>JAZKJV010006286.1:0-600000 GCA_037367405.1 Ottelia alismoides
TTTGCCCACTTACAACGTAACGACACATTATTTTAAAGCGAAAGGCAATCTACGCTATTTAACAGAGGCAATCCACGATCGGTCATATTATATGGTTGATCTCGGTGCAAGTGCACAGGATATTCACAAGAAGTTTTAATCAAGAAGATTTATGGCACAAATGTACGGCTTTCAGTCTTCGAAAGCGGTTTACGTACACCAATGCAAACACAAATCAAACCCCAGATTCACTTTAATGATGCTAAAAATAAACTAACTACTCTATCTAATCTCTAAAGGCTATAATTGTCTCCTACTCCTCCTCGGGCGTGCAACTCCTCCAAAGTTTCCTCATACAGTTCCTCGCACGAAAAGAGAAATAAAAAATGGTTCTGAAAGCAGTTATAGAAAATAGAGATAAAAATATATATAAAAAGATGGAAAAATGACTACTAAGCCATGCTCCCAGCAATAGCACCATTCTGATGACATGAAAACCAGATTGGCTAAGATGGCAAAATAATCAAGGTCATTGTTCTTAATCAATCACATCAGTCAACCAAGAAAAATAGAAACCAAACAATCAACAGATAATGTGATTAAAAATAATGTCAACAATCCCTGCTATTTATTTTAACATGGTATAGCGACCAGAGAAGAACTCAAGGAGCATGAATAAACCTAGAAGTAGTCGAAATCAGACAAGAAAATGCAAACTTTTCTTATGTTTGATTTTGCAATTTTTTGTGGTTTTTAATTAAGGAAATACAATTGGCCAACAAGGAAATAAAGCACACAAGCAAGCTTTGGAAATTTTTATTTAAGGCTAAAATACTCAAAAATAAGGGATAAAAATATTTTTGTATTTGTCAAATATTCAAGTGTTTTTGGTAATTTTGTGGCATTTTACTGATTTTAATCATATTTTATAAAAATCAAATAAGAGTAAAACAGGGAAACAATACACATCCAGGGTAAAATGTCAAAGTTGTGAATTTTATGAGAAACTATGTATAAAAGGCCATAAACAAGAACTAGAAATAGTTTTTTATTTTTCAAAGATTTTTAACGATTTTATGTGTTTTTTAGTATTTTTTTTATTTTTTGGCTTTTTATAAGAGTTTTTGAAACAAAACTAGGACTGGAAGCAAAGCACACACAAACAAACACTCACACATTGTTTTGAGAATTTTAACACATTTTTTATAATTTTTATGTATTTTCCAAAACAGAAAGTGAGATTTTTCTTGGTTTTTGATTTTTTAGAAAACCCAAAAATCACAATAAATAATATATGTTAGCCGGAGTCAACAACAATATTTATGTAATTTTGGGCTTAATTTGATAATTATTTGATTAAAAACAATACACACAGTTTGCAAAGACTGTATTGCAATTAAAACAAAGTTCACAAGCCAATTAATAACATTATACAAAGCTCAGGGTGAAAGGTCCGAAAAGTCTAGTAAATACATGCACATGCGTAATACACCACGCAATGGTGGTATATATGCAAATATCAGAAAGTTTCTAATACAAAACATAACATTTGTGAAGTTCAGGATAGATAATGCAAATACACCAAATGAGCATGTGAGATAACATGTGAGTTGACAAACAGAGGACTGAAATGCAAATGCTCAAAGTAGCAAGGTTCCACATGCAAAATAACCACACTATTTTGAAATACAACAACTATTTATAGTACTAAACAATAAGACAAAATAGAGAGGGGCCTAAGAATAAATTACCCTTTATTGAGCACGATCCAAGGTCGTGACGTTCCACTTATGATGGGACGGTTGAGATGGGTTGATACCCCTTCGACGATGAACGATAGAGAGAAGATCCTCAGATGGATCTGACGACAGAGGCCCTCCCGTAGATGAACGTCTTGGATTAGAACTGGGGAGACCCTCGATCGAACGGTGTACGAGACATCTGGAAGAACGAGAAAGAACTCACCTCTGGTGAGTTGCGATCATCAATCGTGCATGCCTCCGACGTCCTCTCAAGCTGCTGGGAGATGGAAGAAGTTGACGATGATACTCTATAGCTACAGGATGGCTCCGAAGGGCCCATGACTGAGTAGTGGTCAACTGGGAGCTCTCCTATGGTGTAGATGACCTCCCACATGAGGCCTAATTGGGCTTCAACCATGTAGGAGATGTGGTCTTTCTCGAAAATGATGATCCGATCAAGGTTAGCGTGCTACAAGTATCAAGAACCATGGGTGGTGGAATGACGGGTTAGGTCATGTGTGAAACGAGGGAGAGGACCTGCTAAGTGACTCCAATCCGCTGATTGGAGTCAATGAAAGGATGCAGAGCGTGATGTAGAAATGACAAGAACTCGGAGCAAGGCAAAGTAAGGTCGGAGTGCAGCGGAGATATGGAAAACAAAGTCTTATCGGAGCTACTCTGTTTGATGATGGACGGATCAATTCAATGATAATTTGGAAGCGTAGGGGGGCACCTGAAGATGGAAGAAGTCACCCTGGGGTGCCGACTAACGTCCGCAATGGTCTTGGCCTCAATGACCAGAGCAGCCAAAGGCTATGCTCCTCGTGGTCGGTCTGAGGTTGCACCTCACCGGCTCCCTCTCCCTCCCTCTCACTCATTGTCACTCTGGGAAAGGTGAACGAGTGTACAGGAGAAGGTGGTGCAGCCAAAGGTGGTGGAAAAGGGAGGGGGGAGGTGTAGGATATATAGGCATGAGGGCCCAAGAAGATGGGGAAAGTGCCCACGAACCGAGGCATGGATCGAGCAGAGGAACATCGGACGAGGGTTAGGGATCCACCCTCATGTTTCGGAGAAGGAGCTCTGATGAAATGGATGTTGGATCTGGTGGCTAAAATGGGAGAAATCGGTGCAAAACTCGATTCGACGAGAAAGGGGGTCCAGCGGGACCAGTTAACCGTGGTCAACAATCTGATGTGGCCCAATCAGAAGGGGGTGGAATGAAGACAAAATAGACTATAGGACAAAACTGCTAGAAAAATAAAGAAAATTAGATTAAAAATAATAAATGAATTTAAATGTAAAAAAGATGAAAAAATAAATGTTTATTTTTTTCAAGAATTCTTCTATGATTTTTAATTATTTTATGAAAAAATAATTTAGTGTTATACAATATATAGAATTATGTATTGGTATAATATAACTATGTATTATGTACAATTATTTTTATTTTGTTATTTTAAATATATACCTAAATTTTATATTTTATTTATTTTCAGCATAATTTTAGGAATACAAGATATTTTTATTTTATTTTTTGAATTATTAATAGATATATAATAAAAAGTGAAACTAATGAATATACATGTGTTTCATACAACGAAAGAAGAATTTTATTCTTATTTTTATTTGATTTTTATGATTTTACTTTCTTTTATATTATTATTTGAATTATATACAAGGAGGTAAAAATAATAATTAACTTTTATTTTATCAAAAATTCATATTTACAAATATAGTTTATATGTATAATACAAAGTGTGCCCTATCTCTTTCTACTTATTTTATTTGTCGATCATGTTAAGGCTTGTCCTTCTCTTGGGGTTCGGGTCACTCTATATTTATTCTAAATGCGTTCTTACTTTTTTATTTTGCTTTATTCTTTTATTTTTGAAATGCATGCTAAATTTGAAAATTAACAAATGCATGAAGAGATTTTTAAACCATACCCTGACGCTTAAGTCCATAAATGACCTTATGTGACCGACATACATACTCACCCTCAACAGCAAACCCAGATGATTATTGCATAAAGACCTCTTCCTTAAGATCACCATATAAGAACACATTCTTGATATCTAGCTGGAAAAGAGCCCAATCATGCACCACAGTTACAGAGAGCGTGATTCATAGGGAGGAACGTCTCACGATAGGAGACAAGGTGTCACTATAATCCACACCGTAGGTCTGCGTAAAGCCCTGGAAACAAGTTTGATTTTATATCTGTCAACAGTACCACCTGCATTGTGCTTCGTAGTAAAGATATATTTACATGTGACAACAGAAGCTCCTTCTGGAGCTGTAACAAATGTCCGTGCCCCACATGATTCAATGGCAGTGATCTCTTCCTCCATCGCTATCCTCCACTGACCTTCTTTAAGGGCATCCTGGTATGTTCTTGGTATATCAATAGCAGATAGTTCCAAAACAAATTTTTGGTAAGTCATGGATAGTTTCTTCAGAGACACATGTCCTGCTAACGGGTACTTTGTACATGCTCTTTTCCCTTTTCTTAGTGCAATTGGCCATCCCATATCATCCTCATGTATGATGTCATCCTAGGAATATCATGTTCATCATTCAACCCACTAGTGTCATCAGTAGAAATCAAGTTCTCGGAATTTACCTGGGGCGTGTTGGATGTTGGGAAAGGCCGAGGAGCATCGAGCATGGAGGTAGTAGGAGGTGATGGAAGAAGGACTTCTTCAGACTCAGATGGACTTAACCTATCCCATGTAGGAGTATAATACATGATGGACTTAAAAAAGGTAACATCAACACTAATATAATACTTTTGTTGAAGGGGGTCGAGGCATATGTATCCCTTTTGAATGCAATAATAATCCACAAACATACATTTGACAGCATGAGGTGCAAGCTTGTCATGATCAGGGGATAGAGTATGCACAGAGGTAACACACCCTAAGAACCGTGGAGTAAGAGAAAACAACTCTTTCTAAGGAAACACATGAGAAAAAGGGGCCTTTTCACCAAGATTAGTAGAATGCATGCGATTGACTAGATAGCATGCAGTCATGACATCATCTTCCCAAAAAGAGTGAGGGGACTGAATCTAAATAAGAAGAGTCATGGTGATATCTAACAGATGATTGTGCTTGTGTTCACCAACACCATTCTGGTGTGATGTATAAGGGCAGGTTATCTGATGCACGATCCCACATGAATTGAAAAATTGAGCTAAAACAGTGGTACAAAATTCCAAAGCATTATTTGACCGGACATATTTTATTGAAGCTGAGAAAATGTTGGATTTTTCATGAACAAAGTTTTGAATCATAGTTCTAGCATCCGATTTATTCTTAAGTAAAAAGACCCATGACAATCTAGAGAAATCATCGACATCCACAAGACAGTACTTGTGTCCCTGATGATCAGGGAAACGACTACGATCCCAAATATCGAAATGACCAATTTCAAATAGACTTGACTACTACAACTAAGGTGACATAGAAAACATGACCGATGATATTTTCTAAGTTGGCATGCCTCACAATATAACTCGGGCTTAACA
Organism: Ottelia alismoides; assembly: GCA_037367405.1. NCBI lineage: Eukaryota > Viridiplantae > Streptophyta > Magnoliopsida > Alismatales > Hydrocharitaceae > Ottelia > Ottelia alismoides. The sequence goes on from JAZKJV010006286.1 coordinate 5,251, forward strand.
GAAATCCCTAGAATGAGACAACATATCTTCAACAATGGAAGGTGACTAAATCGCAGATGCCAGGTATATGGTGATTGTGAACCCCCGGAAAGTGAACCAACACCAATGTATGGAGTCTGGATCAGTCGGTAAAGGCCTATATGCTCACGAACACATCCAATCACCTTGCCCATGTGGGGTCAAATATGGCATGACAATTCAGGTCTTTTGTAATCTGACTTATAAATAATAAATTATTGAGAATATGGTGTATAAAAAACATTCTATAACCAAAATGAGGGAGCCATGTGAACCTACCCATAACCTGTGATGGGGGGAATGCATCCCAACAACAATCACCACAAACCTACCATTATAATCAAGATTGTATCTACCAAAATGTGAGTGACATACACATGGTGGTGTGAGGCACCATAATCCATTATCCATTCTAAAAATATCTGACATGGAATTATTAGTAAATGCATAAGTAGTACCTATGGCACTCGTGGATACGGAAGCAACAAAATTTGATGGACCAGAAGAGGAGCTCTGGGAAGCATCTACAGATCGCATAATCTCCCGAAGGTGCACAACAAGCTCTTCAAAACCCTATATGTAGAACCTTCTGTGGTGGCAGTTGTTGGATCTTGCTCAGCAACTCGTGCAGATGGTAGAAACATGTGCTTGGAATAACATGTATCCTTGGAATGGCTTCATCGATGACAATAAGTACAGGGCTGGCGTGAACATTGAGATCCACACCCACGTGAGCCACCTCTTCCTTTGAATGGATAAGAACCACCTCTCCCATGGGAAGCGACCATAGTAGATGAAGTCTGAGCAATAATAGGTGTTGAAGAGATGTTGAGTCGACTCAGCCTCCGATATGCCTCCTCCATGGGGGGTATAGTAGAATTTGTAAGAATCTGAGAATAAGCTACATCATATTCCAGGGTCAAGGGATGCCAAAAATAGCCCAGTCATCATCGAATCACAATACACCTTCAATTGCTTCGGCGTGGTTATCATTGGTATGTAGCCTCTCAAACATTTCTTCGAGAGAGGTATACACCGTGTGTAGAGGTCGATCATTATGTTTGGTCATGAAGATGTCATTTTGAAGCTGCAAAATGTTTGACTCATTCCTCGCTTGAGAATACGTAGTAGCGAATATGTCCCACATCGCCTTCGCATTCCATTGGCGCACTATGTCATTGGTTATCTCCACGGACATGGTTCCAGATAGCCATACTCGAGCATAAGCATCATCTACCTCCCATGAGGTATATATTCTCGTCTTGTCCTCTAGCTCTTCCTGTGTAAGGATGTATTTCTTTCCATGTCTCTGCATCAAACTCATGAATTGCATTGCTTGCAACTCGTAATTCCTGCCATCCATCTTGACAATGGGTGCGAGACATTTGAAAGCACCCATAGATCTAACATCACCGTGATTTTTTAATATATTTCCTGACAAGGACATGACGAGATCGTAGACAATGGATAAAAATGTGTCTAGACGCACATTAGGGAGATGGTTATGGGTATAGACTCAACCCACAACCATTTCTTGTTATTTTTTTTCTACATAAGTGGGAGAGGTGATTGCAGTAGTCTGATTTTACTATTTCAAAGCAAAATCAGATCATGTAGAGTGTCAAAATCCCACACAAATCGATCAATCAGACCACCTCGAGGCCCTTAGGCAACTGCCACAAGCAGCAATGCCCTTTGTTGATCAGCATCACAATGAAGGTAGAGGGGAGGGGTGATGGTGTCGAGATGGCGGAGAGAGGGGAGGTGAAGACATCGACATAGAGGAGAGAGGGGTAGTGACGATGCCGACATATAGAGAGAGAGGCATCAACGCCAAGATAGAGCAAGATGGAGAAGATGGTGGCAGGTGGTGTAGGGCTATGGTTAGGGTTTTAGTGCTTCAGTCTAGGATTGTTGCTCGGATACCATGTTGAGAGAAAAGAAGAACTGATACCCTATGGATCTTTTATATAGAGTTGAGAGGCCATGGGAAAATTACATAAAGAAGACGAGTAAAATAAGAAGTGACAAATAAATACATGCATATAAATCTCTCAATAGTTTTGAAGCAATCAGGGGTTAAGATCATTGTCTTGTGTGTCTACAGTCTGATGGACCCATCGTTGAGATCAGTTTGTGGCATGATCTATGTGAGGTGAAGGAGCTATTCCAGGAGGATGATTGGATTATTGGTGATTTTAATGTTACACTTCTTTCTTCTATCTATTGTAACTTGCGTGCATGACACGACCCAAGATATGTTAACTTCGTTTCTCTCATTAGGAACTTGCTTTTGGAAAATCTTGATGCTACTGACCTGCGTTATAATAGGAGAAATAAAGGCTCCCGTTCTAGTTTTGATCACTTCTTAGTCACTGACGAGTTGTTGGAGGCCTTCCAGCTAGGCTTGGTTACTTCCTGCCGGAGATCTAGATCTGATTATAGTCATTGGTCTGGGATTCAGGGGAGGAGAATGTTCCTTGCTCTTTCTTCATATTTGAGAAATTGTATATGTCAGAGGATGGTTTCATTGATCTGGTGGAAGAGCATTGGAGATCTGTTTGTTGTTCCGATTCTACAACCAACCATTTAGCATAGAAGGTGGTTAACTTACAAAAGCTGCTCTAAGAATGCACGAGGTCCGTGAGGGCCAATAGGAATGAGTGGTGGACTCTAGTTGAGGCTCGTATTACTTGTCTTTATACCATGAAGGATGTAGGTATCTGACTATGTAGAATCTGGTGGAGTGTTCTCAGATCCAAAAGGTCATTGTGATGGAGGACAAAGTAAGTGGTGGAATGTAGACAGAGATCCAAATTGAGATGGGTCGAAGAAGGGGATGCAAGCATTAAATTTTTCCTTGATGTTGTTAGTAGCAGGCAGGGGCGAAATCGTATCCACTCTTCCATGGTTGGTGAAAATCTTATTAAGGAGAAACATACACAATTCAGAGAACCTTGGTGAACTATTTCCATGGCATCTCGAGAAGAGATGAGATTCGATGATGGCGGTGGGTTGGCACTGTGGCTTCTCGCCCCTCTGTGGATCAATGTAATTATTTGATAAGTTTTTGTGACAGGATGATGTCAAGTCTCTGGTGATGGACTTAAATGCTGATGGTACCCTGAGACCCGATGGGTTCTCTATTTTCTTTATCGTGACTTTTGGGATGTTGGTGGTGGTGATGTCATGGATGTTTTGGAGGAGGTTTCTTGTGGAAATATGGGTTTTGACAAACTAACTAGGTCACTCAGTCCCCCCCTTCTCAAGAAGGTTGTTATGAAGAATGCATATGACTTTCATCCCATAACCCTTTTTAATGCCATCTATTTGATCATAGGAAAGGTTCTAAAAAACAAACTTGATGATGTTGGAAAATCTTATCTCCCCTACTCAGTCAGCATTCATCCATCGCAGGTAGATAGGAGACAATCTAGTTATGGCATGTGAGATCGTTGCACACTAGAGAAGATTGACAAATGCGTGGATTTTTTAAGCCTTGCGATTGTGTGGATTGGCACTTTTTGTGGATTGTGATGGCGAGAGAGGGCTTCTCGAACACTTGGATTTCATGGATGAAAAAGATGTGTTACTATAGCCTCCTTTTCCATCCTCATCAATGGTATGGTCGAGGGAGGTTTCCTCCACCTCAGAGGAGTGCGTTAGGGGTGGCCATTGGCACCTCTCCTCTTTGTTCTTGTGGTAGATGTGCTCCCTCTTATGGTGGATCGTGTGGTAGCATATGGCATCTTGGTGCGTTTTTCCCTATGAAACATTTCCATCCTGGGGATGCATATTCTATATGCAATTGATTTCAGGCCATGTGAAGATGTAAAGGTTCGGCTACTTATTATCTTTTAAGTTTTAGAGTTGGGATTTCAGGCATATATTGTAACAAGTCCTTAGCACACTAACCCTACAGGAGAGAGTACTTCTAGAAGAGTATCTCATACTTATCCTCCTCCTTTGTAACCTGTAGTCTGTACTTTTTGAGGTCCTTGTAACCTTTCCTGGATCCCTACTTAGCCAAAGAAATAGAAAGAGGAAGTCGATACGCGAAACTGATACTTCAGTTATTGCTCGGAACATAATCACCCGTAAGCATGCAACAACCTACTCTGAAGCAAACCAATGAGACAAACACCCCCATGAAACCATGGCTTAAGCTCAGTACTTCATACCATGCCGATGTTCCTAACAAGGCGAGAATGCCATCGCTGACAAGGCCCTACACTGTCACATACGATAGAACGCCATTACTTCGGAAATCCAAGCGATACACAAGGCAATTACATACTAGGATTTGGGTCTAATCCTTAGCGGGTCGTGCCTTGCTCATGGGGGGGGGGGTTTGGTCCCCTCCTAATGTACCAGAAAATAATGAGATCTTTATGAACCCAAGACAATGATAGTCTATTATGAATCTTTATTAAGGTCAAAGTTTATTTAGAAGTCTCCTTGTTTTAATTTTTGGGTTTCACTTTTTTCAGATATGTTTTCATAAAGTGTAACATTTTTTTAGATTTCCATTTGGGCTAAAAATCAGAGGGAGATAGCGAAAAAGACGTGTAAGTTGATTCAATGATGGATATCTCACCATTGAATCTATTGATGCATGCTGAGTTAGAGGACTTATAGTGCTTCCCAGCTCTCTCCATGCGGTATGCAAAATAGAATTTTTAAACCTATCTATATGGCGGAGTGCAATTGACAAAATCACCCTAAACAATAGCTATTATTAAACATGAAGAATCATGCGTCCGTTATTTGAAGACAAACCCTAGAGTCCGATCTTGGAGACATCTCAGTGCCTGCCATAGGTGCTGCTAGAGTTGTATGATGTCTCTCACGGCGTAAGGGTTTGAATTCAAATGACTAACATTTATTAATTTGAATAGATCCAGCGGAAGAGACTATAGGAACATGCATTCTTATTAGGGTTTGTACCTAGTTACTAAGCAAACAACCTATGTCTAGGGGCTTCATGCACACAAAACAAAACAAAATAAGGCAGAAAACTCAAAACATTGGAAAACAAAATAAAAAGAAGGCGAGAAAATGCGCAAAACTGCGACGAGGCCACCAAGTAAATAGACAGCCAGGCACTGGACCTCGTTGAGGAGAGTAGAGTCCAAAGTCCTTAATTATTACATATCAAAAGTGTCTCTCTTACCAATAAATACATGAACAAAATTAATATAATTCTATGCTAATGTCCCCTCTCCTTGCTTCCTTGTAGCCTCTCCAGCCCGTCACAAAGAGAAAACCAGCCTCCTCCAAGCTTAGTTATATCGGCCTCCTAAAAAGCTATCTTCATGTGGCGAGCCCCTGCCATAGAGTCAAAAACAGATTGCATTAGCACAAATAATCCAATTGAGATGTAGACAAGGAAATAATTGAATAAAAATAAATCAATGAATATTTACAACAGTAAATCAATAAATCAGAATAAATGACTATACAAAAAAATGACAAAACTAGGCTACGCTCATTATTCCCTGGCAACGGTGCCATCTGATAACAGGCAAAAAGTTGAGGGATGTATGGTTTCACAAGGCAAAACCACATTCGATGTGTTGACCACTTTAAAATCCCTGATTAATAAGCAATTAACCCACAATATACATAAAGTCATAAATAATAAAAGATGTGAGTTTAAGATTTATTATTCTCCACCATAAGATGCATAGTGAAGCATGTAGAGGTTGAACCATATAGAGCAAAATGGTAGCCTAGGGTTATTTACTAACATCTAAGTACTTTAATATAGTTATATACATTTTTTGTGGGTTTTAAATTTCTACATATATATAACTTCTTTTGCAATTTTTTTATTTTATTTTTAATTTTCTATTTTTATATTTTTATATATTTTTATATTTTTAAAATTATATGAATATAATATAGCATATACAAGGCTTTATATATACAATATAGAGTAATATATATACTAATAAATATAGATAAAATATAGAAAATAAATTATTCTTGGATTTTTTCATACTTTTCTAATGTCTTTTTGTAATTATTCTGGATTTTGCTAATTTTTATGTATTTTTAAAGTCAAAAATATCCCAAATAAGAAAATAAATAAAAATATTGAAATTTAATTTGATTTTAAAATAGTTAATAGTCCCAAAAATATCCAAATCATATATAATATATGAATATTTATATATACAAAATTCTAAAATAGAAAACATTTTTTTTATTTTTTAAATAAATTTTGATATTTTTATGAAGTATTTTGGGATTTTTTAATTTTTAAGCATTTTGTTTTTTTCCATTTTTAGTGATTTTAGGTCTGTAATTAAAATATAGTAATATAGATTATATATCATTTTTTTGGAATTTTTCGATGCATTTTTATATTTTTTTGGTATTTTATATTTTAATCAGGGAATATATGTGCACTTCTTCATTTTTAATAAATAGAAAAAATGCTAAAAAATGCCAAATAAATGCATGGCATGAAAATACATGGCAATCAGCATCTAATCCTATTTGTGCATATTTTTAGGAGCACTTTAATAGATTATAGTAAATAGACTAAAGGCATAAAATTATATATCCTAGCAAGGGCATATTTGCAAACAAAATAAAGTACAGGGACTCATATGAAAATAACACAGAAATATACAATGTATTTAAACGTTTTTGGAAGTTTTTCATAATTACAAAACTTTTGGGGATATACATGCAATTTGCTCAGTTCACATGTGATGACACTTGAGCTGAGATGGACTGAACCAAAATGTAAATAAAATAACTACATGTACTTATTGCAAAAATTCCATTTATTTTTAAACACTACATTTTCTTTACAGGAAAAATTAATAAATGCAAAAAGTTCAGGGCCAGATGTTAAATTTACCCCAATAGGCACACAATCGGATGGTTTAGCATCCTTCACTTGGACACATGGCGACGTCTAGACAGTAGATGACGCTTCAGTGATGGACGCATGGGATTAGATCCCAAGTAAGATCTTAGGGCTCTCATGGAAACACATCGGACGACCAACGATGTATCTGGGGCCCGTCCCCATATCAAACGGTTGATGTTGTGCATGAAGAACATGGAAGAACACCTATTCCCTGGCCTTCCTTGCAACTGTCTCCTTCGATGTCAATGGTCTCTGTACCTCCGGGGAGGCCTTATGTTGTGACTGAGGGTCAAAAGAGGCTCTAGAACCTCACGGGTAAGTCAGGAGAGCTCCATGAAGATCGGAACTCCAGGTACCTACGGACAGGCTCGATACAAGCCCAGGAGGACTCTGTCGTTCGCGTGACCTGCACACCAAGGAATAATGACTCGCGGGGGTGCTCCTAGACTAAATTTTGAAGTTGATTATGCAAGGACAGAGGTGGGCAGAGGAGCTCCGGTGAATAGCAATAGACAAGCTCCAATTTGCTGATCAGAGCATGATCAGGGGGTCTCTATGAGTGGATCAGGTGGAGCACACTCAAGGGGAGGTAATGGACGTGAAATGGAAGGTGGAAGTCGCTTTGATCGTCGTGAGATCAAGTTGGAGTTCGGGGTCTCCGATGAGGAACTTATAACTACCAAAATCTACCTATTGATTATAACACTAAACAGAATACTGAGATCAAACTATAGGAACCAAACCTACTAAAAATGCATAAAAGAAGCATCTCTTATACCTGAGAGAGTCAAGGAGCAAGACTATTAGCAAGGGTGGCTGTAGGTGCACCTACCTACTCCTAGAGCTTTGCCCAACCTTGCAAAGATTCCTCCTGTCACGAGAAGACCAGCTAGATCCAAGACGAGGGTTCATAGACTCGAGACGGTGACCAAAGAGGTGATTGAAGACGAAGGCTTTTATTTATAAACATTCTGGCCTACCCTTATTAACCAATCACTAGGAAAGAATCTAAGCTATGTATAATGGATTTACATGTTGGGTGTGTATGTAGGATGATTTATCTTGAGCGAGGCATGAAAACTGGGTGAAGTGGATGGAAGAGATGCCCATGAAAAGGGGGAGAAGGCACAAGGAAAGACATAACTGCTTCAAGTCAGTAGCTGGAGGTGAGTTGAACGGGGGTCAACAGAAGAGGCACCATCATTGGGCCACGTCAGCCCGAATGAAGACAAAACAACAAGTTTTATTCAAAAACAATTATTTAAAAATAGCATTCGATTTTATTAATTTTTATTCTATAAATAAAAAATGATTATTATTTTAGTTAGTATTTTATTATGATTCTTTTTGACTTTTTTTATTAGTAGTTAATTTTTTAGTGTTTATTTATAGGTATATTTATCTATATCTTAACTATTTTATTTTTTTTATATTTTATAATTTATTATTTTGTTTCTTATTTTATATATACACAACTTGTTTTATGTACTAGGTATTTCATTTACGTTTTATATACATAATTTTATTTCGATGTATTTTATTGGGTTTTATTTTGGTTTTATATTTTTTAATTAAATATAAATAACATTTACAAGCTTATAAAAATATAAGAGGAGAAATAATGAAAGAATGATGTTCATTTTTATTTATATACATGTAATATTATAGGTATTTTGCTTATATATTTTTATAGGCTTATTTTATTTTATGTTTTCTTTTTAGTTTCATTTTAGTTTCAAAATGCACATATGTTATGAATAATATTTACAAAATTATAAAAATATAAATTAGTAAAAATAGTAAGGAATGAATAAATTGAATATTTTATTCAGGTTTATTATACAATGAGAGTCCAAAAACCTAACTTTCACTTCGTAGCTCTGAAAAATATAAAACTACATCCGTTAAATAGCTCATAGAAAGTTGTATACAATTATAGGTGACTTTGATATATTTTAAGTTTTTATTTGAAAGATATGGGTCTGTGAAGTTGGGATTTTGGCCTTGTATTTACTGTATAAAAAGTACTCTATGTATTGTTTTTGTACAAACTCAATTCTATATTTTTATTTACATTATTATCTAGAACTTTCACGTATAAAGTTTCTTCATTTGATGAATAAATAATAAAGAATAAAAAAAGTGTCTCCCCCTACTTTATTCCATGTCGACCAACTCAATTATTGACTTGGTCTCGGTTTTTAGGATTGTAAAAATCTTCAATATTTTATTCTTTTTCTTTTCTTCTCTTTATTCTATTATTTTGGCATTAAAACCCATATTATTTACACAATAAATGTAATAAATCATGAATGCTATTTTGTACAAATTAATGTTATTTACATGCATTAGCTAGGGTTTTAAGGCCAAAGTGATAGAATAAAGGTGTTGAAATGGAGATTCATCACTACTTTGTCAAGAGAGGCCTTAGATAATAATTTTGTTGGGCATGCGAGCCCACGACGAGACATTATGCAATAAATGTTATGCAAATATCATTCCCTAATCAAAATGAAGAATATTTAATATGCATAATAGGTTCCTTATCATAATTAGGGTTATGTACCATGGCCATCTTGATGATCACATAGTTGTTGACTCAATTGTTGAATCATAGAGATGGGTGCTTGGGTGATATTTAAAGAGTTAGATTGAGGATTCATCAAGCACCGTCAAATGATTGTTAAAGGAGGATCTCTAGCCTGAGTAGGATATGGTAATCCTTTCTTCAATGGGATAATATCTAACCTACCTCTTGATGTATGTCCTCTACATAGGAATAGAGATTTAGATGTGTTAGATAAGTTAGGTCAAAGAGTTGACCTAACGAGATCGAGATAACCAAGTCTGATGTCATATGTTGTGATGATATAGGCATGCATCCCCCGACCAAAGATAGAATTGTTATTATATGTCTGAGTGTATACATTTGACATACTGGTAGGTTGATCTAATCAAGATCTATACATCGACGCGCTGGTCCGCATACAAGGGCACGTGTGCTCACTCATGAGATATTGGGAACAATTAAATTATGTGCACTATCATCTCTGTTTGGAAGCTTGACTAAATTTGTAGGTATGATATATACTTTTGGAAAGTATATGATCAATGCTTGGATATGATATATGATTTTGAAAAGGATATGATCGATACCAACTCACAATAATCAAATGAGAAACTTTATGATAAAACCTTGAAGAAGACGGTCTAAATAGATCTAAAACTTCAGGTTTATTCTAGGTCTTCCAGTAGCAGGATGTATGTGTATTAGGAATACTTGAGGGTGATGCAATCATGCACGATTGTATAACCATGAGGCTTCCATTCTAAAGGAGTGATGAAAAAGTTCTGGATATTAGTGACTCCTCTCACTAATGAACTAATTTAATCTTGGTCCAATTGTTGGACAGTGATCTAAATTTGATTCAAATGCAATGCGAAGATTAGATTTACAGCTTTGATTTAATCAAACATCTGTGGGAGGTACCTGAGATTTGAATTTGAGATATAAATCTCAATATCCAAGTCACTATATGCGGAACGTACAATCGCCATGCCTTATATCCAAGTATCCGCAAAGAAAGCTCTATATTCTTGAAAGAGTTCAAGAATAATTCTGTTGTTGATAATGTCTAAGCCTTGAGTAAAATTAATAGTTAAATGTGATTTAATTATCATGAATAATGTGAATTTGATTCATATTGTTTGGCCATATAAAGGGAGTTATATAAGATAATTAAATCAAAGATGTGAATAATGTGAATTTGATACATGTTATTTGGACACATGAGAATAGAGATCCAAGATGATTAAAAATGATTTAATTATCAGGAATATGAATAATTTGGATAACACTATCCATATTATTTGTATATATTATAAGTGTGATTTATAATATACTAGAAAGATCTTATTATAAATAGCATCTTCAAATTAATTGTTGATGTGAATTGGATTCACATTGGAAACGAATTGGAAATACAATTGAAATTTTTTTTTGGGTTTTGAATATCATTCACAATTAGTTAATGGCATGACGAAAATATTCCCAAAATTAATTTGTAAATATTTTTGTGAATTAATTTACAACAAAAGTTGTTGTAAATATGTGTGAAAGGATTGGAGGAGACAACACCATCTATTTAATAGATGATGCACATCCACCCTTTGACTTGGTCATAAGGGGGGTCGTCCCCCCCCCCTTTTAGGAGGGTGGGTAGCTTCCCACCTAATCCTTCTATGTTAATTAATTTAGTTCAAATTAAATTATGTTTATTACTCAATATATTTAATTTAAATTAATTATTATTGTGTTTTTACAATAAATCATTGCCATTGAATAGAAACACAAATCAATATCAACCATTGATTTTGTGTTTCACATGCATTGAAATCCATGGACTCCCAAAGTACTATAGAAGAAGAGTCAAGCCCAGTTCTTCGAAAACATAAAATAATGATATGTTTTCTCTCTCTCTTATCTCGCTCTACACGCCAAGCCTCACTCTCTCCTTAGAGTGGCCATCCACCCTAAACCCTAGAGAGGGATGTCGTCATTGCCACATCGTAGTGTTATCTCTTCGACAGTTCGTGGATCACCATCTCCTTCGGTGCATCTTGCTCGTGAAGAAGACATCCTATCTCGTGAGACAATATCAGGATATTCGCTGCTTGGATCATCAACATAGATTGCAAGCATCTCCTCCGCTGGATCGGACTTGAGATAGGATATTATAACTCGGATTTTGCGAGGGTCAAAATATGTCTCACACAAGGCGGAGACAAAGTCATTGTGGCGACCGCTCACGAAACTCGAGTGAATAAACAATTAACCCACGACAAAGATCAAATAATGAAAAGTGATGTGCGGAGTTAAAATTTATTATAACTCTACAACAAAGATGTGTATAGTGCAAGTATGTGTAGAGTGTCGAACCGAGGGAACAAGAAGGATAGATCAAAAATAAATGCTCAAACTTAATGTGATAAAATGCCTAAAAATGTGCTATTTTTTGTGGGTTTTTTATTTTATATATTTTTTATTTAATTTCTGATTTTATAATTTTATATTTTGATTTTTGATTTATTAATTTTATATTTTCTTTTAATATTTTATATTTTGTATTTTCTTTTTCTTTTAATCAAAATATAAACTTATATGGGGTATATATACATTAGAGGTTAAAAGGCGATATAAACATAGGTAAAAACACTCAAATTCATCGAAATAAAATATTTTTGAACTTTTTATATTTTTTCAATGCTTTGTGATTTTTCCAAATTTTTTTCCTAATTGTTTGGTATTTTAAAGTCAAAAATACTAAAAACAGTACATAGAATTAAAGGCAGAAATTAAAATGAGAAATAAAAATATCAAAAACAAAGTCCAAAATTCCTCAAATAATTTGAAAATAAAGATAATAGAATACATAAAATTCAAAGACAAAAATTACATTTTTAGGATTTTTGTGGAATTTTTAAGATTTTTATGAAGATTTTTAGGGATTTCTAATTTGAAAGAGTTCTCTTTTGAAATTTATTATGTTTTGGATTAAAGTTAAAACACACAAAAACAAACAAAATATATTTATTTGGGAATTTTTCAAAAACGTTTTATAATTTTTTTGTATTTTCTAGTGCAAAACGTGTTGAAAATGCATGTTTTTGATTTTTTTTATAAATAATAAAATGCAACAAAAATGTAAATTAAAAATATAGCCTGGAAGCATAATGCAACAGGAGCTTATTCTAATTTTCTTGTGATTTTTCGAATTTTATAGATGAATAAAATAAATAGAGACAACAAAGAGAAACTACACTACTAGTAATGGCGTAAATGTAAATATCCAAAACATCATGGCCAAAGTGCAATTTTTCACAAAATATATAACTAATTAACAAAATTACAAGACCACTCACAGATAGCCAAACATCCAGGGGTACAAGTGCAAAATTCCCAATCTTCACGTGCGTACGCACGTGTGCCTAGGAGGACCTAAAAGCAATACACAAAATACTGAGGGGCTACTTTGTAAAATATCCAAAAATATTACACGTGATGAAACTGTTCATGGATTAAATCTAAATATCAAAACTCGTAGGGGTTCCCTCGCAAAATACCCAGACCCCTCACGCGCACAAGCACGTGAGGTGACGTGGATAGGGACCTGGATGCAAATATGGAATGTTCGGGGGTGTCTATGAAAATTTCACACAAAATATTGAATGGCATATGAAAGTTTTTGGACTAAAAACTAAATACAAAGATTTGGGGTATCAGGCAAAATTACCCCCCCACTGGCACATCCAACGACCGAGGTCTTCTCACTTGACACGTGGCGAGCAACGGAGGGCCGATGACGGTTCAGATTCGATGGTCGCGATTAGATCCTCCAAGGTTGATCAGACAGTGGCTGCTGGAGGAGATCTGACGGTGGCAGTGCACCTCGCCGACCCCGATCCGACCGTTCTGGAGGGCGGAGGACGAACAGGGAAGCAACACCGACGAGTGATGACCGAAAAATTCAACACTCAATTCGCGCTACGTAAAAATAATCACACTCGGGTCGTTACGACCCAGATCAAGAGGGATAGTCAGTCAAGAAAATAAGATAAGAACCACCAAATAAAGATATAAATCAACGAAAATCAAGATAGCGGTCCTCGCTACTTTTATTAACCTGGTATTGCGACCAGGGTCGGACTCAAGGGAGCACAGGATGGCCATGCGACCTATGAAGTAATCAAAAATTGAAAAATAAAGGAGAAAGTGTTTTTTGGTGGATTTTTATGATTTTTAAATGTTTTTGAGTTTTTAATTTTATAAGAAAAAGGGGAAACAAGCAAATACAACACTTTTTAAGGCACTCAAAAATCTCCAGAAAATTCAAATAAAATTATTTTTGTGTTTTTATTATTTTGAGGTGTTCTTGGTAAATTTTTCAGAATTTTTTCAATTTTTATTTGATTTTATAAAAATCAAGGAAGAGGAAAAATAAAGGCTACCGTGCAGCCAGACTTGAAAGATCTATTAAAAATATAAAATTGATCTATAAAAGTCTGCAGGCAATTTTTATGAAAAATATATGCAAAAACTACACTACAAAAAAGATTGTATTTTTTTGATTTTTTAGAATTTTTTAGAAATTTTATAAGATTTTTAGGATTTTTCAATTTTTATAGGTTTTATAAATCCAAATAAGCTCCAAAATGGATAGAAGCTAGAAAACACTAAGATTAACTATCACTATTTGTTAAGAACTTTTAAAGAAGTTTTTATATTTTATTTGATTTTCTTTTTCAAACAGTAACCAAAATGCATATATTTTATTTTTTAAAAATAGCAAAAAGCCATAAAAATGTCCCAAAAACATAGGGAACTTTTTACAAAGGGGCAGGAGCCATGTATCCAAATTTCACCTAATTTGGATTTAGTTTGATATTTTATTCAATAAAAACAAAGCACACAGCAAGCAGGGACCTAAATGCAAAGAAATCTATTTTCAGGACCAGATGATAACAAATAATGAAAGTCCAGGGGCCAAACTTTCAAAAAACCCAAAATAACACACGCAACACGAGTGATTCACATACAGAGGGGCATAATTGTAATTCCTATTTAAAAATATGTAAACAGTAACACACAGGAATCATTGCACTAAATGCGCAAATAACCCAAATCCTCACGTGTCGACACACGTGGCTCACATACACAGGGACTAAATTGCAAATAACAGAAACATCGAGGTCCTAACTGCAGTTATTCCAAAATAAAAACAACTATACTAAATATTTACAGGACAAAACTATAAATGAAATAAACATAGGGGCCTAAGTGAAATTACCCCCGTTATTCATATCGATGGCTGAAGACGCGCCACGTGGAGGATCGGACGTCTAAGATGCGTACACGCCTCATCGATGGATCGACGCTTCGGATCAAAACCCTGAATGATCGGACAGTTGGTATCTTTCGCTGTTGAACAGTCTGGATCAAATCTGGAGCAGAGGGCTGATCGAACGATGGATGAAGCCCTTCCAAGAACAGCTCGTCGGCGAACTTTGCCGGCTCAATGCGCACAATGGAGGGCTCCTCTGGAGGTGCTGAAGTGGGGGACGCGATCACCGAGGTGGTCCGCAGCTGGTAAGGACTTTCGATGATGCCGAGGACCACAAGAGTGGCCCAGCGACGCCGGAGGAGATAAGCTTTTGTGCTCGAATGACTCGACCCCCAGTTGGGGTTCTTTGACCTGCAAAACAACACATAACAACTCCTTGGTCGAGGGCAAATTGCCTCGACCCGTTAGCGGCGAAGGGGGGTCGGAATGGGGCGGAGCGGAGGTCTCCGGTGAAGTGACAGCGGAGGAGATCCGAGCCTTGGTTCCGGGGTGAACCAAGGAGATAGGAGGTGCGGAGAATGTGGGGAGAGGTCTCGCAGACTTGACTAGATGGTCGGTCTATCAAATGCGTGGATGGATCGTCATGAATCGGCTTGCGACAGCCGGCGGTGCAAATGGGCGTAACAGAAAATTAGGCTAAACTAGAGGGTGTAGGGACTACCTGATGGCTGAGGTCGACTAGGCTGGAGATGCTGGACCTCCGGGATCTTTGCCTCAAGGGTTCGTCGGGTCCCGAGGCTCGGTGCACCTCGCAGCGGTGCACGGCGAAAGAGTTCGTCGGATCAGTGGCTGGGGCCGCTCCCTCCTCACTGTAACTTTCTCCTCGGGCAGATGTCACTCTGGGGAAGAGAATGGAGGTCCTGGGATGAAAGGCGGAGGCCAAATATGGAGAGGAATTGCAGCCGGAGGTGAGGTTTTATATGATGAAGGGTCCGGCGAGAAGGGGTCGGGCGAGGTGCAGTGGTTCACGGATCCCTAAAATCTCCCCTGGGCGAGGGTCTCGGATGGATCAAGTGTAAATGGAGCCCAGGTTTTAGGCAAATGGGTGTTGGATCAAGTGGGAGAAGTTAGGAGAAAAGAGGTCGTGGCACAAGATCCGCGTCTCGTGGTCCAAGGGGGGGACTTGACCGGGGGTCAACAATCCCCCCTGGACCAATCAGAATTCTCCATTTATTAATTCTTTGAAAATTCAATTAAAATTATTAAATGAGTTTATTTCGAAAATGTTAAAACATGAAAAATGTTTATTTATTTTCAAAGTATTTTTTTGTGATTTTTATTTATTTTTATGAAAAATATATAACATATTTACATTATATTATTATTATATACATGTATATATGCATATGTATTTTTTATTTTATTTTTAATTGTTTATTTTTGCACAATTATTCCAAATTTATATTTTATTTATTTACAACATAACATTTGTAATAATAAGGTATTTTTATGTTATTTTTATGATGTATTTACATGGGTAAAATAAATAGGTTTATATACATATGCACATGGTATATATATACATGGTGGAAAGTGATTTTTATTTTTTTTTATTTTCTGATTTTTATTTTAGTTTTATTTTCACAAATATGCACAAAATATGAGAAACACTTTTTAATTTTTATTTTGAGGAAAATAAATTTATTTAAATACATGGGGGTTATATACAAGGATGATTGACCTTATCTCCCTCTACTTGGGTTCTTTTGCGGTCAGGCCCGTGCTGAGCCCTCCCTTGGGATTAGGTCACTCAATATTTATTCTAAATATTTCACTCTTTTTCTTGTGTTTCTTTATTCCTTTATTTTTACACAAAAACATGCTAATTATTCATATTTACAAGATGCATGTGTTTTGGCAATTTATGATATTTACACCTATTTACAGGGTATTTGGCTAAGGTTTCTGGCTAAAATAAAGGAATAAAGAGTGATGAATGGGCATTCATCAGCGAGGCGAACTTCCCCAAGCTCGATCTCCGTCCTTCGGCGATCTTTGGGCTCCAAAAGTGGCCGGCAGCTTCAGGGGGTCCTCCACTTTCTCCTAGGTGCTCCAAAATTCTCCGCCAGAGGCCGGAGTTCACGCGAGGAAGCGGCTCAACTGGAGGGCTCCTGCAACCTCCAACGAGGCTCAAAATCATCCCAGGCTCTTCTTTGGCGTCGCGGGACCTGCAAAAATGATGAGAAGATCGAGGGCAAAATGCCTCGACCCCGTGGTGGCGAAACGAATGGGTGGATGGCGGAAAGGGAACTCGATCGCAGCTCGCTCTAGCGAGTGGTCGAAACGGTGATTCAACGGACGAAACGTGGGGATAATTAGGGGGTTCTACTCCTAGGGATATGGCAAACAAGAACATGCAAAAAAATAGGGAAAAATAGTTACACTCGAAGGTGGAGATCACCTGAGGTGGAAACCTCAACGACGAGCGTTGTCGGAGGTGGTGGAAACGCCCTAGGCCCTCCTCGATCCTGCAGATGGCATCTTGGAAGAGCTTTCACCTCCTCCTTGCAATGGAGCACGAAAGGTGGAGAAGACTTTGGCAACAAGGGGTTCAAATTCGAGGAGGAAGGTTTGGGTTTGTTTTTGAAGGGTTGACGAACTGACGAGAAGATCGAGGTAGAGCTGATTTGCCAGCGATCCGAAGATCGATGTTTCATCTGGGCGTGCATGCCCATTGAACGAGGATCAAAAGGCAAGAAGGTGTTATCATGAGATAGTGCAAGATTCGTCCTCAAAAAATCAATAAATAGAGTCACAACGAGGTTCTGACAAAGCTACAGACCAAAGGACAACCAATTGACCTGGATCAACGCTGACTTCCACCTGGTTGGTCCACGTGGACCAACCAAGAAAAAGCCCCGAAAAAAATATTAAAAATTCATTTAAAAATAGTAAATAAATTTATTAATTTCTGGTTAAAAGATGAAAAATATTTATTATTTTCTGGAATATTTTATTACGATTTTTATTTATTTTTTAGAGGTTTAAAAATACAAGTTACCTTTTATAGCTTATATATTTTTATATTCATCTATATTTTATTGATTTATTTTATTTTGTGAATTTAATTTATATATTTTTGTTTATTATTTTGTATATTTATAAAATATTTTTATACACTTCAATATATTTTTATTTTTTGATGTATTTTCTACACTTAATAAAATCGAAGTATTAATTATATAGGTATATATACAGATATTATACCTATGTTTTATATACATGTATTTAGTTTGTGTGTTTTCTTTAAGTTTTATTCTGATTTTAGTGTACACATATATTATAAATAATATTTACAACATTACAAAAATATAAAATTATAAAAATAATGAATAATTTATAAAATGAATATTTTAATCTCTACATGTATACAATAGGGGTCCAAAATCAACTTTCAAACTGTAGCTTCGCCAAATACAAAACCTCCTTCATTAAATAGCTTATTAAAAATTATATAAAATTAAAGGTGAGTTTGATATATTTTGAGTTTTTATTTGAGAGATACAGGTTTGGGAAGTTGGGATTTTGGAATCTTATTCCAATTTTAACTTTTTATCTGTACATTATTTTTGGGTGAAATCAATTTTGTATTTTTCTATATTTTATTATCTACAACTTTCATGTTCATAGTTTCTTTATTTGAGGTATAAAAAGTGGAACTAAAAATAGGTCCCAAAAATGAATAAAGAATGAATTAAATAAAAAATATTTTGGCCCTTATCTCCCCCTACTTTATTCCTTGTCGACCTATTCATATAGATGCCTAGGTCTCGGGGTTTCGGCTCATAAAATATTTGCAATATTTTATTCTTTTTATTTTCTTTTCTTTATTTTATAATTTTGGCTTTAAAAACCGCATTTTATGCACTATTTATACACACATGCATGAATGCTAAGATGCATGAATTAAAGATATTTACATGCATTTGCTAGGTTTTTTAGGCCAAAATTATAGAATAAAGATGATGAAATGGAGGTTCATCGTCCCCCTATACTTGCCTTTGTTGGTCCCTAGCAAACACTTATGCAATAAGTGCAAAAAAATAAGAACAAAGAAAAGAAAAAAAGAAAGATGGACAAAATTTAATGATCAAACTTGTCTTCACAAATTTAAAGTTTAAAGCTTAAGTCTGACCTTTGGAATTTTAGTGCGGGCGGAACTATAATGAGAACCGGATTTGAAATCCATCAGCCTTCAAGAAACCCAAAATCTGCTCAAGTCCTCTCAATAGCCAGTCAGAAATATTTTAACTCATACGCAAACCCTTACGACTATGAATCTGACTTATACAGTGTAAGGGATGGTGGCTCTCCCCAACTGAAATGACAAAGAGATTGACTTCTCCAATATGACAACCCAATGATTCCCCAATCCAATAACTCATTCCTCAAGGAGCGGGGTATTCCCTTCTAAGTTCAAGTGGCGACCAGCTCAAGAGCAGAGGGTGAAGAGAAGAATGGACGGTAGCCAGTGTAGCCACCTATCTCATGATGAAAGACCAGTGTAGTCAAGTCCTCCAGCTGCAGGCTCTCATGATTTGACTTTGAAGCTCAATCATGCTTATTTGACTATACACATATGTACACTCCGGTAGGCATTTTTATTTTTGTACAGGCCTGTCCACTTTTTTGGAGTTTTTTATTTTTGCTTTTTTTAATACTATATACAACAACATCTACATAGGGAGTTTTTCCTCATGAGCCAGTAGATTATCCCTCTTTTGAAGCTTTATTGCAACCCACAGTCTCCTATCCTCAAAACTCATCATCACCGAATGAGTTCCGGTGCACTTCCCTCCCTAGAGGAGGACAAGTGTTTCCACATGTGTGCGTCTCATACCGGCAAATCCAACCCCCTCACCACTCCAACTGAGTTGAGCCAAGTGAAAGGTGCAGGTGTCCAACTTAGGTCATTATCAACAAGAGTCGTGCATGTGCTCCGAAATACTCTACTTAGGCAGTCAGGAATCCTATGAACCAAGTCTCGTGAACCTCAAAGAATTAAGTCAACTAGACCTGAAGTACCTCAATTCCAGCTCCTCTAAGGTTCCTGTTAATTAGGTAGATTTATGGTCTAACCAAGCTCCAATCCAGGATTTTATTTAGACTCGTTCAATTATCAAACTCAATCCGAAAAATGCTCATGTTATGCAAACGCTATGCAGAATGCAGAAAATATTTTTATGATGCAATTTTCAAAGATTTTGAACTTTTTACGGTTTTTTTGAAAAGATGATGCATGTGCATTTTTTTAGATTTTTCAAAAATAGTTTTTTCAAATATTTTTAGATGTTAGTTTTGCAAATGTTTTTTAGATTTCTGAAAAACAAAAGATTTTGGCCAAAAATTAGGTACAAATATTTACAAAGGGTAAGTGGACAATTTTATAGGTATATACAATAAAGAATTTTAGGTGAGATGTATGTATTCCTCAAACTTATTTGACAAAGGTTTTTCAAACAATTTTGCACACTATAGTCCAAAATAATTTTTACAAAGAATCTTTACAAACATGTACACACATTTGAAAAAAAGTTTGCAAAGGTGTTCCAAAAAGTATATATAGATTTTTCAAATATTTTTGCAACCATTTTTCAAACCATTTGCAAATCATTTTTCAAACATTTTATTTCACACAAAGAAAATAATCAAAATATTTTACAAAGGTTGAAAACATATAACAAAACGTTTTCCAAATTGTTTTCAAAAGATTTTCAAAAGGATTTTCCAAATAGTTTTCAAAAGGATTTTCAAACTATTTTTCAAACATTTTGCGAAAAATTTTCACCTGATTTATTAATCAGTAAGTACAAAAATAATTTGAGGAATAATCAACATATTTTTACTAAGGTTTTTAAGGAATTTTATAGGTAATAATTAGCCATAATTATTAGTAAAAATATGAAAGTACGAGTTATGGCTAAAGTATATACGCAGTATATACGACCCCCCTATACTTGAATTGAGCTATGCCCTCATAAATTGGAGAGAAAAGAGAAGACATAACTCGTACTAAGTATAGAAAAGTTTAAAGAATAAATGAAT
Organism: Ottelia alismoides; assembly: GCA_037367405.1. Classification (NCBI taxonomy): domain Eukaryota; kingdom Viridiplantae; phylum Streptophyta; class Magnoliopsida; order Alismatales; family Hydrocharitaceae; genus Ottelia; species Ottelia alismoides. Next base: position 26,101 of record JAZKJV010006286.1, read on the forward strand.
AAGAGATGAAGGAATGATTAAATGAGAAGCTGATTGTCCCCCCTATATTTAGGATGAAATAATCCTAAGTATAGTAGATTGTGCACAAAGCAGGGAGGGTCAAGGGTGGGAATGAACAGATCGTACTCAGATTGTCTCCCCTTATACTTAGGGTAAGATATCCCTAAGTATTGACAAGAAGAAGAGACAATGGAGAGGATCAAAGAATAGAATAAACTCGGGTTGCACACCCCCTAAACTTAGGACAAAGAACGCTCTAAGTATAGAAGACTGACAAAAAGGGGCGACACCTTTCTGATAGATAAAAAAGATAGAAAAGGAAAAGTAGAAAAGAAGAAAAGATAATAAACAGATCACAACTCAGTGTGTGCACCCCCCTATACTTAGGACAAGGTGCGTCCTGAGTATAGCATAATCATAAGATGGCAATGGGGTGGCAGACATAACAAATGAAAGAATGAATGGCATGGACAAATGGATCTATACAGTGGAAGATAGAAGTGATACCATGTATGAAATGCAGGTGATGTGAGTCAAAGAGCACATCTCATACTAAATGAATAGGGACAACATTAACGGTTGGCGGATCATGATCTAGACATAGTTTCAAGCATTGACCGTTGACTCGAAAGGTAGAGGAAGAGGACAACTCGGATATATCAATACTGCCATTGTCATGTACCTTTCTGACCACATATGGACATTTCCACTTACTCTGTAATTTCCGTGGAAATAATTTCAGCCTAGAATCAAATAACCATACTCATTGATCAGGCTCAAACTGTTTATGGCTGATATAAGAAAAGTGCCATGTCTTCACTTTCTCCTTATATTGAGGCTACTTGAAACGGTTGTCTCTCACCTCTTCCAGGGCTGCCAACTCTTCTTTCCTCTATTCTCTTATACACTTAGGATCCAATAATAACTCTATAACTGCCCATAGTGACTTGTGCTTGATCTCCACTGGCAAATGGCACGTCTTGCCATAGACGAGACGAAAGGGAGATTTCCCAAATGGTGTCTGGAAGGATGTTCGATAGGCCCAGAGGATCGAGTTCAAAAGTTGTGACCAATCTTTTCGATCCGGGCGGACAACCTTCTGTAGAATAGTCATGAACTCCTTGTTCGATACTTTAGCAAACCATTAGGCTGATTGTGATATGGAGTGGCAACACGATGGTCAATGCTGAACTCATCTGCAAGGGCCCTTACCTTGTCGTTAATAAAGTGAGACCCCCCATCTGAAGTCAGAACTCTAGGGACACCGAACCGTGAAATGATATTTTTCCTCAAAAATCGGCACACGGTCTTAGAATCTACGGCTCGGACAGGGATGTCATCAATTCAATGACTCACATAATCTACAGCGAGCAGAATGTACTCAAACCCCTGACTCTTAGGAAATGGGCCCATGAAATCAATCCCCATGCATCAAAAACCTTACAAAAGTGAATTGGCTACATGGGCATCATGTCACTCTATCCGCAAGTACCCATCTTCTGACAATCAGTACATCTCTTCACAAATTCATCAAAATCCTTGAAGTGAGTAGGCCACCAAAGGCCGGATTGGAGCACCTTTTGTGTTGTCTGTCTAATAGAATGATGTCCTCCTGCCTCAAGCTTGTGGTAGTAGGTTAGGATGCTATGCTGCTCTTCTTGAGGAATGCACCTCCTCTAGATACTATCCCCTCCCTCATGAAAAAGGACGGGATCCTCCCAATGGTATGACTTGGCCTTCGCATGGAAGGTTTCAAGTCGATGCCTGGGCCAACCCTGTGGAACAGTCTTAGCAACAAGATAGTTCACAATGTCGGCGTACCATGGAAGCGAGGCGATGGCAAGGATCGCCTCATCTGGAAATGTCTCAGTGATAGGTGCAATGGGCTCTGATTCCTCAAGGTTCTCTAAGCGGGAGAGGTGATCTGCCACCACATTCTTAACTCCAGGTTGGCAGGTTTATCCTTAATCTCAATGTCAAACTCTTGGAGTAGAAGGATCCATCTGGTAAGTCGAGCTTTGGCATCCTTCTTTGCCATGAGGTATCGGATGGCGGTGTGATCTGTATAAATAGTCACTTTAGATCCTAGAATATATGATCGGTACTTATCCAAAGAAAAGATTACGGCTAGCATCTCCTTCTCAGTCACAGTGTAATTCCATTGAGCGGCTTCCAAAGTCCGGCTAGCGTAGTGAATGGCATTCGGAAATCCATCCCTCCTCTGTCCAAGCACATCCCCTATGGCAAAATCAGAAGCATCAATCATGATCTCGAATGGGAGAGTCTCGAAAGATGCAAGACACTTATCATCGATAATGAACTCGGTGTCTTTTATCAGCAAGTCAGTGAGCGGTCGGGTAATACAACTGAAGTCCCGAATAAACCGTCTGTAGAAACTGACATGCCCCAGAAAAGACCGCAACCGTCGCAGATTGGAAGGTGGATTGAGTTTTCTAATGATATCCACCTTAGCCGGATAAACCTCCATGTCCCTGTTGGAGATGATATGGCCAAGGACCGTCCCCTGAGTCAACATGAAGTGACTCTTCTCCTAAGATAAAACAAGGTTGACCTCAATGCAACGCTGAAGCACACGATCTAGACAGTAAAGACAAGCATCGAACCCATCGCCATTGACCGCGAAGTCATCCATGAAGACCTATAAACAGTCACCCACCATGTCTGAGAAGATGACAACATGTACCTTTGAATGTCGTTGGGGCGTTACATAGACAAAAGAGCATCTTTCTGAAAGCATATGTTACAAATGGACAGGTGAATGTCGTTTTGTCCTGGACTTCAGGCGCAATGGCCACTTGATTATAACAGGAGTACCCGTTAAGAAAACATAATGACTCTTCCCAACTAGCCGCTCGATAATCTGATCAATGAATGGCAGTGGGAAATGATCCTTCTTGGTGGCCTGATTCAATCGTTTGTAGTCCATACAGAACCTCCAATAAGTGGGTACCCGGGTAGCTATCTCCTCTCTGGACTCACTCACAGCTGTAGTGATACATGTCTTCTTGGGTACCACATGTAATGGACTAACCCACTTGGAGTTAGAGATGGGTTAGATAAAATCGATGATCCATCATTTAGATATTTCTTTCATGACTACATCTCGAAGATTTGAGTTCAGCCGTCATTGGAACTCACATGAGGGCTTAGCGTCCTCGTCGAGGTAAATATGGTGAGAGCACAGAGACGGACTAATCCTCTGGAGATCAACTATACTCCATCCAATCTCCTTGTGGTTTCTTAAAACAATCTCCACCAAGCGATATTCTTGTTCTCTAGTCAAATCTGTTACGATAATGACTGAGTGCATATCTCGCTCACTCGCAAGGAATCTGTACTCCAGTGACTACGGCAAAGGCTTTAGTTCTGGACAACTGGGAGCTAGAAAATCTGGCTTCTGATATGTATGTGTGAAGGCTACCAAATCTGCATGTGAGAACTCTCACTGATTGTGAAAATCTGACGAAGGGAGCCCAACAGGAATGTCTGTGAACTGTGCTGGCTCGCACTCCACCCTAGTTGTTGGCTCAAAAGGAATCAGAAAAGGCAAATAATCATCAATATCATCCCAATCGATGTCTGAATCCGAGGGATCTGAATCTGAAGAACACGAATGTAACAATGCTTCACCACTCATCACGCAACTGTCAGCCTCTAAAGTTTCCTCTACAAGGGGTGTGCTCTCCAAGCTCTCAATGGCCATAAGTCGTAAGTATGCTGAATCTGTGGGCAAGACGATGGCTTGTGCTACAAGATCTGTCCGAATTGTTTCATCATCAGTCATCACAAAATCGCACTCCTGGTGGACGTCTCGCTCAGCCTCTGTCATCTGCACTGTGTCACTAAGATGCTCTGAGCAGGATGAATCTCTCGCTCTGGTCTCGTCCATCGTCTCTATTTGTATACTTTTTCCCTCTACGCGAAAGTACACCTTCCCACTATCAGGGTCAGTCACCGCCTAGGCAGTGGCCGAGAATGGTCGTCCGAGTATTATGGGGGTATCTGTTACCGATTCAGGGATATCCATGTCCAGTACAACAAAGTCCATGAGGAATTTCAAGCCCTGAATAGTAACGACCACGTCTCTCAACAACCCCTTCGGACTCTTAATCGATCGATCAAGAAACTAAAGTACTGTCCTGCTCCGATGAAGAGGGCCAAACTCGAATCGGCCGACAAAGGCTTCCTGAAGGAGGATGATAGGAGAGCTGTTGTCTAATAGAGTACGATCGAATCGTTGCTCCTGAATTTTGCAGCTGACATAGGGAGCTCCTGCATCAGGTCTCTTGGCTGGCAATCAGTTCCGAATGGTAAAGCATGTGGCACGGGTGAGCACATGGATATCTCCTTTGTGGTTCATCTTGTTCCTGCGTATGGTGGTCTTCTCTCTCAAGTTCTTCTAGAAGAGGGGGATGCGCTCAAGTGCCTCTTGTAGAGTCAGCTGAATCTGAAATCTGTCAATCATGTGCTGGATGAACTCTAACTATTGTGTCTTTTTGGGATTTTTTTTCTTATTCCCCTTCATCAAGCGGAGTGCTTGAGGGAAGGAGATGGTTGGGGCCTCCTCAGATGGAGGGCTAGGAAGAGCTTCCTGTGCCTGTGAAGGAATGGAGTCCATACAAATATAATCATGCAACACATATGGACTCTCAGAAGATGAAGAAACCTTTCCTTTATTCATTTTTTTGTCTTTTTCTTGTTACCATAGTCCTGAGATACAAAAGGGGATAACACAACAGAGGGGAAAACATTGTGAGTAGAAGTGGTGGCCTCAGTACCACCCACGACATATGACTTCATGGTATTAGCACCGCGCTTTGGCTCAGCATTAAAAATGGTGGCATCAGCACCACTATCTGCATATGGATCATCAAGCAAAATGGTGGCCTCAGTACCACCGCATGTATCTGGAGTCACAACGGCCTCAGTACCGTCCTCTGGATCTCTCTCCTTGGTGGCATCAGCACCACCGTCATCAACATCATTAGAGTTATCACCACCGCTTCTATCCTCATCTGGCGCTCCTGGTTCCTCATGTATCTATCGCTCAGACGAGGTGCTGTCGGCTAGCATCCTACCGCTCCTAGTAGTCACGAAATCAGCATCAAAGATAGAATAAGACATGTCATTCAGAAAGTCACAAGGAGTGGTATCCTCTGTAGACTGTACCTGCTCAGATTTCCTCATTAAACTGTTCGGATTTAGCTTGATCTGCGCAGGTATGGCATCTTTTCCCTTGATAATGTCCCTTATCTCCTGCTAGAACTCATCCATTTCTCGTCGGAAGGATGCCTATTGTTCAGAAAGCAAGCGGGCGAATGTGCTTGAGAACTGGACATGTTCATCTGCGCAGGTATGGCGGGTGCTTGAGAACTGGACATGTTCCCATGCTGGGAATGAGGCTGCTGCTGCTGTGAATAGTGAGGGGGAGGCTGGGAGTACTGTTGGTAAGGCTGTTGGCGTTGCCTCCACTGTTGTCCCTGAAAAGAGGGACGAGGACCCTGTTGGTACTGCTGCTGGGAGTGATAGGGATGTTGCTGTTGCTACTGGCTGCTCTGACCGCCTTGAGTGGGAGGATGCTATTGGGAGGAGGTGCCTCCATTGGTCCAACGGAATCCGGGATGATCATGACAAATCCCGACCTGTTGAGGGTACCAGTCGTACCATATCCTATTGACTTCCATCAATGGCTCCTGCTCGAAGGATGGTGGAGGTAGAACTGCCAATGGCTCATCCGGATGGTAGACCACCATTTGAGTGTCCTGAGACGGTGGCTGCAATGGTAGTATTGTAGCTACTGGACCGGCTCTGCATGGATGTGGTGAACTTGGCAATGTGTGGCAGAGGGCTGGGTGGAGCTGCTACTGCTGGCATCAACACGTGCTCGGGGGGGCTACGTGGACGCCTGTGCTTCGTGAATACACAGGATCTGTGTCTTCAGGTCACTCATGGTTTTCATCAACTGGTCCATCTATGTCAGCCCCTGGCTCTGCATCTTCTCGAGGATCTCGATGCGGTCCAACTTCTCACTGATGATCCCCATGTCAGCTGCGGCGGATTCGGCTTGAGCTGCTGCTGTTGACGGAGTGTAGAGACCGACATCGATGCGCGTGATCCTTTGATATGAATATGCCCCTTGGGGGGCCTTATGCTGTGTGTAGACTTGGGCTTGGGTCATGACTGTAGAGTTCTCTGCCATCCCTTCATGGCCCAAATGTCATCTTCACCCTTGGAAAAATATGACCCACCACAAGAGGCATTCACAAGCTCCTGCATCTCCGGTGTCAGCTCACAAAAGAAACTCTGAACCAGGTTGGGCATTGATATGTCATGATGTGGACATCGGTCAATGAGCTCTCTAAAGCGATCCCAAGCCTCGTGGAACTGCTCACTCGGGATCATAGTGAAGTTGTTTATCATCGCTCGCGTTGCGTTGGTCCGGCCGAGTGGGAAATACTTATTCAAGTATGCGGTCCGGAGCTGCTCTCAAGTTACGACAAACCTCCCAAGATGCTTCAACCAGTAGGCTGCTCGGTCAACTAATGAGAACAGGAAGGCAATCATCTTTACTTTGTCCTCGTCCACTTGTCTGTAGTAGACAGTGCTGCAAATCATCTCAAAATCCTGCAGATGAAGATGAGGCTCCTCAGTGGCTAGCCCATGAAACTTGGGAAACAACTGGATCGTCCCGGGGCAAAGCTCAAAATTCCCAACAATGGGAGGAAGCTGAATCCATCGGTGAGTGAGAGTTGCAGCTGGGTTATGCAACTGTCTCATGGTCGTCGGTGGTGGCCTCTCTGGTTGTTGGTCTTCTCCTGCTCCACCTCCTCCTTCAGCTCTGTCTTCAGGTATCTCTCCACCGCCCTCAGATCTGTCTTCACGGTCTGCTCGCATCTGCGCCAGCTCTCTCATAATGTCGCCCATGAAGGCTCTCTGTTCTCTGATCTGTCTCTGCATCATCTCGAGGGAAGCTAGCAATGAATTGTTGATGGCAGTTTGATTGTATACATTTGAAGGTTTTCCCTGCTCATCTGGGCGTCCCTCACTGCTGGCCATGTCTTGGGTCTCTGCAAAGGCAAAGTTACCCATCTCAGGAGTCGTCAAATGTCCAGAAATCTCTGTTGTACTATCTTCTGACACCACAGGACTGATAGAAGAAGGGTGATCGAGGGGGAACAGGGTGGACATGAACTCGGGCTCGGAGAGCGGGTCCAAACTCCCCGAAGCCTACCTAGATGAAAAGGGAGTAGTGCTAGATAGTGGTACCACCAGACGTGGCCTAAGGGATCTCCTTTCCATCATCGTGATCTTGAGAAAATGGACGAATGAGATATGGAATGCAAACAAAATTGTCAATCAAACCCCCAATTGAGCTATGCAACTCTTGAGCTGATGACTGTGAAGGTTCGGTCTTTTACCTTGTCAAATTTTTTAAGGTGATCAGTCAATCTATCAGAGCGATTAAGAGAGCTGTTGGGAACTCAACTCTCCTAAGCCTACTGTCACAAACCCAAATGAGATCTTCCCAAGCCAGTAGGAGTTGCAAACCGTTTACCGGCTACCCGATCAACTCCCTCTGCTAAGGACGTAGCGGTCCGCTTTACCGGTTACCGGAGAGATCCTCACTGGAGAACGACTCACCAAGACCAGTAGTCAACTAAGATTTCGGGCGTGGCTCTAGCCTAGTGTGCGGGTCACTCTCTCGATGCAAATAAATCAAACAATGAGGGGATTACTCTCCCCAAGACAAAATTTTTGGTGGGGTGAGTTTTATGGTCAAGTTTGCATTAGCAGTCCCAATTTTATATGGTTATCTCTTTTCAGGTATTTTTCTGAATAAAAGACAACACTTAATGAATTTTCCGATTTCCTTGGTTATTTTAAGTTCAATAAAATGAGAGAGAAAGTTGGAAAAGCCGATGTGCGATCAAACACTATGATGCATGCAAATATAGAAAAATATGTTCCTTGCTCCAGCACTCTACATGCACGGTGATCCGCACATAAATTAAAAGATAGGAATAAAACCACCTATATGATGTACGAGGAAACCATCACTAGATGAGCAACTTCTATTAATTGTGAAGAACAAGTAGCAATGACTAGAAAGAGAGACAGGAGTCCGATCTTGGGAGCCGATCAGTGTCCACCACAATGGATCCTGTACGCGTTGTATACAACCCCTCCCGGCACGTGGTCTCTAGTCCACGTTAATAGCTTTTTTCAATTGATTTTTAGCTAAGTCCAATTACGATCTATAGGTATAGGTAAGATATTAAGTGTTGGACCTTGGCTATTTACGTCACAATCAGTAAAAACTCCTAAATCTAGGGGCTAAATCCGCATGAAACAAGCAGGTAATAAAATTAACAAAAATCGTGAAAAAGCCGTGAATAACCGACGAGGCCCCCAAGGGAACAATCCCTCAGGAACTGGACCTCGTGAAGTGCTGAAGTGTCTTGTAAGTCCTGTTTAAGTTACAAATTTAGAGTCAATCTCTCACTTTGATTACACAAATATATGCAAGAAAGTAAATGAAGCTTTTCTACAAAATCTCTCTAAATCTCCTTCGTGCAGGGATAGCAGGCCGAAGCTGGCATCACGTTGGTACGTAGTCACCAAGGGAAACGTGCCTCCCTCGATCCACGGTACCTCGCACAAAGTCAACAAAGAGGAGGGATTAGATTACTCAAACAATATATATCAAAAATGGATAAGACAAAAAATGTAGGCAAATAATTGAAATCAATCACAAAGAAATGGTTTATACGATGTTGTTCCCCGGTAACACCATTTAATAACTCGAATTTTGCGAGGGTCAAAATATGTCTCACACAAGGCAGAGACAAAGTCGTTGTGGCGACCGCTCACGAAACCCTGGTTAATCAACAATCAAACCACGACAAAGATCAAATAATGAAAAGCGATGTGCAGAGTTAAAATTTGTTATAACTCGACAACAAAGATGTGTATAGTACTAGTACAGGTAGATTGTCGAACACAGGGAACAAGCAGGATAGATCAAAAATAAATGCTCAAACTGAATGTGATCAAATGCCTAAAAATGTGCTATTTTTTGTGGGTTTTTAATTTTAAATTTTTTAATTTAATATTTATTTTATATTTTTATATTTTGATTTTTGATTTACTGATTTTATATTTTCTTTTTATATTTTATTTGTTTGTATTTTCTTTTTCTTTTAATGAAAATATAAACTTATAAGGTGTATATATACACTAGAGGTGAAAAAGGGATATATATAGGCAAAAATACTCAAATTCGAGGAAATAAAATATTTCTGAACTTTTATACTTTTCCAACGCTTTTGTGATTTTTCCAAATTTTATTCCAAATTTTTTGGTATTTTTAAAGTCAAAAATACTAAAAACAATGCACAAAATTGAAGGCTGAAATTAAAATTAGGATTAAAAATATCAAACAAAGTCCAAAATTCCTCAAATTAATTTTAAAATAATGATGATAGAACAGAGAAAATTAAGAGGCAAAAATTATATTTTAAGATTTTTGTGGAATTTTTAAGATTTTTGTGAAGATTTCTAGGGTTTTCAAATTGTTAAGAGTTTTCTTTTGAAATTTTTAGTGGTTTTTGAATTGAAGTTAAAACACACAAAAATAAACAAAATATATTTTTTTGGAACTATTTAAAAATGTTTTATAATTTTTATGTATTTTAGTGAAAACAGTGTTGAAAATACATGTTTTTTAATCTTTATATATAATAAAAAGCAACAAAAATGTAAAATAAAAATATAGCGTGGAAGCACAATGCAACAGGAGCTTATGCTAAATTTTTGGTGATTTTTCTAATATGATTGATGCATGAAATAAATAGAGATAACAAGGAGAAACTACACTACTAGCAAGGGCATAAATGTAAATATCCAAAACATTAGGGCCAAAGTGCAATTTTTTCACAAAGTATATAACTAATTAACAAAATTCCAAGACCAATCACAGATGGCCAAACATCCAGGGGTACAAGTGCAAAATTCCCAGTTTTCACGTGCATACGCACTCGCGCCTAGGGAGGACCTAAAAGCAATACACAAAATCCTGAGGGGCTACTTTGCAAAATATCCAAAAATATTACATGTGATGAAATAGTTCCTGGATTAAATCTAAATATCAAAACCTGTAGGGGGTCCCTCTCAAAATACCCAGACCCCTCACGCGTACAGGCACGTGAGGTGACGTGGAAAGGGACCTGGATGCAAATATGGAAAGTTCGGGGTGTATATGCAAATGTCACACAAAATATTGATCGAAAAATGAACGTTTCTGGACTAAAAATTAAATACAAAGACTTGGGGGGTATCAGGCAAAATTACCCCCACACTGGCGCATCCAACGCCTGAGGTCTTCTCACTTGACACGTGGTGAGCAACGGATGGCTGATGGCAGTTCGGAATTGACAGCCGCGATTAGATCCTCCAAGGTTGATCGGACGGTGGCTGCTGGAGGAGATCTAACGGTGGCTGTGCACCTGGAACGTCGCCCCGATCCGACGGTTCTGAAGGGCGGAGTACGAACTGGGAAGCAATGCCGGTGAGGCGAACTTCCCCGAGCTTGATCTCCGTCCTCCGACGATCTTTGGGCTCCAAAAGTGGTCAGCAGCTTCAGGGGGTCCTTCTCTTGCTCGTGGGTGCTCCAAAATTCTCCGGCGGAGGCCGGAGTTCACGCGAGGAAGTAGTAGAACTGGAGGGATCCTGGAACCTCCAGCGAGGCTCAAAATGAGCCCAGGCTCTTCTTTGGCATTGCGGGACCTGCAAAAATGATGAGAGGGTCGAGGGAAAATTGCCTCAACCCCGTGGTGGCGGAACGAACGCGTGGATGGCAGAAGGGGAACTCGGTCGGAGCTCGCTCGGGAGAGGTGGTCGAAACAGCGATATAATGGACGAAGCGTAGGGATAATTAGGGGGTTCTACTCCTAGGGATATGGAGAGCAAGAACGTGGAAAGAAATAGGGAAAAAGAGTTACAATCAAAGGTGAAGATCACCTGAGGTGGAAACCTCGATGGCGAGCTTTGCCGGAGGTGGTGGAAATGCCCTAGGCCCTCCTCGATCCTCCGGACGGATTCCTGGAAGAGTTGTTACCTCCACCATGCAATGGAGCACGAAAGGTGGAGATGATTATGGCAATAAGGGGTTTAAATTCAAGGAGGAAAGTCGGGGTTTGTTTTTGAAGGGTTGAGGAACTGACGGGAAGATCGAGGTAGAGAGGATTCGCCAGCAATCCAAAGATCGATGTTTCATCTAGGCGTGCATGCCCATTGAATGAGGATCAAAAGGCAAGAAGGTGGTATCATGAAATAGTACAAGATTCATCCTAAAAAAATCGAGAAATAGAGTCAAAACGAGGTTCTGACAAAGCTAGAGGGTTAAGGACAACCAGTTGACCGGGGTCAACGCTAACTGCCACCTGGTTGGTCCGTGAGGACAAACCAGGAAAAAGGCCCGAAAAAAAGATTAAAAATTCATTTGAAAATAGTAAATGAATTTATTAATTTTTGGTTAAAAGATGAAAAATGTTTATTATTTTCTGAAATATTTTACTACGATATTTATTTATTTTTTAGAGGTTTAAAAATATAAGTTACCGTTTATAGCGTATATATATAGGTATATTCATCTATATTTTATTAATTTATTTTTATTTTGTGTATTTAATTTATATAATTTTTTTATTATTTTGTATATTTATAAAATATTTTTATACAGTTAAATATATTTTTATTTTTTTCTGATGGATTTTCTACACTTAATAAAATAGAAGTATTGATTATATAGGTATATGTACAGGTATTAGACCTATGTCTTATATACATGTATTTAGTTTGTGTGTTTTCTTTAAGTTCTATTCTGATTTTAGTGTATACATATATTATAAATAATATTTACAAAATTATAAAAATTTAAAATTTTAATAATAATGAATAATTAATAAAATGAATATTTTAATCTGTATAAGTATACAATAGAGGTCCAAAACTCAACTTTCAAATTGTAATTCTGTAAAATACAAAACCACATTCATTAAATAGCTTATTAAAACTTATATAAAATTAAAGGTGGGTTCGATAGATTTTGAGTTTTTATTTGAGATATAGGTCTGGGAATTTGGGATTTTGGAATCTTTTTTCGATCATTGCTTTTTATATGTCCAATATTTTTGGGTGAAACCAATTTTGTATTTTTCTATATTTTATTATCTGCAACTTTCATGTTCATAGTTTCTCTATTTGAGGTATAAAAAGTGGAACTAAAAATAGGTCCCAAAAATGAATAAAGAATGAATTAAATAAAAGATATTTTAGCCCTTATCTCCCCCTACTTTATTCCTTGTCGACCTACTCATCTAGATGCCAAGGTCTCGGGGTTTCGGGTCATAAAATATTCGCAATATTGAATTCGTTTTCTTTTCTTCTCTTTATTCTATAATTTTGTCTTTAAAAACCGCATTTTATGCACTATTTACACATACATGCATGAATTTAAGGTATTTACATGCATTTGTTAGGGTTTTTGAGGTCAAAATGATAGAATAAAGATGATGAAATGGAGGTCTCAGATATCTCTTCATTTAAAGACTCGATCGCAACCATGCTTCAAGAGTACCTGTGGTTTATATGAAACGATCTGGGATGTGTTCTTAGATCATGTGATTTCATCGTTCTTAAATTTTGAAATTCTGCAGCACGGAGAAACTAATGCGATTAGTCGCTCCCGATCGCATATGATGTGATCACCACGCTTCTGTGATGTGTTTAAGGATCTTTACATATACTTCAAGTGGTATAAGATCCATGTTCGAGGTCAAGATATGATCCAAAACCCTTGGTGAACAAGGTTCAGTAATCGGATGCTCGGGACTGATTGTTTTTGCATTGGATGCAAGTTTCGAAACGATTTTTCATAAAATAAAAATCTATTGTTTATATGTGTTGTGTTTAATAAAATCTATTTAAATTTTCTAAATGTGTCACAAAAATAATAGACTAATGTTGGTACCAAAAGTGCAAGAAAAATGATTCGAAGAGTTCCGCTATGAAAGTTTTTTTGTACGAATTCATAGATCTGAAAGAATATTAATTTTTCTTACTATTTTACCGTCATTAAACATGAAATAAACTCTTTGATTAAGTAGATTATCAAACAAAAATCACTCGAATTTATTTTTTGCGATTCCAACTCTATTTGCCCTAGATATCCTATATTTAGTGGAGATGTTGTTGGACATGCGAGCCCACGGCGAGCCATTATTCAATAAATGTTATTGCACGTATCATTCCCTAATCTGAAATGAAGAATAAATAATTTGCATAATAGGTCCCATAGTACAACTAGGGTTATATACCATGTCCATCTTAATGATCATACAGCTGTTGATTCAATAATTAAAAGAGGCTGGTGCTTGGATGAATATCTAAAGAGTTAGATTGAGGACTCATCAAGCACTGTCAAATGATTGTTAAGAGATGATCTCCAACCTGAGTATGCGATAGCAATCCTTTCTCAGTTAGGTTGATATCTGACCAACCTCTTGATGCAGGTCCTCTGCATAGGAATAGAGATTCGAAGGTGTCAGATTAGTTAGGTCAAAGAGTTGACTTAACAAGAAAGAGATAACCAAAGTCCTATATCGTATGTTGTCACGATATAGGCACGCATCCTCCAACCGGAGACAGATGCGTTACTATTTGTCTGAGTATGTACATTTGGCAGACCAATAGGTTGATGACCTAACCATGGTCTATACACCGGTGTGCTGGTGTGCATGCAAGAGCATATGAATAATGTGATCTCTCAAAGGGATCATTAAGGTTTATTTACTGAACCGGAAGGCATGATCTCACTCATGAGATATTGGGAAGAATCAAATTCTGTGCACGGTCGTCTCGCTTTGGAAGCTTGACTGAATTTGTAGGTTTGATATATACTATTGGAAAGTATATGATCAAGACCTAGGTATGATATATGCTTTTGGAAAGTACATGATCGCTACCAACTCCCAATGATCGAATGAGAAACTTACTGATAAAACCCTGAAGTAGACAGTATAAAGTTGATCTAACACTTCAGGTTTATTCTGAGTCTTCCAATATGCACAATGTACAGGTATTGGGAATACCTGAGGGTGACGTGATCATAAATGATTGTATAACCATGATGCTTCCATTCCTAGGGATTGACGAAACGGGTCTGGATTTTAGTGACTCCTCTCAGTACAGAAGTAATCTAATCTTGGTCCAAATGTTGGACGTTGATCTGAATGTGATTCAGATGCAATGAGAAGAATAGATTTGCGGTCTTGATTTAATCAAACATCTATGGGAGGCCCACGATCTGGATTTGAGATATGAACTCAGTATCCAAGTCACTATATGTGAAACATTACAATCACCATGTCCTTATCTCCAAATATTCGCGGTGAATGCGCATTATCCTTGAAAGAGTTCATGATAATTTCATTGTTGATATATGTATCCGAGCATTGAGAAAATTGATAATTAAATGTGATTTAATTATCATGAATAATATGAATTTGATGCATATTATAAGGAGAGTTGTCTAAGATAATTAAATGTAATTTAATTATCAAAGATATGAATAATATGAATGTGATTCATATTATTAGAGAACAAGAGAATAGAGATTCGAGATGATTAAATGTGATTTAATTATCATGGATATGAATAATGTGGATAGCAATATCTATATTAGTCATATATATTATAAATATGATTTATAATATATAAGAGAGAGATATTTGTAATTTACATTTGTTAATTAAATGTTGATGTGAATTGGATTCACATTGGACAATTAATTAAAAATGTAAATCACATTCTATTTTGGGTTGTGAATGTACAATTTTCCAATGGCAAGATTACAATATTCACAAAATAATTATGAATTATTTTTGTAGAATAATTTACAACAAGTGTTGTTGTAAATCTTGGAGATTTCCATGGAATAATGTAATCTCGTGAGATCTCATGAGATAGCATGAGATTGCCACCAAATCCAATATTATGGAAGGAGGCAATCTTCATTCCATGATCTCCATGCATGATTGATTTAATTTGTGATTGATTTATATTGATTTATCAATATAGATTTAACCTAAATTAAATTAATTGCTATTGGTTTTTACAACACAAATCTTGGCCACTAATAGAAACACAAATCAATGAGAGCCATTGGATTTATGTTGCCCATGGATTGAGATCCATGGATCCCAAAATATTATAAATGGGAGGCACCCCTTTGCTCTTCCTGATACACAATGAGAACATAAGTCTCTCTCTCTCTTTCTCTCTCTACATGCCTACTCTCTCTTCCACTCATGTGGTCGTCCACCATGGATGCCCTAGAGAGGTTCTTCATCGCTGTAGCATCATCATTATGCTGCCCGATCGTTTACTCGTGGATCTCCGTCTCCTTCGTTGCGCCTCGCTCGTGAAGATGATGTCGGATCTCGTGTGTCGGGATCAGGAGATTCGTCGCTTGGATCATCAACATGGATTGCGAGAAGCATGTGTTTCATCAACACGCCCGCAAGTGTCTCCTCTGTCGGATCGGACTTGAGACATGAGGTCTCTTCGTTTAGAGACTCGATCACAACCACGCTTCAAGAGGTAATCCTATTACTTATTTGTGGTTTAGACGAAACGATCCGAGAAGTGTTCTAGGATCATGTGGTTTCGTCACATGAAAATTTTTAAATTCCGTTGCATAGAACAACTAGTGTGATTAGTCATTCTTAATCGAATTCGATGCAATGCTCACGCTTCCCTGATGCGCTTGAGGATTTCACCATATCCTTCAAGTAGTATCAGAGCCTTAGGTCGGTGGTTTTGGATGCGATCCATAGAACCTAAGATGACTTAGGTTCATTAGGGTTTGCGAAAGTTTTTCCCGCATTTCATTTTTGCATCTCTGTTTTGAGATTATTTTCTGATAATGTTTAAATTATTTAAACACGAAAATAATAATTGAATTTTGTTCCCCATTGAATAAGGAAATCGTAGGATCTGAGTTTTCGTGATTTCGATTCTGTTTGCTCAAGTTATGCTCAGTTTAGTGAACATGTACCCACAGTTTCGGGGATTGTGAATCTTAACGTAATTAAGATGTTAATTGCGGATTTGAAAAACCTTGAAATGCATGCAAATACTTAGGTTCTGTTGCGAATTAAATTAACAAACTTTAGGATCTTACTTTGCTTAATTTGGATTTAAATTGATTGAGATATGGTATTTTTAGTAAGTGAGGGTCACTGTTGGAAATACTTTCCTAATCAAGAACCTAGTGATTGTCATTTAATCAATTAGTGAAATTAAATTATTTAATTTCGTAGAATAATTGTTCATAAATATTTGTGATATATTTTATGAAAATTATTTAATTAAATGACATTTCCTTAACCAATAATTGATTAAATGTGATCTAGATCACTAATTGGTTACATGATCTACATGATCTACATTTCAACAAACATGTTGCTTGAATAGGATTTGAGATTTTTTTAGCAAATCTCATTATAATGTTAATCAAAATTGTTTTGATTATTATTATTATATGATATAATATCGGTTGAAGAACCGATGATCATCTCAAGTACAAAGAGATTTTTTTGCATTATCCTTTCCCGAGGTGGATATGGTGTCTAGTCGGAGAGCATTGGGGTAGTGGGTTGCAACGTATGTGGTCCATCCCACTCTCGTCGGTACTGGCCATGACAACGGGTAGGGTTAGTATAATGCTTAAGAAATCATGATGTATTTCTAATTATTAAAATTCGAAATAATACGTATTTGAGATAATACCATAATTTCAAGTAACAA
The DNA here is from genome assembly GCA_037367405.1 of Ottelia alismoides. Classification (NCBI taxonomy): domain Eukaryota; kingdom Viridiplantae; phylum Streptophyta; class Magnoliopsida; order Alismatales; family Hydrocharitaceae; genus Ottelia; species Ottelia alismoides. The sequence continues at coordinate 42,991 of JAZKJV010006286.1, forward strand.
TTAAAATGTTTGTTGGATATTGATTAGATCATTAATTTAATATGATTAGATTAATTGGAATTCAATTAAAATTAAAACACCTTATTACGAATAGAGATGTTATTTCCCTTGGAAGAATTAATCATAATGAATATGATTCATAATGATTAATTAGAATTTGAATATGATATGGAGGGTCACATGAGTGACATCCATGGTCTCCCGTCAAGGCGAAGGGTTCCGTCGCCAGAGATTGTACGTCAGAGATGCCTGTCCGAAGTGACAGCTCCTGCATACAAGCCATTTGGATCGGGCTCTTCGCTTCTCGAAAGAGTAAGGATGTATGCCTAGTGACCCCAATATCAGGTCCTCCTAATATTGGGGCGATATTGGAATGCACATAGCGAGTTGTATTCCTGTTGACGGTTGGTTCAATTAATGACAGGTCAACATTGCCTTAGGGGTGGTGGGCTCGGATGTTAAAGACCGAATTGGGAGATGCAAGTTGGACTTGCAAGGCAGAATGTGTTCCCGCTTCTTTTTATCCGAGTTGCAGGTTCTCATATTATTGGGATGTAACAATGATAAGGAAGGAGATCCCAGATCTTGCTTGAGATATAATGGTAAGAATATCTCTTACATTGAATGTGAATAAGGGAATGAAATTTCAGTATTGACAAGGCAAGACAACTTTAATATAAAAATTCCTAAATCAAAGTAAAATATATATATACGCAAATTTCTTATTTCAGATAATCTTTCACTAAACACACTCAATGTTATACTCAATAATAACCAGTAAAATATCATGGATTGGACTCATGATCCAGATATTAAACTTGCAGTTGGACACATATTGTATGTGGTTGCAATTTGCAAGTTTCCTCATAATAATGAGGAATGATAATTAAATAGATAATAGGACTACAACCCTAGTGTTTGTATGTCTCTATAGTCTTGAATCATCAAATGTACTTTGGAAGTGACATGTCGATGATGATCATAATTGTCATATAATCCTTATAAAATATAAGAAGATATTCTGGCATACATATGTGCTCTCAACATTTAATAATGAATGGCATTGTTCTCTGCATCATGCAGAATGGTGGCTCCATAAGAGATGATGTATTCAAAATATTTGAATACCTACCCGAACCAATGTTTTTAAGAGTCTAGATGGATGCAGACATGATGAGTGTCATCATTTTACTATCTATGCTCTAGTCATTCATGAAGCTTCATAAAATTCATATTGTATGAATTGAATGAAGCATGTATAAATGTTGAAATACTCTTTCATTGAATTCTTTTGAATTTAACATGAGAGATCCTTAGTCTTAACCAATGGTTGTTTATAAATAAAGGGAGCGCATGGGAAGCATGGGTCAGACCCAAGATCAGAAAGAAAGTCAAAGAGTTGACCATACTTCTATGTCTTCCATATGACATCCAAATAGTTGGATAAATGCCAATACCATAATAAGTTGATGTGTTGATAGTATGACTATCAAGTCTATCTAGAATCCTTAGAGAAGGGCTCAGATAGAGCATAAAAATAATCTACATAAATCATTGAAATTGACTTTTTTATTTGATAAGATAAAGTCTTATTATTTTATCTCAATCTTCTAACAACACTTGCAATGGGTTGCATATGTTTTAGAAGACCGGAAAATTTGATCTTAAGGTCGGTAGTTTTCCACATGGATATTGATGCAATTATTGCAACAATCTCTGTTAGATTGATAGACTTGTTAATTTCAGTGGGAGAGCCCTTAGTCTTAGAGAATGTCTTTATGACCTAGATATAAGAATACACTCATTGTTTATTTCTAAATGTTAGAAATAAACATGAATTCTGAGATAGAACTATCATAAGAGTTATGATGGATATATTTCAGATAGTAATCTAACATCTAGTGGACTCCACAAAATTAGAAAATTAATGAATGGTTCATTAAGATTTCTAATACTGAAAATTAAAACCTTTATAAGATAAATTGGAGGATGAAGATCATTTGACAATGATCTGGCATCAAGTGTTGGACATATGTCTGTTGATGAGATTAATGGACTAGTGAGAGATGAAGCTTTAGATTGTATAAAGGTTCAAATCTTATATACTTGTAAATATTGTATTCAAAAGTAAAAATGTCCAATACACCCTTGCTTGGGAAAGGTGTAAGATGTCAAAATATTCAGGATCTCATACATAATGATGTGTGCGGATCATCTATGTCATAGTAAACATTATGGATATGTGATATCTGTTGATGATTATGTATGATATGAGATTTCTTTTCACCTGAGAAACCTTTGAAATGTTCAAAGATTTCATTATTTTTTGGTTTAGAACCTAAGTTTGAAGGAAGATAAAATGAATTTGATCTAATCTAGGTAGCAAGTACCTGCTAGATAAATTCAAAGAATACCTTATGGAGATATGAATATAATTTCTATCTCAATCCTCCTAATACACCTTGACTCAATAGAGTTATAGGGAGATACAATTGGATCATGTGTGACATGATTTAATCAATGATGAATTTTAGCATAATTTCCTCCTAGTTTCCTGGTATATATGTAGTAGAGTCTACATTATATATCCTTGATAACATTCCATGCAAATAAGTTGGAATCGAGCACTAGAGAGTCCAACTTCATTAGGAAAATAAAGGATGGTATTGAATACCTATTTTATAACCTTGAGATTCTTAAAAGATCTCATCTCTGAGAATATGATTCTTAGAGGATGACTCTCTTGAGAATCAAGATAAAAATGAAGTGTAGGAACTCATTTAATCTTGAGATGATAATGAGGCTCCTGAAATCGGGAACTAAAAGGACAATTAAAGATGAAACACTAATACTTCTTTAAATGAGTTTGAGGATATATTCCATGTGTCGATTAAGTCTGACAATGATCGGACTTTATGTGATGAAGCTCCTGAGGATCATGACATGGAAAGATGGATGTTAACAATAAAGTCTAAAGTAGACTTCATATACAAGTGTTGTATATGGACCCTCGAGGATCCACCTATATGGGTAAGACCCATAAAGGTGTAAATGGATCTCTAATAGAAAGAAGTCAAGCTTGCATTCCTCTGTGAGGATATTCACATGAACTAGCCCTAGGGCTTTAGGGTTGAGGAAAGCAAGATGTGCATGCTAAAGAAATCCATCTATGGACTCACATAAGCTTCTTATAGCTGGAACATAAGATTTGATGAAATTATAAATGTTATTATTTCATATAAAATCGTGATGAACCGTATGAAGCTTATTGAGAGTGCCATTTGTGTTCATCATGCTAAATGTAGATGATATCCTAATCATTTGGAATGATATAAAGATAATAATAAGTGTTTTATAATCTGGTTGTTCCATAACTTATCTCAAGGATACCTCTTGGATCTTAGTTCTGAAGGTGTTTAGAAGCAAAGGGAAGAGGGTATTGGGACCATCACATTTGTATTACATCTTGGACATGTTCCAATTTCTTGGAAAATTCCAAGAAAGGCTTCCTTCCCTTAAGATATGGTATTGAACCATCTAAAGGGATAGCACCTCAAAGAGTTGAGGAAGTGAATGCTAGAACTGCTTGCACTTGTGCATCAGTTACGAGAAGCTGAGTGTATGCTGGATGTATACAAAAGCTAGATGTCTGTCATCCAGTGGGAGTAGTAAATTGCTACTAATCCAACTATGGAGATAAAATACTTGATTGTAGTAATAAATATAACATCAAAGATTATGAGACTTTCGAGATAGTGATCTCTAAGTCTTATCGTCAACAAATTAAGACTTTATAGATAGTGATCTAAAAGGTCTTAACTTTGGACACCTTTGGAGATAGAAATCTGCATGAATAAGGGTATTCTGATAAGGATTGTGGAAATACTGGTTATGATATTTATTAAGCTGTAGTGTCAAGGACACTGTAACTGACAAGATTGAGTATTGGTTGCATAAGATGCAACGTTCGCATTAGATGCGAGCACTGTTACTGGGGATATACAAGTGCCGTAAAAGGACATGGCATAGTCTCGTGGGAACAGAGTGACTGATCATCTTACCTAACTATTTTCTAAATAGCCTATGATTGTAACATGAGTGTGGGTTTAAATGATTAGCCCATTAATGGCTCTTTGGGCTGTGGGAGATTGTTGGACATGCGAGTCCATGACGAGCCATTATGCAATAAATGTTATTGCACGTATCATAACCTAGTCTGAAATGAAGAATAAATGATTTGCATAATAGGTCCCTTAGTACAACTAGGGTTATGTACCATGGCAATCTTAATGATCATACAATTGTTGATTCAATAATTGAATCATAGAGGCTGGTGCTTGGATGAATATTTAAAGAGTTAGATTGAGGACTCATCAAGCACCGTTAAATGATTGTTAAGAGATGCTCTCCAGCCTGAGTAGGATATGGCAATCCTTTCTCAGTTAGGTTGATATCTGACCGACCTCTTGATGCAGGTCCTATGCATAGGAATAGAGATTCGGAGGTGTCAGATTAGTTAGGTCAAAGAGTTGACCTAACAAGATCGAGATAACCAAAGTCCTATATCGTATGCTATCACGATACAAGCATGCATCCTCTGACCGGAGACAGATGTGTTACTATATGTCTGAGTATGTACATTTGGCAGACCACTAGGTTGATGACCTAATTAAGGTCTATACACCGGCGCGCTAGTGTGCATGCAAGGGCATATGAATAATACGATCTCTCAAAGGGATCATACAGGTTCATTTACTGAACCGGAAGGCATGAGCTCACTCATGAGATATTGGGAAGAATCAAATTCCCTGCACGATCGTCTCGCTTTGATATATACTTTTGGAAAGTATATGATCAAGACCTAGGTATGATAAAAATACCCATTGTGCTTCTAAAAATCCAGGAAAATTAGGATAGATGCTCTTGCACGCCCACATTTTATTTCACATTTTTGGCATTTTTTCCTAATTATTAAAAATAAAAAGAAGCCATTTTTGTACTGTTTAAATTAGAAAATAGAAAAAATTATAAAATACTTTGAAAAATTACAAAAAAATTATATATGGTATATTTATATCTATATTGAGTCCAGAAAATGAAAAACCCTAAAAATTAGAAAAAGATAATATAAAAATTTCAAGAAGCTCCAAAATCCTAAAAATATAAAAAACCTTTTAAAAATACTAAAAATATGTTTTTCTTATTTTCTAATTATGTATATATTATTATTTACGTATTAAAATTAATTTGGGTTATTTTGGGATTTATTTCATATTTTAAAACCCAAATTATTTGCGGCCTATTTAATTAGTTCCTTGTTAGGGACATTTTTGAAAGGAAAAATGCATAAAAATTAGAAATATTCCAGAAAAAATTAGAAAAATATTAAAATAAAAAAATTTATATCTACATATAATTTAAGTATTTATGTCTATATATATATTTATGATAGTATTCCTCTCTCTCTCTCTCTCTCTTCATATATATATATATACATATCTCTTTACATATATGTATACATATCTATATTATATAATTAAAATATAAAAAGAATAAAAAAAATATAAAATATAAAAACAAAATAAAAAACATAAAATACAAAAACAAAATAAAAAAATAGAAAATTAAAAACCCACAAAAACAATAAAAATTGGACATGAACCAAGAATTGAATAATTGCACAATCATTTTCACCATACATTCCCTTCGCCTTCCAGTGTTCGACCTCTACCTGTACTTACGCCTTTACACATTTACATGTAGAGTTATAATAAATTTTAACTCCACATTTTTGGATATTCATTGCATATATATTATTGTGGGTTAATTGTTGATCGATTTGGGATCTATTGTCGGTCGACTCAGCGACATTGTGATCTCGCCTTGTGCGGATTACTTTAGACCGATGAAAGATCCCAGTCATCAGCATGCCATCTCTCAAGAGAGTAATGGAGGTTGACCCTACCAAGGCAGACGTAATCAGACAACTCCAGCAACCAACCAACATAAAGCAGTTGCGGTCATTCCTCGAAAATGTTGGATTTTATAGGAGATTTATCAAAGATTTTTCAAAGATCGCTGATCAATCCCACTTCATCACTCTTTATTCCTTTATTTTAGCTAGAAACTTGAGCAAAATACCTTGTAAATATGTGTAAATATCATAAATTGCCAAAGAACATGCATCTTGTAAATATGCATAATTAGCATGATTTTATGCCAAAATAAAGGAATAAAGAAACACAAGAAAAAAAGGGAAATATTTAGAATAAATATTGAGTGACCTAATCCTAAAGGAGGGCTCAACATGTGCCTGACCGCAAAAGAATTCAAGTAGAGAGAGATAGGGAAGCTCAATTGTGTGTACATATACCTATGTATATAAATAAAATTTATTTTCCTCTAAATAAAATAAAAATGTATGTTTATTAATTTATACATATTTGTAAAGATATAACTAAAATAAAAAAGGGGAAAATACAAGAAAAACAAAAAGAAATAAAATTCCTTCATAAGTGTACATGGACCATGTATATAGAATAACCTATCTATTCATTTTCCCCTTATAAATAATTAATAAAATCTAATAAAAATAGTCTCACATTCCATATTTCATGGTGTAAAAAAATAAAATAAAAGTTAGAAAAGTAAAAATAAAATAAAAAGAAATAAAATGAAAACCAAAATCCACCTTGTATGTATACCATGTAAACATGTATATAAAAGTATTTATTTAATCTATGTAAATAAATAGTAAAAATAAAATAAAAATACCCCTTCATTCCAAATTTTATTCTATAAATAAATAAAATATAAAATTGGAATAATTATATAAAAATAAATAATGAAAAATAAAAAGCAAAAATAAATTCATGTATATACCTGTATATAATAATAATATAATGTAAATACATAAATTATCTTTCAAAAAAATAAATAAAAATCACTAAAAAATAATTTAAAAATAAATAAACATTTTTCATATTTTAAGTTTTTCGAAATAAGGTCATTTATTATTTTGTATTGAATTTCTAAAGCTTTAATAAGTGGCTGATTCTGATTGGTCCACGGGGGATGTTGACCCCCGGTCAACTCCCCCCTGGACCATTTCCCCCGCGGATCTCGCGTGAAACTTGACTTCTCTTGATTATCCCCGCATGATCCGATCCCCTTTTATCCAAAACCCAGGTCCTAATTGATCCTCATTGACCCGAGATCCACGCCCGCCTCCTTGCCCTAGGGTCCGTGCTTCACCAAGCCGGACCCGACCTCTTCTTCTCGGACCTACAGCAGTATTTAGCTGAACCTCTGCCGCACAATTTAGGTGATCTTTGGCACTACTCCTTCGTCCCAGGATCTCCATCTCCTTCCCTAGAGTGACAGCTTCGCGAGGGAGGTGTCGAAGAGAGGAGAGGAAGCCTTCAGCCACTGATCCGGCGACTATTGCCGCCGTACGCCGCTGTGAGGAGCGCCAGATCCTCGGGACCCGACGACCCTTCAAGGTGAAGACCCAGAGCTTCCTGAGCTCGTCCCCAGTCGACTTCACCCATCAGGTAGACCCGATTCCATCTAGTTTTCTGTAATTTCCGATTACGCCCAATTTGCCCATCCGCCGTCCCCGATCAATTACCATCGCTACACGCACCCATTTCATCATCGGACTCAACCATCATCTCCGTGAGATTTCTCCCCACATTCTGCACCCACTCACTCCCCTTAGTTCGCCCCGGAACCAAGGCTCAGCCTGCACCGTCGTCGCCTCGCCAGAGGTCGTCCGTATCGACTCGCCCGACCACCATTCCACCCCTAACCGGGTCGAGGCAGTTTGCCCTCAACCCAGAAGCTCGTCTATGCAGTTTTGCAGGTTAAAGGAGACCAATCTGAGGGTCCAACAGGCAGGCACAGGAGCTTACCTCCTCCACCGTCGTCGGGCTGCTCCGGTGGTCCTTGGCTTCATCGGAGGAGCCCAGCAGCTGCGGAAGAGCTAGGCGATCACGTTCCACATCCCAGCAGCCAAGGAGGAGTTCCCAGGCGTCCATGGTGAGCCGGCGAAGTTCGTCGGAGCTCTGCTCTTCCAAGACCCTCCTCCGCCGTCCGTTCAGCCTCGGTGCGCCAGATTCGATCCTCGCCATCTATTTAGGGTGCACCAGCCACCACCCGATCCATTTAGGGCTTGATCCAGACCGTCCATCCAGACGAAGGGCCGCCCTCATTTCTCAGTCGTCCGATTCACACGTGGTAGCCCCTCGTCCGTCGGATCCAAGCCATCGGTCCTCGAAGAGACGCCAGCTGCACCTCCACCGTCCGATCTGACACACGTCGCTTCTTCGACCCTCTGCTTTTAATAAGGGGTAAATATCCCTTAGGCCCTTCTCTCTTTTGTTTTTATTAGTTAGTCTTGTAAAAATTTAATATAGTTGTTCTTATTGTTGGATATTTGCACTCCGGACCTCGTTGTTTTCCCTATATGCATTTTAATCCTTATATATGCGGGCCACGTGCATCGACACGTGAGGACTTGGTCTTTTTGCATTTTATGCCACGTGATTTCTGTGTTATTGTTTGAATGTTTTGAAATAGGAATTACACATATACCCCTCCGTGCCTGGTTCACGTGCCCCGCGCATGTCATGTTGGACATTTTTCACGAGGGGCCCTGGGTTTTATTTACTTTTTATTGTTTGGCCCCCAGAACTATTCTTTCTCGCATTTAGGTCCCTGTGCATTGTGAGCCTTTATTTTGCTTTTGCTATTTTATTTAAATAAAACAAAGGTTCACAGTGCACAGGGACCTAAATGCGAGATAGAATAGTTTCGGGGGCCAAACAATAACAAGTAAATAAAATCCAGGGCCCCTCATGCAAAATGTGCAACACGTCACGCGCGGGGCACGTGAACCAGGCACGGAGGGGTATATGTGTAATTCCTATTTCAAAACATTCAAACAATAACATACAGAAATCACAGGGCATAAAATGCAAAAAGACCAAGTCCTCACGTGTCGATGCACGTGGCCCACATATAAGGACTAAAATGCAAATAGGTAAAACATCGAGGTCCAGAGTGCAAATATCCAACAATAAAAACAACTATAGTAAATATTTACAAGACTAACTAATAAAAAAAGAAAGAAGGGCCTAAGAGATATTTACCCCTTTTTAAAAGCGGACGGTCGAAGAAGCGACGCGTGTCAGATCGGACAGTGGAGGTGTAGCTGGCATCTCTTCGAGGATCGACGGCTTGGATCCGACGGACGGGGGGCCACCATGTGTGAATCGGACGACTGAGAAACGAGGGCAGCCCTTCATCTGGATGGAGGGTCCGGATCAAGCCCTAAATGGATCGGGCGGTGGCTTGCGCTCCCTAAATAGATGGCGAGGATCGAATCTGGCGCGTCGAGGCTGAACAGACGGCGGAGGAGGGTCTTGGAAGAACAGAGCTCCGGCGAACTTCGCCAGCTCACCATGGACGCCTGGGATCTCCTCCTTGGCTGCTGGGATGTGGAATGTGATCGCCTAGCTCTTCCGCAGCTGCTGGGCTCCTCCGATAAAGCCAAGGATCACCGGAGTGGCCCAGCGACAGTGGATGAGGTAAGCTCCTGTGCCTGCCTCTTGGACCCTCAGATGGGTCTCCTTTAACCTGCAAAACCGCACAGACGAGCTCCTGGGTCGAGGGCAAACTGACTCGACCCGGTTAGGGGTGGAATGGTGGTCGGGCGAGTCGATATGGACGACCTCCGGTGAGGCGACGACGGTGGAGGTCGAGCCTTGGTTCCAGGGCAAACCAAGGGGAGTGAGTGGGTGCAGAATGTGGGGAGAAATCTTACGGAGATGATGGTCGAGTCCGATGATGAAATGGGTGCGTGTAGCGATGGTAATTGATCAGGGTCGGTGGATGGGCGAATTGGGCGTAATCGGAAATTATGGAAAACTAGATGGAATCAGGTCTACCTAATGGCTGGAGTCAACTGAGGATGAGCTCATGAAGCTCTAGGTCTTCTCCTTGAAGGGTCGTCGGGTCCCGAGGCTTTGGCGCTCCTCGCGGTGGTGCACAGCGGCAAGAGTCGCCGGATTAGTGGCTCAAGGCTTCCTCTCCTCTCTTCGACACCTCCCTCGCAAAGCTGTCACTCTAGGGAAGGAGATGGAGATCCTAGGATGAAGGAGCAGCGCCAAAGATGACCTAAATTGTGCAGCATAGGTTCAGCTAAATACTGCTGCAGGTCCGAGAAGAAGAGGTCGGGTTCGGCTTGGTGAAGCACGGACCCCTAGGCAAGGAGGCGGGTGTGGATCTCGGGTCAATGAGGATCAATTAGGACCTGGGGTTTGGATAAACGGGGATTGTATCATGTGGGGATAATTAAGAGAAGTCGAGTCGCATGCGAGATCCGTGGGGGAAATGGTCCAGGGGGGAGTTGACCGGGGGTCAACATTCCCCGTGGACCAATCAGAATCAGCCACTTATTAAAGTTTTAGAAATTCAATAAAAAAATAATAAATGACCTTATTTAGAAAAACGTAAAACATGAAAAATATTTACTTATTTTTAAATTATTTTTTAGTGATTTTTATTTATTTTTTTGAAAGTTATGTATTTACATTATATTATTTTATACAGGTATATACATGAATTTATTTTTGCTTTTTATTTTTAATGATTTATTTTTATACAATTATTCTAATTTCATATTTTATTTATTTATAGAATAAAATTTGGAATGAAAGTGTATTTTTATTTTATTTCTACTATTTATTTACATAGATTAAATAAATACTTTTATATACATGTTTACATGGTATATATACAAGGTGGATTTTGGTTTTCATTTTATTTCTTTTTATTTTATTTTTATTTTTCTAATTTTTTGTGTTTATTTACACCATCAAATATGGAATGTGAGAATATTTTTATTAGATTTTTATTATTTATTTACAAGGGAAAAATAAATAGATAGGTTATGCTATATACATGGTCCATGTACACTGATGAAGGAATTTTATTTCTTTTTGTTGTTCTTGTATTTTTCCCATTTTTATTTGGTTATATCTTTACAAATATGTACAAATTAATAGACAAACATTTTTATATTTATTTAGAGGAAAATAATTTTTATTTATATACATAGGTATATGTACACACAATTGAGCTTCCCTATCTCTCTCTACTTAAATTCTTTTGCAGTCAGGCCCATGCTGAGCCCTCCCTTAGGATTAGGTCACTTAATATTTATTCTAAATAATTCCCTCTTCTTCTTGTGTTTCTTTATTCCTTTATTTTGGCACAAAATCATGCTAATTATGCATATTTACAAGATGCATGTTCTTTGGCAATTTATGATATTTACACATATTTACAAGGTATTTTGCTCAAGTTTCTAGCTAAAATAAAGGAATAAAGAGTGATGAAGTGGGATTCATCACCCCCCTATACTTTACTTTTGCTAGTCCCTTAGCAAACACTTATTTGAAAAAGAAGTGCAAAAGAGAAAGAAAAAGAAAAAGAGGCGAAATCAAGGTTGATTATTAAACTTTCCTTCATTAAATTGAAATATGGAGCTCGGTCAGACCTTTGGATTATTAATTTTTCGGAACCTTATTTGGACTTAAGCTTAAAACTTAACAGCCTCTAAGTTCCACCAATCTATGGTCAAGACTCCTCAATAAACCAGATCAGAACAAGTCTACATACACAAACTCTAATGACCATGAATCTTTCCTTGTACGGTGTAAGTGATATGTAGCTCCCCACCTCAGAAGTAACAAAGAAACAACCTCCCTCAACCCGGTAACTCTAATGCCTCGGTCTAGCAACTCTTTCCTCGAGAAGCAGGTATTCCCTTCTAAGATTAAGTGCAACCGGCTCAAGAAGAGGGGGAAGAAAAGAATGGACCATGGCCAGTGTAGCCATGTATCCTTGGGAGCTCTAACCAGTGTAGCTGAGTCTCCCGCTACAAGCTTCATGAGATGGAACATGTATACCATAAGCTTTTGCTTTATTTGACTATATACACTCCGGTGGGATTATTAAATTTTCAATCCGACCCACCACTTTTTTTGGAGTTATTTTCTTTTTGCACATTTTTTTCATGTGCATCTGTACAACTTATCTACATGGTGCAGCATATATACAAGGAGTTTTTCCTCTTGAGCCAGTAGACTATCCCTCTTTTGAAGCTTTATTGCAACCCACAGCTTCTATCTTTAGACTTCATAACCACCAGACCAAGTTGAGACGCACTTCCTTCACTATAAGAAGAAGAGAGGTTCCGCCTAGAAGTACTACCGTCATATGCTACCCCAAGCCAATGGAAACTGCCTCCTCACCACCTCATCCGTGGAGAGCTATGTGTAAGGTGCTGGTGCAAGTAAAGCCATTATCTCTGAGAGTCATGCGTGTGTTGTCAAGTGCTCTACTTAGGCTCATCAAGATGACATATGCTCATAGCCTAGTGGACTCAAAGAATTATGTCCCAATGGACCTGAAAAGTCTCAATCCTAAGCCCTATAAGGTTCCTCTTATCATTAGGTGGATTAAGGTCTTAACCAAGGTCCATTTGTCAATTTAATTCCAGACTAGTTTAAATGTCAACTATGATTTGGAAAAGCTGTGCAAATATTTACAAAGATGCTATTTACGAATATATAATTTACAAATATTTATAATTATGCAAATTTTTGAAAAATGTTTGAAAACATGGATGTATGCATGAATGCTAAGTTTTGCAAAATATTTACAAAAAGTTACACAACATTTTTGCAAACCTTTTGTTTTTTCAAAACATTTTAGAAAAATTTTGTACTATATACATAATTTTGATATGAAAATATTTGCAAGCTATTTAAGCAAAAAGATTTTACAGTCATTTGTACAAAAATAATTTACAAATAAATAGGTATGTGCAAGATGAATTGTTTATACAAGGGGAATTTTTTTTTAATTTTATGGATTTTTAGCCATTTTTATTTATTATTAACACATTTACACAAAGTACGAGCTATGGATAAAGTATATATGAAATATATCCACCCCCCCTATACTTAGCTCGAACGATTTCTTCAGAGTGATGAAGAGAGATGAAGAAGACATAACTCGTGCTTAGTATAGGGAAGTGAAAAGGAATGGATATATAAAACGACGAATCAAAGAATAGAATGAAGAGAACTCGGTGTTTCCCACTATACTTAGGATCAAGTAATCCTAAGTATAGCAAGCTGTACATAAAAAGAACTTCGAGTGCAGGATGTACAGGGTCTACCCTCCTATACTTAGGGTGAAATATCCCTAGGTATAGGCAGCAAAACATGGGTAGAAAGAATCAATAGAATACCCGCGAGTCCTACATCCCCCTATACTTAGGGTAAAGTACACCCTAAGTATAGCATAATCATAAGATGAGAAAAGGGATGTGGGACTATAGAATAGAGCGATATGGACAACTGGATCTATACAAGTCGGAAGAACAATGATAATCAGGCGTGAGATGCAATAGATGTGAGTCAAGAGACCACATCTCACGCAAAGTGAATAGGGGCAACATCAACGACCCGCGGCTCATGATCTAGATATGGATTGAGCCGCTGGCCGTTCACTCGGAAGGTAGCATTAGAAGACAACTCAGATATATCAATACTCCCATTGTCATGCACCTTTCTAACCAAATAGGGTCCCTTCCATTTGCTCTGTAGCTTCCATGGAAATAGACGAAGCCTAGCATCAAACAACCATACTCTCTGTCCTGGCTCAAACTGCTTGTGGGTGATATGAGAATCATGCCACTCCTTCACTCTCTCCTTATAATGAAGGCTGTTTGAAAAGGCGGTATCACGAAGCTCCTTTAGGGCTGCTAACTCTATCCTCCTCTGATCTCCTGCCTCTCTGGATCCAAAAGTATATCGGTGACTGCCCAAAGTGACCTATGTCTCAGCTCCACAGGTAAATGGCACAGCTTGCCATAAACGAGGCGAAAGGGAGATGTACCCAAAGGTGTCTTGAAAGGCGTCCGATATGCCAACAAGAGCGAGTCCAAAAGCTGTGACCAATCCTTTCGGTCAGGGCGGACGACTATCTGCAATATAGTCTTGATCTCCTTGTTCGACACTTCAGCAAGACCATTCCTCTGAGGGTGGTATGGAGTGGAAACTCGATGGTCTATGCTGAACTCGCTAGCAAGGGCCTTTACCTTGTCGTTGAAGAAATGAGACCCCCGTCAGATATCAATACTCGAGGTACCACGAAGACATCAGAGTCCTTGAAGAGAGTAGGCCACCATAGGCCGGATTGGAGCACTTTCAGTGCCGTTCTCCTCCCTGAGTGATGTCCTTCTGCCTCAAGCTTGTGGCAGTAAGTAAGGACGCTGTGGTGCTCCTCCTGAGGAATGCACCTACGCCAGATACTATCCCCTCCTTCGTGGTAAAGGACAGGATCCTCCCAATGGTAAAACATGGCCTTCGCGAGGAAGGTCTCAAGTTTCTGACTGGTCCAATCTTGAGGAACTTTCTTGGTGACAAGATAGTTCACAATATCAGCATATCGTGGGAGTGAGGCGATAGCAAGGATCGCCTCGTCTGGGAAGGTCTCACAAATAGGGTCATTCTGCTCATAATCCTCAAGATACTCCAATCGGGAGAGATGATCCGCCACCACATTCTTGACTCCAGGCTTATCCTTAATCTCTTTGTCAAACTCCTGGAGTAGAAGGATCCATCTGGTCAATCTCGCTTTGGCATCCTTCTTTGCCATGAGGAACCTTATGGCGGTATGATCAGTGTAAATGGTCACTCTAGATCCAATGATGTAAGATCTGAACTTATCTAGGGAGAAGACTACGGCTAGCATCTCCTTCTTTGTGACAGTATAGTTTCGCTGCGTCACATCCAATGTACAACTAGCGTAGTGAATGGCAAATGGGACTCCATCCCTCCTCTGTCCCAACATGACCCCCAGGGCAAAATCGGAGGCGTCCGTCATGATATCGAATGGGAGAGACCAATCAGGTGGCTGGAGAACAGGAGCCTCTATAAGACAACTCTTGAGAGTCTCAAACGACGATATACACTTATCATCTACAAGGAACTCGGTGTCTTTCATCAACAGATCAGTCAACGGTCGGGCAAGCCTGCTGAAATCATGAATGAAGCATCGGTAGAAATTGGCGTGCCCCAGGAAAGACCGTAACTGCCGCAAGTTGGATGGTGGATCGAGTTTTCTAATTTCATCCACCTTGGCCGGATCAACCTCCGTGCCCTTGTTGGAGATGATGTGGCCAAGCACCGTCCCTTGAGTCACCATGAAGTGACTCTTCTCCCAAGACAACACAAGGTGAACCTCTATGCATCGCTGAAGGACTCGGTCTAGGTAGTCAAGACAGGAGTTGAATCCGTCGCCGTAGACAGAGAAATCATCCATGAAGACCTCCAAGCACTCCCCCACCATGTCCGAAAAGATAGACAGCATGCATCTCTGTAATGTCACAGGGGCGTTGCATAGCCCAAATGGCATGCGTCTGAAGGCATATGTCCCAAAGATACAGGTGAAGGTAGTCTTGTCCTGGTCCTCGAGCGCAATGGCCACCTGATTATAGACGGAGTACCCATCCAAGATGCAATAATGGCTCTTCCCTGCTAGTCTCTCAATAATCTGATCAATAAAGGGTAGGGGGAAATGATCCTTCTCGGTGGCCTGGTTGAGTCGTCTGTAATCTACGCAGACCCTACAAGAAGGTACCTGGGTAACGATCTCCTCTCCCGACTCCATGACAACAGCAATGATGCCCGTCTTCTTGAGCACCACATGCAATGGATTGACCAACTTGGAGTTGGAGATGGGGTAGATAAAATCAGCGCTCCACTACTTCGAGATCTCCTTCATGACAACTTCTCTAAGATTCGGGTTCAGCCGCCGCTGGAACTCACACGACGGCTTTGCCTCATACTCGAGATAGATGTGGTGAGAGCACAGAGCTGGACTGATCCCTTGGAGATCGGCTACACTCCATCCTATCGCCTTGCGGTTCTTTTCAAGAACCCCCATCAGATGGAATTCTTGCTCTCCAGTCAAATCAGCAGAGATAATGACTGGGTACATCTCATGCTCACCCGCAAGGAATCTATACTTCAACGATACTGGTAGCAGCTTCATCTCTGGACAAGTCGGTACTAGCAAATCTGGCTTCTGAAGAATTTGAGTGTATGCTGCCAAATCTGCACGGGAGAATGAGAACTCTCTCTCCCGCAAACTGGATCTAGAGAAGGCTGCTCAACTGGTCTGTCTCTACTCTGCTCAGAACCAACCTCCTCAGCTGTAGGCTCAGTGGAAGTCAGATACAGTGTGAAATCATCAAACTCTGCCACATCAGTATCTGACTCCGAGGTATCATACTTACTAAAATATGTATCACGATCAAGAACCAAATCTGTGGCTTGAAATGTATCCTGGACCATGAATTTGCTCTCCAAGCTTTCCTCTGCTGGCGTCTCTACATCAGCGAACTCTGAAGGTGAGAGGATGGCCTGTGCGACTGGATCTGCCCAAACTGCCTCATCATCTGTAATCACGAAGTCACAGTCCAGGTGGATGTCTCGCCCTGCCTCTGTCATCTGCTCTGAATCTGTGGTCGGCTCTGACCAATCTGAATCTCTCGCTCTAGTCTCCTCGACCGTCTCTATTTGTATACTCTCTCCCTCGATGCGAAAGTATACCTTCCCGCTATCATGGTCGAACACTACCTTGGCTGTGGCCAAGAACGAGCATCCTAAGATGATGGGGGCATCGATCATAGACTCAAGGATCTCCATGTCCAACACTAAGTTCACGGGGAATTTTAGGCCCTGAATCGTGACGACAACGTCCTTCAATAACCCCTTCGGCCTCTTGACAGATCGATCAACAAAGTGAAGGACCGTCCTGCTCTGTCGGAGAGTGCCCAACTCGAAGTGGTCGAGAAGGGCTGCCGGAAGTAGGTTGATCGAAGAACTACTGTCTAATAGGGTGCGGTCGAACCTCTGCTCATGAATGTGGCATCTGACATACGTGGCTCCTGCATCTGTCCTCTTGGCTGGCAGACGGTTCTGTATCGCGAAACAAGTGGCTCTGGTCAGCACATTGATCTCAGACTGATGGTTCCTCTCTTCCTCCTAACTGTGTTCCTATCTCTGAGTGATCTTTGGAGTAGAGGGATGTGCTCCAAGGCCTCCTGTTGAGTCAACTGATTATGGAATCGATCTATCATCTGCTTGCTGAACTCTATATCATGACTCTTTTTTGGATTTTTCTATTTTCTTCCTCTTTCCTATGTGAAGAGCTCGTGGAAAGGGGATCACTGGGTCCTTCTCAGATGAAGGACTAGCAGAGGGTCTGACATGCTCATGAACAGCAGAATCCACACAATCATCATCAATCAACACATGTGGATCCGAAAATAACATACCCTTTCCTTTATTTCCAAAAATGTCCTGAGATACATGTATAGATGGAAAAACAACATGATTAGCAAAAGTGAAAATGGTGGCCTCAGTACCACCATCGGCATGTCTCGCGGCATCAGTACCGCGCTCTGGCTCAAAAACTGTGGTGGCATCAGTACCACCTCCTCAAACTGGTGAAGTGATGGCCTGAGTACCGTCAGCTGGATCAACGTCCATGGTGGCATCAGTACCACCGTCATCATCTCTCGTGGCCTCAGTACCGCGCTCCTCCTCGTCTGGCGCTCCTGGTGTGGCGTGGGACCGTCGCTCAGACGAGGCGCCGCCTGCTGGCATCCTACCGCTCCTAAGTGTGACAAAATCAACATCAAACATGTATGCAAACAAATCACCAAAAGAATCACTAGGAGTGGTAATCTCTGTAAACTCTACCTGCTCAGACTTCCTCTTCAGGTTGTTCGGGTTCGGCTCTATTTGTGCAGGGATAGCGGCCTTCCCTCTCACTATCTCCCGCATCTCCTGGAGGAACTCGTCCATCTCTCGTCTGAATGAAGCCTGCTGCTCTGTCATGAGGCGAGCTAAGTTGTCCAAGGTGGGGTTCTCATAGGCTGGCCCATGACATCCCGACGGGTGGCCTCGCTGGTAATGAGGTTGCTGCTGTGGCTGGTGCGGCTGAGAGGGGTACTGCAGTGGATGATGCTGCGGCTGATGAGGCTAGTCACGCCTCCCAGAATGTCCCTGTTGATAGGGATGAGGACTATACTGCTGTGGGGACTGGGATGACTGTTGCTGTTGCTGCTAGTACGCTAGGGGCTGCTGCTGCTGGTGATCTCGCTGATGGCCGTACTAGCCACCCTGAACTGGAGGCTGCTGTAGGGAACTGGCACCTTCAGCCGACCAATGGAATCTGGGATGGTATCGTCGGATACTGGGTTGAGGTCGGTCGTGCCAAATCCTGTTGACATCCATCAATGGCTCCGGCTTGTAAAGGGGTGGCGGGAGTACTGCCAGAGGTTGATCCGGCTAGAAGACCACCATCTGAGTGTCCGGAGATGGTGGTGGCTGGTAGTACTGCTGCAGCTGCTGGTACGGCTCTGCCTGTACAAGATGAACATGTCTAGGCTGCGTGGAGTGCTGGGACGAACCGTCGCTGCTCTCGGATCCCCTCGTACCTGAAGACGGGGCTGAGAAAACGTCTGTGCCTCCTGGAGACACATGACATGTGTCTTCAGGTCACTCAGTAACTGTGCCATCTGCTCCATCTGCGATATGCTCTAGCACTGTTTCTTCTCGATCATCTTCATCTGGTCCAGCTTCTCGCTGATAATGCCCATGTCGGCGGCTGTGGACTCGGCCTATGCGGCTGCCGCGGACGAAGTGGAAGGACCGGCGTCTACCCGTGCTATCCTCTGAAACTGCACGGACTGTGGCTGAGGGCGTCCCTGAGTGTAGAGTCGGGTCTGGGACATCACTGTGTAGTTCTCGGACATCTCCTCATAGATGGCCCAGACCTGATACTCATCCTTGGTGAAGTAGGAACCGCCACATGAAGTGTTCACCAGGCCCTGCAGCTCTGGTGTCAACCTGCAAAAGAAGCTCTGAACTAGGTTCGGCTTCGTGATATCATGGTGTGGGCATCTGTCAGTAAGCTCTCTGAACCTCTCCCATGCCTCGTGAAATTGCTCGTTGGGGAGCATGGAGAAGTTGCTGATCAAGGCCCTCGCTGCGGTTGTCCGCCCGAGTGGATAGTACTTGTGCAAGTACTCGGTGTGTAGGTGCTCCCAGGTGTACACAAACTTCCCCAAATGCTTCAGCCAGGTGGCTGCTCTATCTGCCAGTGAAAAGGGGAAGGAAATCATATGGATGGTGTCCTCGTCCACCTGTCGGTTGTGGACGGTGCTGCAGATCATCAGAAACTCCTGGAGGTGAAGATGGGGCTCCTCAGTGGCAATCCCGTGGAAGCGGGGGAGAAGCTGAAGTGTGTTCGAGGGGAACTTGAAGTCCCCCACGATCTCAGGAAGTACCACCCAGATATGTGTCTGAGTCGATCCAGGGTTGTGCAACTCCCGCATCGGTCTCGGCGGCTCTGCTGCTGCTGGCTGCTCAGGATCTCTCCATCCATCGTCTCGCGGGTGATCTCTCTACTCTCGAAGCCGCTCCATCTCTCTCCTCATCTCCACCATGAAAGCCCCCTGGTCTCGTATCTGTCGCTGCATCGTCTCGAGAGAGGCTAACATGGTGGTGTTGATCGCACCCTGGTCCAGAACATAGGTAGTCGTCTCTGGCCTCTGACCCTCAGTGTGATCCTCGCTGCTGGCCATGGTCTCTGCAAAGTCAAAAGACCCAAAATCAGGTGCCGAAATATCATCAGTTTGTTGTCTCGCATCTGTGATGAATCTCCATTTCATCACCTTTATTCTATCATTTTGGCCTCAAAAACCCCGGCAAATGCATGTCAATAGCATTAATTTGTACATATTAGCATCCATTATTCATTGTATTAATTGTACATTAAATAAGGTTTTTGACGCCAAAATTATAGAATAAAGGGAAGAAAAGAAAAAGGAATAAAATATTGTAAATATTTTATGACCCTAACCCCGAGACCAAGGCCAGCATGGAATTGGTCGACAAGGAATAAAGTAGGGGGAGATAAGGGCCAATTATACAATAAATATCTCATTTATTCATTCATCCATTTATGCATTTTTGACACCTATTTTGTACATAACTATTTATTCCTCAAATAAAGAAACTTTGTTCATGAAAGTTGTAGATAATAATGTAAATAAAAATACAAAATTGAGTTTGTGTAAAAATAACACTCAGTGTACATTTTATACACAGAATAAAAAGCCAAAATCTCAACTTCACAGACCCATATCTTGCAAATAAAAACTCCAAATCACCCAAACTCACCTTTAATTGTATATAGCATCTCATAAACTATTTTATAAAATTGATCTCATAATTTTTGGAGTCCATCTGTGAAAGTTAGGTTTTTGGCCCTCCTTGTATATAGACCTGATTAAAATATTCATTTCATTCAATCTTTAGTATTTCTATAAATTTGCATTTTTATAATCTTGTAAATAATGTATATAATACATGTACATATTGAAATTTGAATAAAACCAAAAAAATTTGTAAAAATAAAATAAGTCTATGAATATATAGACAAAATACCTATACTACCTGTATGTGCCTAAATAAAAGGAAAAGCATTCTTTTATTCTTTATTCTTTTATATTTTTATAATAATGTATATATTATATGTGTCTTATTAAAAATACAAATCCTTAATAAAAACACATAAAATTAATTAAATAAATACAATGTGTATAATATATAGGTAAAGTACCTATATAGATACTTACAAATACATAGACCTATTTATTTAAAAATACAAATAAACTTATAAAAATCAAACAAAAATATCTTTATACTCACAAAAATAAGTTATAAATTTATAAAATAAGCCAAGGAAATAATAAAAGAAAATAAATAAATTAAAAATAAAATATCCAAAAATACATGTAAATACATACATATACACATTACTAAAATAAAACTACAACAAAACACCTCGAAAAATTCAATAAAAATCAGGAATAAATACTACATGAAATAATACACATTTTTTATTTTATAAGCAAAAATTAATAAAATCATTTCGGATGTCAAATAAATCAATCTTCCTTCTGACCTGCTATTTTGTCTCGTAGCGGCTTACGTGGCCCAATGAGACGCCGGCCAACGTTGACCCCCTGGTCAACTGTCCCATCCCACGCCTGGCAGCTCTGAACAGTCCACTCCCCCGATTTCCTCCCTTTTTCCCGGGCACACCATCCATCAATCGACAACGCTTCCTTCACAAGATTTGTTCCCCAATCTTCCATGATGCCCGCCGAAATCACAGATCAACCAAATGCTCTCTAGATCATGAAATAATCGCCGGTCAATAAGGCTACTCGCCAATGTTTATAAATAAAAAGCTCCGCTTCCTTCCTCGAATTTGGCCACTTTCATTCCAACCTAACGCCTAGATCTTGTGCCTGGATTGTTCCTCGTGACAGGGGGAGTAGCCCAGCATCGAGACTCGGCCGGAGGGAGGAGAATTTTGACGCGGCGGAGCTCCGGCGTCCGCCCTGCTCCCTGGAGGCCCCCAGGTATAAGAGCTGTCCTTTTAATGCATTCTTAGGTAGTTTTTAATGTTAGCATTTCATTTCAGTAGTTAGTTTAGTTGTTAGTTGATCACATTAGCGTAAAAATCAAAAATCGAAGTTCGCCGGAGCTCCGCTCCGGCGACTTCTTCATCGTGAACCTCACTGTATCCGACCACCTCAATCATCCCATCTCGTTCCTCGTCGCATTCTCCATCTTTCGCACCCATCAGATCAACCCAGGACCCTCGGTCTTGGTGAATCAGGGTTCCAACTCCGCCGCTCGCCGGAGCCCTTCCGCCCGCCTCCATCTTGCACCGCAGCTTCATAACCCCGGGTCGAGGAGATAGCTCTCTCGCCCGCGGTTCTTCCTGTGCAGGTACCACGAGGAATCGAGCCCTTCTGGGCTTGCTTTGACCAGGAAGAGGTTCTTGGGGGCCACCTTCTTCTCCGACCTCGCTCCACCGACTCAGGCCCCCAGGAGCCACGAGATCACCGTCAGACGACGCGGAGGCCTCCCAGCTACGATCAGGACGCTTCAGATGCGCAGGAGGTGCCCGGAGAAGCTCGAGCGACCCGATCGAAACTCGCCGAGGGCGAGTTCATTCCCAGTTCTTCCTGGTGCCCTCTGCACCGTTGGATCGAGCGGGGCGACCCAGATTGCATGCCAGCCGTCCGATGAAGAAGCACACCCACCGTCAGATCAGCCGGGATGTTCTAATTCCAGCCCTTCATCGCCGAAACGAAGTCCGCCGTCCGATGATCGCCACGTGTATAAGTGGCGCTTCCAGCGCCGCAGGATGCAAGGCCTTATTTAAGGGGTAAATTTCATATCTCGCCCCTTACTTTTTGAATTTAGGGTTTGCTCCCAAAAATAAAAGTTTCAGTTGTAAATAAGTTGTAAAAATTGCAGTGGACCCCCTTGATGTTTCTATATTTACATTTTAGTCCCTCCGCGCCTCACGTGCAGCAACCACGTGAGGCGCGTGAAAATTGCATCTAAACCCTGCCGGGTTCTTGTATTTATGAAATGGTCCTGAAAATAAAAGTTAAAGTGTATTTTTAGTGTAATTTTTGCATGTATGCCCCTGCCAACTATTTTATTTGCAAAAATACCCCTGCCAGGCCATTTAATTTTTGAAGGCTTTGTCTATTTATTTCATGCTTCATATTTAATCGAAAAATCTTGCAAAAATAGACTTAAGCCCCTGTTTGGTCATGCTTGAACGCCATATTTTTAGTTTTGCATTTTGTTGCATTTTTGCATTTATTAAAAATCAAAAACTTGTCTTTCAGTCCCTGTCTAACTCATAAAACCCCAAAAAAATATGAAAATGCCTTGAAAAATTCCAAAAAAATTATATGCAGTGTATTTTGACCTATATTTGTGTCAGACCAAAAATCCCTAAAAAACTCAAAAAGAAAACCTTAAAAATTCAAAAATGCCCAAAAACTTCAAAAAAATATAAAAAATCAAAGAAAAATCAGAAAAATATGAACTCAGGCCCTACTTATGCTGTATTTTATTATTGTTAGTAGAAAATTAAAGGGGAACATTTTTGAGGCTGTTAGATATTTTTTAATCTCTATTTTTGTGACGGCCAGTACCCAGTTCCCTGTTTGCTTTGATTTAGCTATTTTAAAATGCTAACAATACTTGCAAAAATACCCAAAAATTATAAAAACAGTAAAAACCATGAAAATCCCAAAAAGATCTTTGTCCTGAATTTTTGACTATTTTTTAGTATTTTTGTGAATATTATAACACACCTTGTATGTATATACATCTTTATCTATATATCCAAAAAAAAAAAATATATATATATATATATACATATATATAATATTATATTTAGATATACCTATATATATATATTACATGTATTATAAGCTCTATGCTTAACCTATATATATATATATATATTAAAGTTGTATTATATAGATATATATAGATGTATACATTATACTTAACTATTATATTATAATATTAATATATATATAAAAAAAAAAAAAACCCACACAAGGATGACTAAGATTGGCACGTAGGCTATGGTATTTTGTGTTGCTCTCTGTGGTTCGACCTCTACATATTTGTCACTATACATTTTATGGTAGAGTAAAATAAAGATTAATTCACATTTGTTTTGAGCTTGATTGTTGTATTCTTTGGATTGTGGGTTAATTGCTGATTGGCAGCGGTCTTCCATGAGTGGTCGCCTCGGCGACAACACTTCTATTTTTTTATGGTGACCCTCGTGGAGAACCGGCCTGTTATCAGATGGCGCCGTTGCCGGGGAGCAATGAGCATAGCCAAATAGATTTTTTGTCATTCTTGTATAAAAATATAGATTCATGATTCATTCTTTGTGTGAGCAGCTATTGTTTTATTGTCAGTAATCACCATGCTTTATTTACTTATTTATTGTGATTATTTCTCTCTGCTCTATTTAATTGACTAAGTACGCTAATGCAATCTTTTTGTGACTTTGATGCAAGGGGGACCCCCACGCGAGGATGGCTTCCTGGGAGGCCAAGGCAGCCGAGCTTGGAGGAGGATGGTTTTCTCTTCTCATGACCATCTGGAGAGTGCACCAAGGAAGCAAAGAGAGGGGCATTAGATAGGCTAGATACTTAGGAAATTATTTTTGTAATTCATGGTGAGAGAGAGACTCTTTTGGCATGTAATTAAACAGGACTCTACTCTTCACAATGAGGTCCAGTGCCCGGGTGATTGTTCACCTGGGGGCCTCATCGCGGTTTTTCGAGTTTTTATCGCCTTCTTTTATTTTGTTTCCCGCTGTTTTGAGCTTTCCGCCTTTCTTTTATTTTGTTTTGTGTGCTTGGAGCCCCTAGATATAGGTTGCTTGACTCGGTAGCTAGGTCCAAACATTAATAAGAATGCATGTTCCTATAGTCTACTTCGATTGGATCTAGTCAAACTCAAACAAGTTGTAAATTCGTCTCTTAGCCCGCCGCGCCGCGAGCTCACACCCGAACAAGCGCTTTCTCCTACTCCAAATGTGTTGGGCAGAGGAGGGGTGGGCCAAGACCGGACTCTCTTGGGCTAGAGACGAATGAGCAACTTATGGTTCTTCACGTTAATAGCAGCTTATGTTTAGGACGATTTTGTGCCTTGCATACCGACATGTAGATAGGTTTAAAAATTCTGTTTTGCATACCACATGGAGAGAGCTGGGATGCACTGTAAGTCTTCTAACTCAGCATGCATCATTCGGTTCAATGGTGAGATTTCCATCATGGAACCACTTGCACGGCTTTTTCCTCTATCTCCCTCTGATTTTGAGCACCTAGGACTTAAATGAAAACCTACAAAAACGTTAGGCGCTGGTATGAAAACAGATCCAAAAAAAGTGAAAACCCAAAAATTAAAACAAGGGGACTGCTAAATAAACTTTGACCTTAAAATCTGTAATGGACTATCCTTGTACCGGGTTCATAAAGCCCTCATCGTTTTCAGGTACTTTGGAGGGGGACCAAAACCCTACTCCCTTGAGCGAGTGCGACCCCTAAGGATTAGAGCCCAAAACCCAGTCTGCAACTGCCTTGTGTATCGCCTGGATTTCCGAAGTAATGGCGCTTCTATCGTACGTAGGCGAGTAGGACTTGGTCACCAATGGTGACTCTCTGTTGTGAGAGCATCGACCCTGTCCGAAGTATTGAGCATAGGCCACGCCTTCACGGGGGTGTCTGTCTCATCGTCCTGCGTCCGAGTAGGTTCTTGCACGCTCACGGGTGATTCCGTTGCGAGCAAGAACCGAAGTATTGGTTTCGCCTATCGGCTTCCTCTCTCTTTTCTTTGGCTGAGTAGGGATCCAGGAAGGGTTACAAGGACTCCAAAAAGTACAGACTACAGGTTACACAGGAGGAGGACAAGTACGGGATACTCTTCCGGCAGTACTCTCTCTCCTATAGGGTAGCGTACTAAGGACTTGTTATAAGATATGCCTGAGAATCACAACTCTAAAAATGAAAAGATAATAAATAGCCGAGCTTTCACGGCTTCACATGGCGTGAGTTGGTGAACCCGATTTTGTCTTGTGTTTGTATGGATCTAGATTAAGGTTCAAAGATCAAAGTCCCGCGCCTTTGCGCCAATTCTGTTATGTCTTCCTTTGACCACCCCGCTCAACCAAGCCTTTCTACTGTTTTACACTCCTTTTTGTTCCTCGTTGACCATCGTATCGTTCTTCCAAAATCCGATATTCTCTTGTGCTCCGCGAAGTTGATCCATGGATGGTTTCGTCGGGACCATGCCGACACCCACATCGATTCCATGGACTCAACTCCGCCAATAACTTCGAGGCGATTCCCGAGAACCGATCCAGACCTTGCGGATCGAACTCCAGACTCCTCGTCTTCTACCTTTCTCTTGGCCACCAAATAAACTGGGATCACTTTTGTCACACTATCACCGTTGTGAATGGGAGTCGATTACAGTCTACATCATTTTTCCATTCACAACACGCTGGGGTTGACTTGAACTCCAGCCTCATCACGACAGCTGAGTATTTATGGCAAGTGATCTGATTCGGACCGTCTCATTATGCAGATAGAAGACAGTGCGAACCCTGGAGACTACTCCAGAGTTCATTTCGTCCGATTCAGACCCTAACATGGCGCCAGGAGGAAAGGGCAAGGGTCAGCAGCCAACCACACCAGAGGGACAGGTGCCAGATCAGAACCAAGTCAATGCACAGTTGCTGGCATCCATCCAGGCAATACAGCAGCAGCTGACTGAGCAGGCCCTTACGCAGACGGCTTTCCAGGATATGTTGAATGATATGATGAATCGTAACGATGGAGGAGGAGGCCGAGGCAGAGGAGGCAGGGGAGGAGGAGGAGGAGATGGAGGTGGAGGAGGTGGTGATGACCACGATGATGATCTTGAATTACCACCACCGAAACCTACCCTCAAGGAAACATACAACCCGGGAGACAGCCAGATGACCGAGTGGATTCTCATCCCACCGGTACACGCTCACTTTGAGCTGAAACCCCAATTCATAGCCCTTCTCCCTGCATTCCATGGCAACACCAATGAAGAGCCATACATTCACCTGCAGCAATTCTCCCGCATTTGCCGCACCACCCACTATCCGAATGTCCCCCTGGACATTGTAAAGATGACGGCTTTCCCCTTCAGCCTACAGGACAAGGCCCTCTATTGGGTCAATCATATGGGAAAGGTTGTGACGACCTGGGAGGAGTTGAAGTCTGCCTTCCTGCACAAATACTACCCTCTCGGTCGGCTCAACCAAATGCGTGCTCGTATTAGCAATTTTTCCCAAGGAGCACATGAGTCCGTACATGAAGCTTGGGAGAGATTCACTGATCTGCAGGAGAAGTGCCCCCATCACGAGATCCCTAAGACCAGCCTGGTCCAGCATTTCTTTGGGGGACTTAATATTGAAAGTCAAAGGCTCGTGGACGCAGCATGTGGGGGCTCCCATTTCAACAAGGATGAAGATGTTGTCTGGCAAATTTTCGAAGAAATGGCCGAGGGAGAGGCCGCACTCTCTTCATCCAAGGCATACCAGAAGCAGCCCCAGATCCTCCAGAAACAAGTTCACATGGCTGCATCAAAAGAAGCAGAGAGAGATGAGAGCTCCAACCTCAGTATCATTGGGGGCCATCTCTCTAAAGTTGACATTATCGAGAAGCGATCAAAAGATCTCGAAAAACTTGCCTTAATCGAGAAGAGGACCCAGAGTTTGGACAAACTGGATCACATCACCAAGCAGCTAGAACTGCTGGTAGGTACCATCAATTCTGTTCAGTCGGCAGCACCGCTCGAAGCTCCAGCTGAGAGAAAAGACGAGCAACCACCGCTACACCAGCCTCAGCCAAGCCAGCAACCATCGACAGTTCAGCACGTGTACTACGTGCAGGCACCTGATCAGAGCCAGCCGCAACAGCAGATGGTTGTGTACCAACCAGAGTTTATCTCAGACACCGATTCAGTGTTCCCGCCACCACCCCTGGTCCAGGAAGTTAATGGGGTTTGGACTAATGATGCACAGCCGACCCGTCCTCAGGGACAACTCCAGGGTCAGCCATTTGCCAACCGGCAGTACCACCAACCTCAGGGTGGTCGTTTTGGGCACCCCTCTCAGCAACACCAGCAGCCTCCTCAATTCGCACATCAATGGAGGCAGAATTTTCCGTATCAGCAGCAGCAGCAGTATCGCCATCCGCAGCCGTATCACCAATACACGGCTGCTCAGCCTCAACCATACCAGCAGTATCCCCCTCCGTCCTACCAACAACTTCAACTTCCTGCTCCGCCACAGCAACACCATCAGCAGCCTCTCCACCCATCCAACCAACAGCAGCGTAGTATGCACGCTGCATCTTCTGATGTGCCCCCAGCTAATCCCACCATGGAGTGTCTAGCCCAGCTTGTCCAAGGGCTAGCAGAGATGACCAAGCGGCTTGATGACCTGACCGCCACTCGCACTACCATTCCGGCGCAGGTCGAAGCCAACCCCAACAATTTCAAGAAGAAGGAGCAGGTAGAATGTGATGTCCAGTCCGCGTGTGATAATGATATTACTGTTTTTTCTAATGCTGTTACTCTCAGGAGCGGTAGGGCCTTGCCTCCGCCTGCTACCAGATATGGGGTGAATAAAGAAACAGGTGGATCGTCATCTTCCGCATCAGCCGTGCCAGCTCCAGGGGCGGGTGAGGAGGAAGAGGAAGGAGAAGCCAGTCCAGCCGTCGTGCATTGCCAGAAGCAATTCCAGCCAAAAATACAAAAAAATCCGCAAAAACAAAAACACCAAAAAGAAGCCTGTAGCAGAAGTGAAGCCGCGCCAGCCTTGGAGGAGCCGCCAGCAGCAGCCGATCCTGTGCCAGCCGATGGATCCAATGCTACCCTTTTTGATCGCCCAGCAGCACCAGCAGAGTTAAATCCAGCTTGTACGCCTTTTTGTAGTCCGGATGTACAACATTCTGTGGGCGATAATCTTGATGTAAATAAGAACTTTAATTTTCCTGCCAGTAATGTGAATATTCCTTTTCCTCATGCAATACAAAAATCCAAAAAAATGGCAAAAAGAAAAACTGCATTGTCTGATCCAGGTGTTGTAGATATTTTGGATAAATTGACTGTTGAGATTCCCTTGTTAAAGGCCGTGGAATACATGCCAGCTGTGAAGAAAGGATTGAAAGAGGCATGTACTAACAGGCGTCGCCCAGCGCAAGACAACAGACGCCGAGAGGTAGAAAAACACGTTCTGTCCATGGCCACAGTTGCAGCTATCACCAACCTCCCCCAGAAAAAGCAAGACTCAGGAGCACCTCTGATCAGTTGTGTGATCTTCGATCAGGTCTTCGAGCGTACTCTTCTTGACAGTGGTTCTTCCATCAACCTTCTGCCCTCGTCCATTATGCAAGAATTCGGGCTGGGACCGCTCAAGCAGACACGAATGATCCTTCAGTTCGCTGACCGATCCGTTAAGCGGCCCCGCGGTTTGTTGGAAGATGTGATAGTTACCGTGCAGGATATGAAATTCCCAGCTGACTTTGTAGTCCTTGATATGGACTCTCCTGCACCACTGCTCCAGACTCCTATCATCCTCGGCAGACCATTTCTCCGTACTTCAGGCGCCGTGGTTGACTACGGGTCTGGAAAGATCACCTTCAGCTCGAAGACCCAGCGAATCACCATCAACATGAACAAGGAGCAGAATGCCATAACTGATGAGAGTCAAGCAGCATCAGAAGCAGACTGTGAGTTTATTGCAGAGATCAGAGATTCAGAGTTATCATTGGACTATCCATGGACCCGAGAAATCCTCACTCTTGGGGAGGACTTGGAAAGCACGGTCAGCATATGCTCCGATGATGTGTGGGAGACAGATTCTCAGATACAAGCGCATCTTCTTGAGCATTCACTCCAGACCGAACATAATCAGCTCACCGCAGAACCGTTCGGTACATCACTTGGATCTCAACAGAATGTTGAGGATGGTACTAGTCTCAAAGTACATCCCACCACCAGCATGGTATCAGAAGTGACCGGTAAAGGGGACAGACTGAAACCAGAACTCAAGCCACTTCCTGCAGGCCTGAAGTATGCTTTCCTTACGGGTGAAGAACACATGTATCCAGTCATCATCAGCAGCAGGCTGAATCTGGATCAAGAATCTCGACTCCTCGAGATTCTAGAAAAGAACCGCAAGGCACTTGGTTGGAGTGTATCAGACCTCCGAGGGATAAACCCTGCTCTGTGCTCACACCATATCTATTTAGAAGACGATGCCAAGCCGTCCCGCGAATTCCAGAGAAGGCTAAACCCTAACCTTCGGGATGTGGTCATGAAGGAAATCACAAAGTGGTGTGATGCAGGCTTCATTTATCCCATCTCCGATTCAAAGTGGGTAAGCCCCCTGCATGTAGTTCCCAAGAAATCCGGGCTTACTGTGGTCACAAATGAAAAAGGAGAGGAGATTTCAACTCGGGTACCGACATCCTGGCGGGTGTGTGTTGACTACCGCCGCCTAAATACAGCAACCAAGAAGGACCACTTTCCCTTGCCATTTATTGATCAAGTCTTGGAGAGATTAGCAGGCAAGGAGTTCTTCTGCTTCCTGGACGGGTACTCCGGGTACAACCAAGTGGCGATCGCCCCTGAGGATCAAGAGAAGACTACCTTCACTTGCCCGTTCGGCACCTACGCCTTCAAGAGGATGCCCTTTGGATTATGCAATGCACCCGCAACCTTCCAAAGATGCATGCTAGCAGTCTTCGCCGAAATGGTAGGCAGTTTTCTCGAGGTGTTCATGGATGATTTCTCCGTCTATGGTGACAGTTTCGATTCTTGCCTCGAGCACCTAGACAGAGTGCTTCAGAAATGCCGGGAAGTCAATTTAGTGCTCTCATGGGAAAAGAGCCACTTTATGGTCACAGAGGGTATTGTGTTGGGCCATGTCGTTTCCAAACGTGGCATGGAAGTCGACCCAGCCAAGGTGGATGTCATTTCAAACCTTCAGCCACCTCAGTCAGTAAAGAACGTGAGGTCATTCCTGGGGCATGTGGGATTCTACAGACGATTTATCAAGGACTTCAGCCGCATTGCCCGACCTCTGACAGAACTTTTGTGCAAGGAGACAGAATTCATTGTTGATCAGCCAGTTCTCCTTGCCTTCAATCAATTAAAGGAGCTTATCACTCAGGCTCCAATCTTGCAGCCTCCAGACTGGACTCTTCCATTTGAAATAATGACCGATGCGTCAGATTTTGCAGTCGGAGCTGTTCTAGGGCAGAGGAAAGATAAGGCGACCTATGCCATTCACTATGCCAGCAGAACATTAGATGAAGCTCAAAGGAATTATACAGTAACAGAGAAAGAACTGCTGGCTGTGGTTTTCGCCTTAGAGAAGTTCAGATCCTATCTGTTGGGGTCAAAGGTCACAATTTTCACAGACCACTCTGCTATTCGATACCTACAGCAGAAGAAGGATGCCAAGCCCAGACTGATTCGTTGGATCCTTCTCCTCCAGGAATTCGATCTGGAAATTAAGGACAAACCTGGAGTTCAGAACGTGGTAGCAGATCACCTCTCCAGAATAGAGCAGCATGACTCTCCTTTGAGCAACGCACCTATCACAGAGACCTTCCCTGACGAAGCTATCTTAGCCGTGGATGCTCTCCCTTGGTATGCTGACATTGTAAATTACCTCGCCTCTGGGGTAATACCTTCGGATTGGACGAAGAATCAGAAGAACAAATTCATGTCGACCATCCGCTTTTACCAGTGGGAAGATCCCCTTCTATTCAGGGAAGGAGCAGATTGTATTTGGCGCAGGTGCATTCCTCAGACGGAGCAATCTAGTGTCCTCGAGCATTGTCATTCACTCGAATCTGGTGGGCACCATTCTGGAGATCGTACGGCAGCGAAAGTATTGCAGTGTGGCCTCTGGTGGCCCACTTTATTTAAGGATGCAGCAGAATTTGTTAAAAGATGTCTTGATTGTCAGCGACTGAAAGGAACACTCACTGCCAAAGACTCAATGCCTCTGAAAATCATTCAGATAGCAGATGTTTTCGATGCATGGGGCATTGACTTCATGGGACCTTTCCCTAACAGTCAAGGTTTTGAGCACATCCTTCTTGCCGTAGATTACGTGAGTCGTTGGGTTGAAGCTATCCCCGCCCGAGCCGCCGACAGCAAAACAGTTTGCCAGTTTCTGAAGAAGAACATCATTTCGCGGTTTGGGATACCGAAGATTCTCATATCCGACGGGGGTAGTCATTTCATCAACAAAGAGGTCAAGAAGTTAATGAAGGAGTACGGCATCGATCACCACGTCGCATCTCCTTATCATCCGCAGACCAATGGCATGGCCGAATTATCCAATAGAGAAATCAAGACCATATTGCAGAAACTTGTTAGGCCAAACAGAAAAGACTGGTCTCAACTCTTGGACTCAGCTCTTTGGGCTTACCGTACGGCCTACAAGTCTCCCTTGGGCATGTCGCCCTACCGTCTTGTATATGGAAAACCATGCCATCTGCCCGTGGAATTAATTCACAAATCCCTATGGGCAATTAGTAATTGTAATTTGGACTCACGAAAAGGTGGTCAGAAGAGAAAGGACGATCTGAACAGGCTCTTGGAATTCCGATACTGCGCATACGATAACACCTTGATGTACAAAGAGAAGGTGAAACGCTGGCATGACCGGCACATCAGACGAAAAACCTTCGATGTTGGGCAGAAAGTGTGGTTGTTTGATGCAAAGTTGCGGATATTCCCAGGTAAATTAAAAAGTAAGTGGACAGGGCCATTTCGAGTATGTGAAGTGCGTGACAATGGAAGCATTGCTATATCAGAATTGTCCCCTGACGCACAGCCCTTCGTCGTCAACGGCCAACTACTGAAGCCTTACTTGGAACCAGATTCATTCTTGGCCGTCGTTGACTCTATTCAGTTAGTGCACCCCGAGGATATCTTTACACCTCCTGCAGCACCAAAAGATTCAGACGATGTACTCCAACCATTATTGCTCTGATTTTCTTCTTTTCTTCTTTTCTTCTTTTCCTTATCTATTTTCTTTTTCTATCTAAAACGTGCCGCCTTTGTAGACAGTTTTCTATACTTAGGACGTACTTGGTCCTAAGTATAGGGGGGTGAGCACCTAGGGTTCTTGATTTCTGTTCGATCCTCTCCATTGTCTCCTCTTCTTGTCTATACTTAGGAGTATCTTACCCTAAGTATAGGGGGAGACAATCTGAGTACGATCAGTGTATTCTCACCCTTGACCCTCCCCGCTTTGTAAACAGTCTGCTATACAAAGGATTCTTTGATCCTAAGTATAGGGGGGACGGTCAACTTCTCATTCATTCATTTCGTTCGTATTTATTCTTTAGATCTGTCTATACGCAGTACGAGTTATGTCTTTGCTTTTTCCTTTCGATCTATGAGGACATAGCTCAAGCTAAGTATAGGGGGGTCGTATATACTGTGTATATACTAAAAGCCATAACTCATACTAAAAAATAAAATATCACTACAACACAAAATAAAATGTAAAAAGTAGCTTTATAATAATGAAAGATGATTGTGAGTTCCTCAGACTCATTGTAATTATACTGACTAGTAAGTCAGAAAAGTGTTCTACGAAACTTTCTCCTTTGAAAAATCGTGTGAAATTTGTTTGAAAATAGCGTGAACAAGTATTCAACGATTGAAAAATTAGTTTTGTGTGTAAAACTTATTTTCTTTGAGTGAAAGCAAAATGTGTGAAAAGTAGTGTGCAAATGATTGTGAAAAGTTGATTGTTAAAGGTGTTTTGAAAAATCTATCTATGTTGTGTAAAACATTTGTAAAAGGATTTTCAAATGCGTGTACATATTGCAAAATTATTTTGGGCTAGAGTTTTCAAAAACCCTTGTGAAAATGATTCTCGAAGTAAGTCTGAGGAATCCACACAAAAATCTTTCATTTGTAAATGAGGAATAAGCCAAATAAAGTTTATAAGAACAGAACCATACTATACGTCAAATACAATTTTTTCTTCTTTTGTACCTACTGATTAATAAATCAGATACCTATACAGTATGATTTGAAAAATAGTGTGACCAGTTTTGGAAAAATTTGATGCGAAATGATTTCAAATGAGTGAAACTGTGTTGATTGCAAAATTTTTCTTTGTGTGAAAGAAAGGATTTGAAAAACCTATGTGCAAATGTTTGAAAAATGCTTGTTAAAAGTATTGTGAAAATTGTATATATCTACATATAATGTGAAAAATCTGTGCAAAAATAGTTTTCAAATGTGTGTAAAGGATTGCAAAAATTATCGTGTACTATAGTTTGCAAAAATATTTTCAAAAAGCTATTAATAACACCATTGCAGATACTAGTAAATCAGAAACAAGATACATACAATTCTTTCTATACATACCCAAATAAACTATTTCATTCATACCTGTAAAGTCGCTAAAAATTTCCTAAATTTTGAAAATAAAGCAGCGCGCCTGTGTAAATAAATGTACATACTCTTTAAACATTGTCAGTTCGTACTTCCTGTGCAGAGATTCTTTTTGTAAAAACATTCTTTGATCCTTCCAAATTTTTGTGAAAAATTGCATCATTCATTGCACATAGCATAAGCATACCATTCATATTCTTTTTGAGTGAAGCTTGATGATTGAATCAGTCTAAGAAAATCTCAAATTGGAGCTTGGTTGGACCTTACCGCACCTAACTACACTGGAACCTTATGGGAACTAGGTTTAAGGTACTTCAGGTCTATTCAGACTTAATTCTTTGAGAAATCAGGACTGGGTTCAAGTCACCTCAGTGGACTAACTAGAACTTTTCGAAACACACGCATGACTCTTGTCGGCCGTGACCTAACTTGGACACCTGCACCTTTCACATAGCTCTCCATGGATGAGGTGGTGAGGAGGCAGTTTCCTTTGGCTTGGGGTAGCATATGAGGGTAGTACTTCTAGGCGGAACCTCTCTTCTTCTTATAGTGAAGGAAGTGCACCTCAACTTGGTCTAGTGGTGATGAAGTCTAAGGACTGAAGCTGTGGGTTGCAATAAAGCTTCAAAAGAGGGATAGTCTACTGGCTTAAGGAGAAATTTCTTGTATATATGCTGCACCATGTGGATATGTTGTACAGATGCAATTGAAAAAAAAAAAAAAACTCCAAAAAAGTGGTGGGTCGGATTGAAAATTTAATAACCCCACCGGAGTGTATATAGTTCAATGAAGCAAAAGCTTATGGTATCCATGTCTCATCTCATGAAGCTTGCAGCGGGAGACTCGGCTACACTGGCTGAGCTTCCAAAAGTCTATACTTCTTCCCCCTCTTCTTGAGCCGGTTGCACTTGAACTTAGAAGGGAATACCCCGCTTCTCGAGGAAAGAGTTGCTAGACTGAGGCATTAGAGTTACCAGGATGGGGGAGGTTGTTTCTTTGCCACTTCTGAGGTGGGGAGCCACTATCACTTACACTGTACAAGTCAGCTTCATAGTTATAAGAGTTTGCGTATGATGTAGACTAGTTCTGACCCGGCTATTGAGGTGGGTTGAACCGAGTTCTGTGATTACCGAAGGCTGTTGTACTTTAGAACTGGTTCCCGACTAGGTTCCACACACCTTCACACCCAAGGTCTAACAGGAGCTCCAAATTCAGATTTTGTAAGGACATGCATTGCACTGAAAGCACCCCAATTCACTCTATCTTTCTTGCATTTTCCTTTTTCTTTTCTTTATTCTTCTGATACTTATTGCATAAGTATTTGCTAGGGACTAGCAAAGGCAAGTATAGGGGGGTGATGAATCTCCATTTCATCACCTTTATTCTATCATTTTGGCCTCAAAAACCCCAGCAAATGCATGTCAATAGCATTAATTTGTACATATTAGCATCCATTATTCATTGTATTAATTGTACATTAAATAAGGTTTTTGACGCCAAAATTATAGAATAAAGGGAAGAAAAGAAAAAGGAATAAAATATTGTAAATATTTTATGACCCTAACCCCGAGACCAAGGCCAGCATGGAATTGGTCGACAAGGAATAAAGTAGGGGGAGATAAGGGCCAATTATACAATAAATATCTCATTTATTCATTCATCCATTTATGCATTTTTGACACCTATTTTGTACATAACTATTTATTCCTCAAATAAAGAAACTTTGTTCATGAAAGTTGTAGATAATAATGTAAATAAAAATACAAAATTGAGTTTGTGTAAAAATAACACTCAGTGTACATTTTATACACAGAATAAAAAGCCAAAATCTCAACTTCACAGACCCATATCTTGCAAATAAAAACTCCAAATCACCCAAACTCACCTTTAATTGTATATAGCATCTCATAAACTATTTTATAAAATTGATCTCATAATTTTTGGAGTCCATCTGTGAAAGTTAGGTTTTTGGCCCTCCTTGTATATAGACCTGATTAAAATATTCATTTCATTCAATCTTTAGTATTTCTATAAATTTGCATTTTTATAATCTTGTAAATAATGTATATAATACATGTACATATTGAAATTTGAATAAAACCAAAAAATTTTGTAAAAATAAAATAAGTCTATGAATATATAGACAAAATACCTATACTACCTGTATGTGCCTAAATAAAAGGAAAAGCATTCTTTTATTCTTTATTCTTTTATATTTTTATAATAATGTATATATTATATGTGTCTTATTAAAAATACAAATCCTTAATAAAAACACATAAAATTAATTAAATAAATACAATGTGTATAATATATAGGTAAAGTACCTATATAGATACTTACAAATACATAGACCTATTTATTTAAAAATACAAATAAACTTATAAAAATCAAACAAAAATATCTTTATACTCACAAAAATAAGTTATAAATTTATAAAATAAGCCAAGGAAATAATAAAAGAAAATAAATAAATTAAAAATAAAATATCCAAAAATACATGTAAATACATACATATACACATTACTAAAATAAAACTACAACAAAACACCTCGAAAAATTCAATAAAAATCAGGAATAAATACTACATGAAATAATACACATTTTTTATTTTATAAGCAAAAATTAATAAAATCATTTCGGATGTCAAATAAATCAATCTTCCTTCTGACCTGCTATTTTGTCTCGTAGCGGCTTACGTGGCCCAATGAGACGCCGGCCAACGTTGACCCCCTGGTCAACTGTCCCATCCCACGCCTGGCAGCTCTGAACAGTCCACTCCCCCGATTTCCTCCCTTTTTCCCGGGCACACCATCCATCAATCGACAACGCTTCCTTCACAAGATTTGTTCCCCAATCTTCCATGATGCCCGCCGAAATCACAGATCAACCAAATGCTCTCTAGATCATGAAATAATCGCCGGTCAATAAGGCTACTCGCCAATGTTTATAAATAAAAAGCTCCGCTTCCTTCCTCGAATTTGGCCACTTTCATTCCAACCTAACGCCTAGATCTTGTGCCTGGATTGTTCCTCGTGACAGGGGGAGTAGCCCAGCATCGAGACTCGGCCGGAGGGAGGAGAATTTTGACGCGGCGGAGCTCCGGCGTCCGCCCTGCTCCCTGGAGGCCCCCAGGTATAAGAGCTGTCCTTTTAATGAATTCTTAGGTAGTTTTTAATGTTAGCATTTCATTTCAGTAGTTAGTTTAGTTGTTAGTTGATCACATTAGCGTAAAAATCAAAAATCGAAGTTCGCCGGAGCTCCGCTCCGGCGACTTCTTCATCGTGAACCTCACTGTATCCGACCACCTCAATCATCCCATCTCGTTCCTCGTCGCATTCTCCATCTTTCGCACCCATCAGATCAACCCAGGACCCTCGGTCTTGGTGAATCAGGGTTCCAACTCCGCCGCTCGCCGGAGCCCTTCCGCCCGCCTCCATCTTGCACCGCAGCTTCATAACCCCGGGTCGAGGAGATAGCTCTCTCGCCCGCGGTTCTTCCTGTGCAGGTACCACGAGGAATCGAGCCCTTCTGGGCTTGCTTTGACCAGGAAGAGGTTCTTGGGGGCCACCTTCTTCTCCGACCTCGCTCCACCGACTCAGGCCCCCAGGAGCCACGAGATCACCGTCAGACGACGCGGAGGCCTCCCAGCTACGATCAGGACGCTTCAGATGCGCAGGAGGTGCCCGGAGAAGCTCGAGCGACCCGATCGAAACTCGCCGAGGGCGAGTTCATTCCCAGTTCTTCCTGGTGCCCTCTGCACCGTTGGATCGAGCGGGGCGACCCAGATTGCATGCCAGCCGTCCGATGAAGAAGCACACCCACCGTCAGATCAGCCGGGATGTTCTAATTCCAGCCCTTCATCGCCGAAACGAAGTCCGCCGTCCGATGATCGCCACGTGTATAAGTGGCGCTTCCAGCGCCGCAGGATGCAAGGCCTTATTTAAGGGGTAAATTTCATATCTCGCCCCTTACTTTTTGAATTTAGGGTTTGCTCCCAAAAATAAAAGTTTCAGTTGTAAATAAGTTGTAAAAATTGCAGTGGACCCCCTTGATGTTTCTATATTTACATTTTAGTCCCTCCGCGCCTCACGTGCAGCAACCACGTGAGGCGCGTGAAAATTGCATCTAAACCCTGCCGGGTTCTTGTATTTATGAAATGGTCCTGAAAATAAAAGTTAAAGTGTATTTTTAGTGTAATTTTTGCATGTATGCCCCTGCCAACTATTTTATTTGCAAAAATACCCCTGCCAGGCCATTTAATTTTTGAAGGCTTTGTCTATTTATTTCATGCTTCATATTTAATCGAAAAATCTTGCAAAAATAGACTTAAGCCCCTGTTTGGTCATGCTTGAACGCCATATTTTTAGTTTTGCATTTTGTTGCATTTTTGCATTTATTAAAAATCAAAAACTTGTCTTTCAGTCCCTGTCTAACTCATAAAACCCCAAAGAAATATGAAAATGCCTTGAAAAATTCCAAAAAAATTATATGCAGTGTATTTTGTCCTATATTAGTGTCAGACCAAAAATCCCTAAAAAACTCAAAAAGAAAACCTTAAAAATTCAAAAATGCCCAAAAACTTCAAAAAAATATAAAAAATCAAAGAAAAATCAGAAAAATATGAACTCAGGCCCTACTTATGCTGTATTTTATTATTGTTAGTAGAAAATTAAAGGGGAACATTTTTGAGGCTGTTAGATATTTTTTAATCTCTATTTTTGTGACGGCCAGTACCCAGTTCCCTGTTTGCTTTGATTTAGCTATTTTAAAATGCTAACAATACTTGCAAAAATACCCAAAAATTATAAAAACAGTAAAAACCATGAAAATCCCAAAAAGATCTTTGTCCTGAATTTTTGACTATTTTTTAGTATTTTTGTGAATATTATAACACACCTTGTATGTATATACATCTTTATCTATATATCCAAAAAAAAAAATATATATATATATATATATATATATACATATATATAATATTATATTTAGATATACCTATATATATATATATTACATGTATTATAAGCTCTATGCTTAACCTATATATATATATATATATATATATAAAGTTGTATTATATAGATATATATAGATGTATACATTATACTTAACTATTATATTATAATATTAATATATATATATAAAAAAAAAAAAAAAAAAAAAACCCACACAAGGATGACTAAGATTGGCACGTAGGCTATGGTATTTTGTGTTGCTCTCTGTGGTTCGACCTCTACATATTTGTCACTATACATTTTATGGTAGAGTAAAATAAAGATTAATTCACATTTGTTTTGAGCTTGATTGTTGTATTCTTTGGATTGTGGGTTAATTGCTGATTGGCAGCGGTCTTCCATGAGTGGTCGCCTCGGCGACAACACTTCTATTTTTTTATGGTGACCCTCGTGGAGAACCGGCCTGTTATCAATCTGGCACTAGCATCTCAGGTATAGAAGAAGGGTGGTAAAGGGGGAACAGGGCAGAATCGAACTCGGGTTCGGAGAGCGGATCTGGGCTCTCATGAACCAACCTAGATGAGCGGGCTGGAGTGCTGAAAAGCGGTGCAGCCAGAGGCTGCATAAGAGACCTCCTGCCCATCATCTTGATCTGGCAAGTTGGGCTGATGGGATCTGGAAACAGACAAGATGAGCAAACTAACCCCGAATTCACCTACTCCACACTGAGCTGAAGACCGTAAGGGTTAGGTCAATTATCTTGTCAATTTTATTTAGGTAATCATGTCAGGATATCAGAGCGGTTACGTGACCTGATAGGAATCCAAGCTGCCAACCAGACTATCCCGTATAAAAGGCCAGTAGTCTGATCGGGGCTCGGATGTGGCTCTAGCCTAGTTTGCGGGTCACTCTCTCACACAATCAACAAGACAATGAGGGGGTTGCTCTCCCCAAGACAGATTTTTAAATGAGATGTCTTTTAGGGGTCAAGTTTGTTTAGCAGTCCCAATTTTATAGTTTTTCTTTTTAGGTATTTTTCAGATAAAAGTAATGCCTAACAAATTTTTCGGTTCTCTTGATTATTTTAAGTCCAAAACCGGGGGAGAAGACGAAAAAGCCGATGCGCGGGAATCAATGATGCATACAGAGTAAGAGATGCGTACCTGACTCCAGTAGTCTACATGCAAGGTGATCTGCGCATAAAATAAAAGACTGAATATAAACTACCTATATGATGCACGCAGAAAACCGTCCCTAGCAGAGCAATTTCTACATGAAAGAACAGTAGCCGGGTACTCGAGCTTAGGTCAGGAGTCCTATCTTGGGAGCCACTCAGTGTCTGCCATAACAGATCCTGCACGCGCTGTATGTGACTCCTCAAGGCATGTGGACCAGAGCTCAAATAAGCTGGCTTTTTCTTGTGAATTAATTAATCAGATCCAATTATTCAAACTATAGGTACAGGCAGGCAATTACGTGTTTGGGTCCTAATTAATTACGTCACAATCAAGCAAAATCCTAAGCTAAGGCTGAAAACCGCGTAAATCGAAAAACAGCGAAAACTCGGTGAGGTCCCCCGAGCACACCGGTGCTCGGCGAAACAGACCCCGAAATGTCACAAGTGTCTCAGTTCGTCCAGGTCCCTGTGTTATTACAAATTAATAATGCGGAAAATAAACTAAACTAATCTACGGCTAATCTCGTGGCTATTCCGCGACTCCCGCACTCCTGCTCGATTCCTCGCGTCCTCCTGCGGCTCTATGCAAAAAAGAGCCGCCTCCAACTCCCGCGGTTGCTTCGTCTTCCGAAAAAGCCGCCTCGGTCCTCAAGCCCTCCAAAGAAAGCAAACAGAAATGTATCAGACACAGTTATTTGAAAAATTATGCTGATAATATCAGATAAAAATATCTACAAAGCTATGCACAAAAGCCGTGAAAACCGCGAAAAAGAAAAGACTACTAAGCCGTGCTCCCCGGCAACGACGCCATTCTGATGAGCCGAAAATCGACCAAGACCCAGGTGAAGGTAGAAACTATGGTCGTTGCGACCCGGATCTCAGTACTCAGCTCAATCAAGAAAAATAGAACCATCAAAATCAAAAGAGATCAAACAATCAAAACACGATAGCAGTCCTTGTTATTTTATTAACCTAGTATAGCGACCATGGTCGAACTCAGGGAGCACGAATTGGCCTCATGGACTATGAAGTAGTCTAAAAACAAAATAAAACAAACACAAATATTTTTGGTGGATTTTTAATTGATTTTATAGTTTTTTTGGATTTTTAATATTGAGGGAAAATAGGAAAAAGGCAAAATCAAGCAACTTCAACAAATTATTTAATCACTCAAAAAGGCTCCAAAAATTCACCAAAACATTAAAAAACCTAAAAAACATAAAAATATTTTTATTTGAATTTTTGGAGCCTTTTTGAGTGATTAAATAATTTGTTTAAGTTTCTTGATTTTGCCTTTTTTGGAGCCTTCGACTTATCAGAATGCTCGTCCGCTAACTGAGCTTTTAGGCAAATACATGGAGTTTAGTGTCGATCATTAATGTCTTGAGGCCTTTAGGCTACTTCAAGGGATGATTATGGATGCCCCGATCCTATAAGCCTTAGATTGGTCTCTTCGTTTTGAGATCATGAGGGACGCCTCAGATTTTACTATTGGGGCTGTATTAGGACAGAGCCGGGTTGGTATCCCGTTCTCTATATACTATGTGACCAAAGTTCTTGACTTCTCTCAGCGTAATTATACAGTTACAAAAAAGGATATGATTGTAGTAGTGTTGGCCTTGGATAAATTCAGATCCAATATCATCGGATCTAAGGTGTGTTCACAAATCATACAATACTATGGTACCTATCGGAAAAGAAGGATGCAGAGGCGCATCTACTTAGGTGGATTTTACTCATCCAGGAGTTTGACTAGGATGTTAAAGATAAACCTGGAAAGAAAAATGTAGTAGCTGATCACCTCTCCCATCTCAAAAGTCTTGATACTTTTGATGAAACAACTATTGGAGACTCCTTTCCAGACGAGTCGGTTTTTGTTATCGACTCATTTCCATGGTATGAAAACATAGTGAATTATCTTGTCTCTAAGAAAGTTCTTGAAGATTGTCCCAAGAGCAACATAGACCAACTCAAGTCTGATGCGAGACTTACCATTGGGAGGATCCGATCCTTTTATTTGAACGACCGGATTGTGTCTGGAGGAGGTGTATTCCTCTGGAGGAATATCATAGTGTTCTTACTTTTTGCCATAGTCTGGAGGCAGGAGGACACCACTCCGGGAAGAGGGCTGCATGGAATGTACTACAATCTGGCTTATACTGGCCGACTCTATTTCGCGATGCTCTCACCTTTGCGAAGTCGTTCCCAGTATGCCAGCGAGTGGGAGGAACCATTGGTTCCAAGGATGAGATGCCAATGTAGCATGTCATCATTTGTGATGTCTTTGACGCCTGGGGCATCGACTTCATAGGCCTATTTCCGGTTAGCCATGGTTTTGAATATATCCTTCTTGGAGTAGATTATCTGTCAAGGTGGGTGGAGGCTATCCTGACCCGAGCTGCAGACATCATGACTGTCTATAGATTTATCAGAGATAATATCATCTCTAGGTTCAGGAACCCCAAAGTGCTGATATTTGATGGGGGTAGTCATTTTGTGAACATAGACGTAAAGAAACTCATAAAGGATTACAACATCGAAGACCGTGTCGCTAGTCCTTACCACCCACATACCAATGATATGGAAGAGGTGTTGAATAGGGAGGTTAAGACCATATTGCAGAAGCTTGTCCACCCAGACAAGAAGGATTGGTCTCAGATCTTGGATCAGGTCCTTTTGGCTTATAGGAAAGCTTACAAGACACCATTAGGAACCTCCCCATTCAGAATGGTGTTTGGGAAGCCGTGCCATTTTCCTGTAAAGTTAGTGCATAAATCTGAATGGGCAATCAAGAAGGTCAATTGGAACACACACCTAGGGCAGAAACATATAGAAATAGATCTGAATGAACTAGTGGTGATCATAAACCGAGCATATGACAACAATTTGGTGTACAATGACAAGGTAAAGCGTTGGCATAATAGATTTATCAGATGAAAGACCTTTGTTCCTAGACAGAAGGTATGGTTGTTCAATGCGAGGCTGAAGGTTTTCCAAGGGAAGCTTAAATCCAAGTGGACAAGTCCGTTCATAGTCTGTGTTGTGCATGACAGTGGATGTGTAGAGATCTCAGATCTTACAGATGGAGCATAATCGTCCCTAGTTAAGGGACAACTGCTGAAACACTTTGTCAAACCTAATGAACAGTTAGCCCGTGTCGAAGAGATTGTTTTCATGCGTGAGGCAGACTCAGAAGACACACATAAAGCCACGCATAGGGCCTTACAACATTGAGTTCTCCCCATTAGCAGCATCGAAAAGATTCAAATCTTGATCCTTGTATATAATCCCCTCCTTCTTGTATATATTCTCTTTCCCTCCCTCCCCAGTGATTCGAATCACTCGCCACGCCTCCATATCATCTCATTTTATGGCAATACTTAGGATGACCGGATCCTAAGCATAGGGGTGAGAATGACCCAAGTCTATTTTCATTGTACATCCTCTAGATCTCGTCGGTTCTCACATCCACTTCTATCCTAGACTTAGGAGGACCAAAGCCTAAGTATAGGGGGGACCGATGCCCATCATGTATATATACATCATTCCCAGCTTGATCTCATCCACTCCATTTTTGATCTTCTTCTACACTTGGCTACAAGAGTCCAAGTATAGGGGGGTGAAACGACTTCTACTTTTTGTCATTTTATCTCTCCTACGCTTAGCACAACCTATGTCTTTTTCCTCACTTTTCATGCTCTGAGGACATAGCACACACTAGGTATAGGGGGGCGTGTATATATTACATATATACTTTACCCATACATCGTACTTTCATGTATATTAGCATATTTTTGTATATATTATGCAATAATTACAGGGAGGGTAAAATCGAAAAAAAAAGAAGAGAGAAAATTCTTTAAAATGCATGTATACTAGTATGTATATTATATAATTTGTATAATACTTTATGATTTGTAAAATTCTTGTAAAAAAATAATGTTGTAAAATTTGTTGTAAAATGAGGTATACCTCAATAAAAAAATGAAATAAAGGATTCTTATTGCATATCATCCTTGCATTTGTCAAAAAAATGTCTTGCATTTCATTCATCTCTATAGCATGTCATCAACATCTCATCTGCATATCTAGCATATGCAAAGTGAAAAGATAGTGGGTTCTGAACCAAGTTATGAATAGATGTCGAGGATATTTTTAATCTGACCTCAATCTACCGAATTTCAGAGAAACCTTATAGGAATTGAAGTTAAGATTTTTCAGGTCGAGGGACTCAATTCTTTAAGTCCGCAAGTCTATGTTCACATGTCATCTTGATTGGTCTAAGTAGAATATTTCGTGCATACGCATGATTCTTTTAGTCAGTGAGCTAACTTGGAAAAGTATCATGCATGTAGCTCTTTATTGATGAGGTGGTGAGGAGGTAGAATACTTTAGCTTGGAGTAGCACACGGGTGGAAACATCCGTCCTCCTCTTGGGAGGGAATTGCATCTAAACCTAGTATGGTGGTGTTGATGTCTAAGGACGGAATTCTGTGGGTTGCAATAAAGCTTTAAAAGAGGAATAGTCTACTTTCTCAAGGAGAAAAACTTCTTATGTACATGTTGCACCTTGTATATATTTCAAAAAAAAGAAAAAAAGAAAAAAAAAAAGAAAAAAAGAGAGA
Source organism: Ottelia alismoides (assembly GCA_037367405.1). NCBI lineage: Eukaryota > Viridiplantae > Streptophyta > Magnoliopsida > Alismatales > Hydrocharitaceae > Ottelia > Ottelia alismoides. Next base: position 87,788 of record JAZKJV010006286.1, read on the forward strand.
ACTGCAAAATAAGTGGACATGCCTGATTGAAAATAAAATGCCTGTTGGAGTATGTATATTTGTAAGGCATATGCTTCAAAGCCCCACACCATAGTAGACTGCAGCTGGATGACTTTGCTACACTGGTCAAGCATCCTAGGATAGGTAGCTATACTGGCTACCGTCCATTCTTTTCCCCCCCTCTTCTTGAGCCGGTTGCAATTGAACTTAGAAGGGAATACCCCGCTCCTCAAGGAAAGAGTTACTGGACCGGGGAACAAGAGTTACCTTGTTAGAAGAGGTTGGTTCTTTGCCATTTCTGATGTGGAGAACTATATTTCACTTACACAGTACAAGTAAGATTCATAGTCATCAGAAATTTACGTATGAGGATTTGTTCTGACCTGACTGTGTGAGGCATCTTGAATAGAAAACTTGTGGAACTTAAAGTATGTTTGGTCTTAAATTCAAATCCCAAGAAGGGCCACCGCACAATTAATCAAAAGGTCGAGTCAAGCTCCATTTTCAATTTTTGTTCATGACCTTGGTATGTAACCCAAAATCATTTCACTTTTGCATTTCATTTTAGTTGCTCAGGGACGAGCAAGGTTTAAGTACAGGGGGTTGATGAATATGTGATTCATCCCTCTAAAAGTTGTAAATAGAGCTTTGTTCTCAAGTAATTAGCTGCATTTCATCACTTATACTGCATAATTAGCATTCATGTATGTGTAAATAATATATGCATTTCAGCATTCCTATTTGCATTAAATAAGGAGCCAAATTCACTTGTAAATATTCACCTATATATTAGCCAAAATCACCTAGTTGTATATATTTTACACTAAATTCAAATCCAATACAACCAACTTCATAGTGTATATATTATTAACACTAATACAGGAAAAATATTAGAAAAATACTAACTTGTAAAATCGTCCAATAAAACCCAAATCCAAGTTTGAAACTATGAACTGTAAAATATGCATATCTCTCTCATACAATGTCCGATTTAGGTCTACTCACCTTTAAATAATATACATTCAAAGACCTTCAAGACAAGACTATTATTATGAAAATTAGATATCATATGTGAAACTTGGGTTTTGGGCCCTTATTGTATATGGTACATATTGACCTTTTTACCCTTGTATTTTATCCTTTGATTTTCTTAATTATTAAAAATCCAAAAACTTATATTAAATTGTAAATATTCCATTCATATTTTCTCTTTTTTATTTCGTTTTTTCCCGTATTTAAAAATGGCAAAAAATGCATAAGACAAAAATGTGGTATTTTATACATATAAGGTAATACGCAAAAAACCCATTTTGTACAGATAATTTCCTTCGATTTTTAGTCCTTCAGGGAAGTTGTAGATCTCATCGAGAAGAGAATCTTTTGTGTAGCACTTTTTGAGTTGACCCCTTTTGTTATTCTTTTTAATTTTTCTTTACAATTAATTTTTGATTTTTTGGGTGTAACACGCGGCGACTTTTGGAGCCGCCACATATCACCCATTTTTTATCATTATTTACTTATTTTATCTTATTTTAATTAATTTATTTTAATTATTTAATTAATTATAATAATTCTTATTCTTCATTAAATAAACGCACGTGGCCGCTCCCGAGTGCACCACGTGGTGCTTTCTCTCTCCCCCTCTCATCTCTTTTCATATACGCCCATGCACTCGCTGTTATGCCACATCACCTCTCGCCCCATTTGTCTTTCTCTCTCTCTTCAAATATCCCTACAAACCTGTGCATTACCCATGCACATCCCTCAAGACCTGTGCCCACGCGTAACTCTCTCCGGTCACTCCCTCTCTCGCATCCCGCACACCTTTCCCCATTATGCTCTCTCTCTTTATATTCTAACTGTTCTTGCACCTTGTGCGGGAAATTGTGCAACCTACTTTAAAATGTGCACTCCTCCCCCGTCGTCAAACCATCTGCCAACTTCAAGCTTAGCCCCTTAGCTCCATCTTCTTTCCTTGGTGACAGCAGGGGAAGTTGACATCGAGCGACGATCGTGTGCTAGGCCGGCAAGCTCCAAAGCTCTCCCCAGCCTTTTCGAAACTCCTTTGTGGGTTGCTGAGCTCACCACCTTCGTCGGTGGTTGGAGCGATGACAAAAGAACCTTTTAGGTTCTTTCCCAAGTGAACCTCTGTGCAACCGCTACAACATCCATGTAATCACTTCTCCGTTCTCCCTTTACTTTGCTTCTTCCTTGCTTCTCCTCTTTTCATCCCATCTTATCTGCTCCGTATTCTCTTCCGCTTTATTCTCTCTTCACTGGACCCCAACACCACCTTCTACCTTCGCTTTTACCTTAACCATGCCATTGTCTCCAACAACCCTCGCATTTGATGCCTCACCACCTTGGGTCACACGCTCCACCTCCGTGCATGAACCTCCACGCTTGGCCTTGATCCACCATCGACGAGCATCGCTTTCAGCTCTTCCACCCAAGCGCACCCTCTACACCTCTACTTTAACCACCATGAATCACTGTGCCTCCATCTTCTTTACAAAGCAGAGCCATTACTTTCTTTCTATCCTCGCCACTCCATCATCAAACTTCCTACCTCTTAGAGTTTTGATTTCCACATCATGAATTACTTCTCCATTGATGATGTGGAAGACACTAGGAAGATTAGGTGTGTTCAACCCTTTGGTGAAGACTCCATGAAATATTCATAAACCACCCAAGATAATCCTCCTTCTCAAGCCCCTCCCAACCAACAAAACCCCTTCCTCCTGACACCGACACCTTACTTTCAAGGTTATGTACCTCCCCCTTTCCACCCCATGTCCTCCACCTTTGACTATTCCCGAGAATAACAAAAGAAACATCTTGTCCATGGTTAGGTTCTTGCCCCTTAATATGTAGTTGGTGGTATCTCACTCATTCTGAACTGCCAACAAGAGAGTGTGGAACATATGATATCGTGTAATATTAGCATGGCTCATTTTTTAAATAATCTTGCAACACTCTAGAATGAGCATGCCAAGCTCCTCTATCATATTGGTGATAGAATGGAGAAGCTAGAAGTTTTAAAGAAGACCTCCTCCAATCAACCCTCTTGGGATGCTCATGCTCCTCCTCCTCATGTTATACCTCCATCACATTCACATCATTCCCTACCTCACCTCCTCCTTCATCATCTCGCACAAGAAAGAGACTTATCATCGAAAAAATTCCTGATGAAGAAGGAGAAGAAGCTGTGATTGAGTCTGAAGAAGAAGGTGACAATGATGATATGGTTGACTGCGACTTTTACTCAGATTCTTAGTTGTTCTAACTTATTTAACTATTGTTGAGTAAATACTACTATGCATGCTTTTTTATGTTCTTTGTTATGCAATGCTAGTTTCTCATGAATGGAATTTATGTTTAATTCTTTACTTTCTCTTGGGCTTACTTGTGTTCTTTTTACTTATGAAAAAATGGGGAGAAAACAAATTTAAGAAAAAAACTAAAATGAATGTTTTGTTTTAAAGAAGTTAAAATTTTGGGATCTTAGCTTAAGGGGGGAGAAAACTAAAACAAAAATTGATATACATCAAAATTGGTTTTAAGACTATAGTGTGTTGTTTTGTCATTTTTAAAAATGTGGAGATTGTTAGAATTTTGTTTACTCTTGGGTTAAAGCTAAAGCACACATTATCTCTACTTGAAAAGTGTATTGTGTTTGTAGGATCTTCATATAAAGTTCAAGACTTAAACAGAAGCTCTTTAGAAGTTTTCCTATTCAAATTATTTGTTGTCAACTATTTTTTATTGTACTTATTTTGTAATCATCAAATGCACTATAAATAGTATTCAATTCTTATGTCCCATGTAAAAAAAAGTTCACATTACTACTGATCAAGCCAAATTTCTCACAGGAAAGTCAAAGCCAAAGACTTCCATTGATTAGTCATTGCAAATTCAATTGATCGATCATTCATTAATGGCTCATGGTACTTCACTAATTGATCATTTTGTAGTCGATCGATGAATATTTTGAACCGATCAATTATTGGTTTTTGTATGATAAGTTAGACATATTGATCACTCTCTTTAGTTTTGTTCGATCATTTTATGAACATTGTCTATTTTTGACCGTTACTTTCATTGATTAATAAGTCATTTTTTATGATCGATCATTTACTTGAATTTTGAATTATGTAATCGATTCTTTGATCGATCATGTCCTTTTTTTATAATCGATCATTTGATCATTGATTGATTATGGTATTAGTATTTATCGATCATTCCTGATTTAAGCTATTTTTTGATTTCAATGATTACATATCTCAATCATATAAAAAAGGCCCCTTAATAAATCATTAATTAGCTAAATTAATATCTACTCATCATAACACCACTGCTTATTGGTTTATCCGAATCGAGATATATCTTTGTGAAGAGTCGCTTGACTAAAAATAGCTAGATAAGTCCAAGGTCAAATTTAGGGACACCAGCTATCGATTCGATTAATTAAGTCATTAATATCAAGGTTAATTGCTAATTATATCATCTAGGTCAATTTGAGACCAAAGTATGCAACACAGTGAGATTAAATGCAAACCATATATAAATAACTAAAAAAAACCCTAAAATGATCCAAGAATTGAGCAATAAATAACTAATCAGTTTCATGATTAAATTGGTGCATGAAATGAAGCTAACATGTATGAATGGCATTTTAACAATGAATAGTTTACTCAACGACTCTAATTAAATTATCATTTTTATGTGTCACATCACATTATAATTAATTCCGTCATATAGAGAATTAAACAAGCTTTAGGATGAAATTAATTTCAGATAAAACGAAGCCCATATGCTCAAGATTTAGCTATAAATGTACATGGGTATAATGGAAAGAAAACACGATTTAAATATACATAAAACATTGCATTTAACTCCTAATAAGAACATAAATTTAAATATGAATACCATCCATACCTTATGTTTAAATTGTATTATGGGTACATCGACATAATAACAAATCCCAAGAACCAGCAGGTGGCTTAAGCAAAGTATCCCCGTGATGTGAAATATGCACGTGCAATTTGGATCTAAATGCAATTTTGAATAACTTCACTACATAGATTACAATTTTCTCCTAGTCATCACTCACAATGCACGCGTCACGAGGCTCGTATCTAGGTTCTGTCGTCTACAAGGTTTGGGTCCACATGGAGGGGCCCTGATGCTTTGGGACTTGCTTCGATTACTCTGAGGATGGAAGTGGGATGCTGAGGATAGTGGCTCATCCGTACTGTCCTATTTGGAAAATCAAACGGTGGCTGCTGTTCAGAAGATACCCGTCTCCTCCGTGAATGATTTCCTTTTAACGGAGCTCCAGCAAGCACTCGATGGCTCCTCCCTCGATCAGTGGCTACTCTGAGGCTCCAACCGCCTCCATAAATGGATGGTGAAGGTGCTTGATTGTCAGTGAAGAATCGAAGAGGCTCTGATTAGGGAATCCATGATGCTGCACCAGAGCTTTTGGTCTAGAACATAGTGAGTCCAAGAGCTCCGACCATTGAAGAGGATGACCTACAAATAGTTAGGCATAACCGAAATGGTGTGCATGTGTTTGGTGAGTGAAATTGAGGGTCCTGGATTAAAGAAGGTGGAGATCATGACGATTATCCTTTAGGTAGCCGAAGAAGAAGAGGTGAAGTGGAGGAGGCTCTGGAAGAAGGGAGACTGTGAGTAGGGGCTTCAACGAAAACCATTGTTGTCCATGAATGTTGGGAGACGACCTATGGGATGAGTCATCATGGCGCATCATCTCCAAACTTCTATATCACAGGGAGAGGAGTATGGGTGGGTTGCCACATGTGAAATGGTGGACAACCTCAAATCTAGACAATGGATATGTATTTGAAGGTGGAGGATGAAGGTGGTTAAATAGTTTTCGTGGTGGTTTCAACCATCACCATCGATCGTAGGGGAGGTTATTAGTGGATTTGAAAGTTAATGCAAGGAGGAGGGGAGTTAGGAGGTTAGTAAGGTGAAATCAACTGTCGGGAAATTGGTCAAGGTGGATGGTGAATAGGGGTGAAGTTGGAGATTGTGTAACATGAAGAGGAGAGGGTTGAAGAGGTGCAAGGTAGACGATAGACATGACCTGCCTGATCATACAATCAGACGGTCCACATTTGGACACAGAGTGATGGATCAAATCACCTGATGGGATGGGATCATACGACCTTAAGCAAATATGTATCTAAAGTGCTATTGGTTGTCTTATAAAAAAATGATCAAACGACTTGATCAGTTGGCCTAAAATAGAGGTGCTTGTTTTAAAAGGCTAGGCCATGTGGCAAGTGGAGGTAATGCCAAGTAGCCCAATCAGAATTTAAATAAATGATTTAAATCAAATAAAATCAAAATAAAATAATAAAGTGGCTCATATTAAAAAGTGTTCAACAAAAAAGTTGAAGATCTTTTCAAGATCTACAAATTTCATGTAGAACCTAAGGTCAAAAGACATTATATGTCTATATTTGCAAGTATTTTTAAGGTATTAAAAATAGTTGTTTTATCTTTTGTTATTTTTTTATTTTGAATTAGGAATAAATTTATATTAAATATATACTACGCTAAATTAATTTTTATTTGATTTTTAATAATAAAAAAACACATAAAATAATGGACACAATAATATACTTATTTATCTAAATATGATTAGTGTTAATTATTTATACAAAGGTTAATTGTTAAATTAATTTAATGGTTAATTATTATTAATGAAATGTTTAAATAAGAGGGATAATAAATATACATAAAAATGATAAATTTGGGATTTATCACCCTGCTATATTTAAACTTTGCTCGTCTTCGAGCAAATAAAGAATGAATAAATCGGTTGAATCCGTGACTGTGTACGTGAATATACTAGACTTGATTCATTCAGAACTCTCAGTTTTAGTGACCTAGAAACTCTAAACTGAACCATTTTTAATCAAGAGGAATTCAACTTTCCTATTTATCAGATTCTCTGTGTTTACATATATAATAAATGTATGAAAATTAGTGTTGATTTCATCTACAAGTGTAGATTCAAAACATCACCCAAGGTAGCAATCCAAGAGACTCTCCTAAGTACCCAATCCTCAACACTAGGGAATAAATCTAGTATTGCATTAAATTCACAATCACTTTAATTTTCAGACTTAAAAGATTAGATCGAAGGCCAATTTATAGAGGGAATAGGATTGTGTCTTTTCCTCTCTTCCTCTAACAAAGATCCTCTCAAGAGCCTTGTTAACTCAGCATATGTATTTTTGGTTGTTGATCAGTATGCCCATAAAAATAAGTTGAGTCGTATGCACTTGTTTATTTGGGAATGCATCGGGGCATGTCTCTTTTGAGTACATATCAAACCTTCAACACCTAGACTTTTATCACTATATGATGCAACAACCTTTTTATGGTGATAGCCTGACTCATAAAAGCCTAAGATTTTGGTTCAAGTGGACACTTAAAAGGTTAGGAGCGCTCACCTTTAGCGTAAGTTCTTTGAATTTAACTTTGTAATGTATGAGTTTTTCATTTCCTTTTCTTTCTTTTTCTTTTCTTTCTAGCTGCTTTTTACTAAGATTGGTGCATACTAATCAAAAACTTTATTAATTTATTCATACCCTAGCACTTAGGTGATAAACACAAATTATCGGGAGTCTAAAAATGGTATGTCTCACACAAGGCGGAGACAACCGATGTCGATGCGGCGACCCACACTAAAGTGTATTTAATCAACAATTAACCCACACTATAGATCAACGAAATAGAAATAAATGTGGAGTTAAAATTTATTTTTAACTCTGCACAAATGATGTAAAGGGAAAGTATGCAGAGAGTTCAAACACAGGGAGCAAGCAGGGTAATTCAAATAATTGTGCACAAGTGAATGTGTGTGTGTGAATATGTGGTGTCTACACTAAGCAAGCAAGCAAAGAAATTTTTGTGGGTTTTTAATTTTTGAATTTTTTTTATTTTAATTTAATTTTAATTTTGTATTTTGATTTTTAATTTTCTGATTTTTATAATTTTATATTTTATGTTTTTTTGTTTCTTTTTCAATATTGGAAAATATAAGCGAAGTAATAAAAGACAAGATAAAGTATTTATAAATTGTGCAAAAATGACCAAAAATTGAGAAATAAAATGTTTTTGATATTTTTAGGATTTTTTACTATTTTTGTGGTTTTTGGATATTTTTCAAAGTGTTTTTGGTATTTTTAAATACTGAAATAAGGGAAAACAGTGAAATCCGTGCTGGCTGTGAGTAAAATAGGAATTAAAATTAGCAAACAGCAACCAAAATTTCTCACACTAATTTTCAAATAAAGAGAATGAAATATAGAGTAAACATGAACTGAGTTTGTAATTTTTGGAGTTTTCTTTGATTTTATATATTTTTTGAAGTTTTTGAGTATTTTGAAATTTCTATTGTTTTTCTTTTGTGCTTTTTAGTGATTTTTTTGGACTGACACTAATATACGATGAAATAAACAAGATATAATTTTTATGGAATTTTTCAAAACATTTTTATAATTTTTATGTATTTTCTAATGCAAACAGGGAAATAAATGCATGTTTTTTATTTTTAATAAATATGAAAATGCAATAAAAATGCAATGCAAAAATATTGCGTGGAAGTGCAAGTAAGCAAGAGCTTAAGTTAATTTTTGTGGAATTTTTGGATACAAAATGATAATTTAAATAATTAGAACAAGCATCAAAACATTAATCAGGCCTAGTAGGGGTATAAGTGCAAATATCCAAAAGTCCAGGGGCATACATGAAATTTTCCTCAAAAATTAACACGTAAAATTTTATTTTCAGTACCTAACACCAATTACAAAACCCGCAGGGGTTTCCTAACAATTTTCCCACCAGGGCGCGTGACTTGCACGCGCCTGGCGAGGACCAACAAGTAATTATTAAAAAACCAGGGGCCAACTTGCAAAATTTCCAAAAAATATAGCACTTAATATCCAAGTTTTGGTACTGAAACGAAATAAAACAATGACCGAGGGCCTCTATGCAAAATGCCCTCACCTCACGTGTATAGGTCACGTGAGGTGACGTGGCAGAGGACCTGTTTGTAAATAAAGTAAGTGCGAGGGTCTTCTTGCAAATATTACACAAATTTTATACTACATGCGGAAGTTTAAGGACTAAACAAAAATACAAAATGCGTAGGGGGTCAAGGTGCAAAATACCCCTTTTCGCGCGATCCAAATGCGACGAAGAAGCCACTTGACACGTGGCGCAATCTAGACGGCCGATGACGCTTCGCTTCGACGTCTGAGATTAGATCTCAGACTGAGATCCAACGGTAGCTGGGCTCGGATGATCTGACGGTCGACGCACGATCTGACGCTCCTCCTCGATCCAACGGTGGCGAAGGCCGGAGCAAGAACTACGGAGAACTCCGGCGAGCCAAGGTTCTCCGAGGTGCTGCTCCGTCTCCGGAAGGCTTCTGAGCTCCAAAATGGATCTGGGAGTTCCTCTGGTCCTTCTCTATCTCCTGGGGGCGGCAAAAGATCTCGACAACGGCCGAGGTGCTCGCGAGAGGGTAGCGGAGCTATAGAGCTCCGTTAGCTCCGGCGAGACTTCAAAATGTCCTCCAGGCACGAGTCAACGTGCTTTGACCTGCAAAATCGAGTGAGAGGATCCATGGCAAGTTGCCTGGACCCCGCGGAGGTGGAATAGCGGCGCAGAACGAAAGGGGGTGACTCGGCCGGAGTTGTGCTCCGGCGAGAGGGTTCGATAGGTTGATTCGATCAATGGGACTTCAAGATTTGATAGGGCTTTTAATCCTTAAGCTAAGGCGAGATAAATGCTGAAGAAAATGGGGGCAATGGGGCTGCCTCGATGGTCGAAGCCAGAGGGAGAAGATACCTCAACCACCGGAGTTGCGGGAGATGGTGGAGACGCCTCCGACCTCGGTCGCCTTGGCTGAGGGCACTGCGGTGGAGCTGTCACCTCCAGGAGTGTCCTGAGCACGAAAAAGACAAAGAGGGGTGGACCGAAGGTGTTCAAGCCGGGGATGGAAGTGGTGGGTTCGTATTTGAAGAATGGTGGATGCGTGACTTCGAGGCAAAGTCACGGGCGCGGGAAGGAGATCTAGGGAGATCTGGTAGGTCGACGATGGAGGTGGATCTACAGGGAACAAGTCCCATGAAGGAAGCGGCAACAGTGAGTGAACGACGCGGCCTCGAAAAATCCGCCAAGGCGTGGGAAAAACGAGGCGCACCGAGCTACAAGGGGGGTAGTTCAGACTGTTGACCCGCCGGTCAACAGTCGGAGACACCTGGTTGGTCCACGTGGACCAACTAAGAAAAAGATTTCAAAAAAATTTTATTAAATCGTTTAAAAATAGAAAATGGCCGAATTAATTTTTGGTTATTAAATGAAAAATGCTTGAAATTTTATGTAGTATTTTATTATGATTTTTAATTAATTTTATGAGGTATATTTTGATAAGTTTACTTTTACACCCCTCATAGGTATAATACCTATATCTTTTATTCTTTTTTTTAATTTGTGGTTTTAATTTCTTAATTTTTGGTTATGATTTTATAAAATATAACATAGTTTTATACACATAAATATATTTTTATTTTATTTTTCTGATGTATTCTGTATATTAAATAAAATATAAAGGTATAATGTATATGTATACATATAGGTATAATACATGTATACTCTATATATGTTTATTTTTATTTTGAGTTTTCCTTAGGTTTTTATTCCAATTTTAATGTACGTAATTATTATAAGTAATATTTACGTAATTATAAAAATAAAAATAATGAATAAATAATAAGTTGAATATTTTAATCTGTAAAAGTATATAATGAGGGTCCAAAACTCAACTTTCAAACCGTAGATCCACCAAATGCGAAACCACCGCCATTAAATAGCTTATTTTATTCTATATACAATTAAAGGAGAGTATGCTGCATTTGGAGTTGTCAGTTGTGAGATACGGGTCTGGGAAGTTAGGATTCTGGGTTCTTATTCAGACTATAACTTTTTATCTGTACATTATTTTTTAGTGAAATCAATTTTATATTTTTCCTTGTAATATTATCTACAACTTTCATGTACAAAGTTTCTCTATTTGATGAATAAAAAGTGGAACCAAAAATAGGTCCCAAAATGAACTAGGTATTTGACCCTTATCTCCCCCTAATTTATTCCTGGTCGACCTATTCATTAAGATGCCTAGGTCTCGGGGTTTCGGGTCATAAAATATTTACAATATTTTATTCTTTTTCTTTTCTTTTATTTATTCTATAATTTTCGCTTTAATTACAGTATTTAACACACTAATGGGATACACATGCATGAATGCTAAGATGCTGAAATAAAAGGTATTTACAGGCATTTACTAGGGTTTTTGGTGCCAAAATTATAGAATAAAGATGATGAAATGTGGATTCATCATCCCCCTATACTTTACCTTTGCTAGTCCCTAGCAAACACTTATGCAATAAGTGCAAAGAGAAAAAAGAAAGAAAAGAAAAAGAAGAAAGTTGGATTAAGTTTAATTATCAAACTTGTCTTCACAAAATCAAAGTTTGGAGCTTAAGTCGGACCTTTGGAGGTTTAGTGCGGTCGGAACCTTAATGATAACCAAATTGGAAATCCAACAGTCCTTGAGAATCCCAAAACTCTGTCCAAGTCTCCTCAATAGCCAGGTCAGAAATACTTCAACTCATACGCAAACTCTTACAACTATGAGTCTGAATCGTACAGTGTAAGTGATATGTAGCTCCCCACCTCAGAAGTAACAAAGAAACAACCTCCCCCACCCTGGTAACTCTAATGCCTCGGTCTAGCAACTATTTCCTCGAGAAGCGGGGTATTCCCTTCTAAGTTCAAGTGCAACCGGCTCAAGAAGAGGGGGAATAAGAGGTACAGAATTTTGGAAGCTCAACCAGTGTAGCTAAGTCTCCTGCTGCAAGCTTCATGAGATGTGGCATGGATACCATAAGCTTTTGCTTTATTGGACTATATACACTCCGGTGGGGTTATTAAATTTTCAATCCGACCCACCACTTTTTTTGGAGTTCTTTTTGCATTTTTTTTCAATTGCATCTGTACAACATATCTACATGGTGCAGCATATATACAAGAAATTTTCCTCTTGAGCCAGTAAACTATCCCTCTTTTGAAGCTTTATTGCAACCCACGGCTTCTGTCTTTAGCCTTCATCACCACTAGACCAAGTTGAGGCGCACTTCCTTCACTAGAAGAAGAAGAGAGGTTCCGCCTAGAAGTACTACCCTCATATGCTACCCCAAGGAAAAGGAGATTGCCTCCTCACCACCTCATCCGTGGAGAGCTATGTGAAAGGTACATGTGTCCAAGTTAGTTCATTATAAACAAGAGTCGTGCGTGTGCTCCGAAATACTCTACTTAGGCAGTCAAGCATCCATTGAACCAAGTCCCGTGATCCTCAAAGAATTAAGTCAACTAGACCTAAAGTACCTCAAACCTAGTTCCTATAAGGTTCCTTTTATTAGGTAGATTTTAAGGTCCAATCAAGCTCCAATCTCCGGATTTTACTTAGACTTGTTCAACTATCAAACTCAATCCGAAAAATGCAAATGCTATGCAATGTAGAAAACATTTTTGTGATGCAATTTTCAAGGATTTTGAACTTTTTATGGATTTTTGAAAAGATGATGCATGCATATGCAGATGCATTTTTTGTATTTTTCAAAGAAATTTTTCAGATGTTTTTGGTTTTTTTGAAAACAAAAAGGTTTTGGCTGAAAACTAGGTGAAAACTATGTGCACGGGGATGCTTCTTATATTTACAAGAAGTGGATTTTAAGAATTTACAAGGGTAAGTGGTCAGTTTTATACATAAATATATATAGTAAATTTTGGTGAGATGTAAGTATTCCTCAAACTTATTTGACACAAACTTTTCACACAATTTTTGAAAACTATAGTACAAAACAATTTTTACAAACATTTTACAAACATGTACACACATTTGAAAATCATTTTGCAATCGATTTTTCCAAACAGTATATATAGATTTTTCGCATATTTTTGCAACCATTTTTCAAACCATTTGCAAATCATTTTTCAAACATTTTATTTCACACAAAGAAAAGAAGTTTTACAAACCACACATTTTTACAAATGTTGAAAACATGTAACAAAATGTTTTCAAAATAGTTTTCAATAGATGTTCACAAAGATTTTCAAACTATTTTTCAAACATTTTGCAAAAAACATTTTCACCTGATTTATTAATCAGTAAATACACAAAAGAATTTGAGGAACATAACACCTTTTTATTAAAGATTTTAATGAATTTTAATGAATTATTAGCCATATTATTAAGAAAATACGAAAGTACGAGTTATGGCTAAAGTATATACGCAGTATATACGACCCCCCTATACTTAGCTTGAGCTATGTCCTCATAGATCGGAGAGAAAAGAGAAGACATAACTCGTACAATGTATAGATAAGTCTAAAGAATAAATACAGAATAAATGAATCAATGAATGAGAAGTTGACCGTCCCCCCTATACTTAGGATCAAATAATCCTAAGTATAGCATACTGTACATAAATTAGGGAGGGTCAAGGGTGGGAATGAACAGATCGTACTCAGATTGTCTCCCCCTGTACTTAGGGTAAGATATCCCAAAGTATAGACAAGAAGAGGAGACAATGGAGAGGATCAAGGAATGGAAATACTCGAGGTACACGCCCCCCTATACTTAGGACAAAGTACGTCCTAAGTATGGAAGACTGTCTACAAGGGCGGCACCATTTTGATAGACAAAGAAGATAGAAAAGGAAAAGAAGAAAAGAAGAAAATAAATCAACAGATGAAAGAGTGATATGGACAGATGATCTGTATAGCGGAAGATAGAAGTGATCACCATGTATGAGATGCAGATGATGGGAGTCAAGGAACACATCTCATACCAGAAGAATGGGGGCAACGTCAATGGTCGGCGGATCATTATCTAGATATAGTTTCAGGCGTTGACCATTGACACGGAAGGTAGAAGAAGATGATGGTTCGGATATGTCGATGCTGCCATTGTCGTGTACCTTCCTTACCACATATGGACCTTTCCACTTGCACTGTAATTTCCCTGGAAATAATTTCAGCCTGGAATCAAACAACCATACTCCCTGATCTAGCTCAAACTGTTTATGGCTTATGTGGGAGTCGTGCCATGTTTTCACTTTCTCTTTGTACTGTAGGCTGTTGGAAAACGCTGTATCTCTTAGTTCTTCCAGGGCTGCCAATTCTGCTCTTCTCTGTTCTCCTATGCTCTCGAGATCTAACAGTAACTCAGTGACTGCCCAAAAAGATTTGTGCTTGATCTCCACTGGCAGATGGCACGGTTTGCCATAGACGAGTCGAAAGGGAGATGTCCCCAATGGATTCTTGAAAGAAGTCCGATAAGCCCACAAGACCGAGTCCAAAAGCTGTGACCAATCCTTTCGGTCTGGGCGGACAACTTTCTGCAAGATAGTTTTTATCTCCCGGTTCGAGACTTCGGCAAGACCATTAGTCTGAGGGTGATACGGTGTAGCAACTCGATGGTCAATGCCGAACTCGTCTGCAAGGGCCCTAACCTTGTCATTGATGAAATGAGACCCCCCGTCTGAAATCAAGACTCTAGGTATCCCGAACCGTGAAATGATATTTTTCCTCAAAAATTTACACATGATTTTTGCATCTGCGGCTCGGGCGGGGATGGCCTCAACCCATCGACTGACATAATCCACAACGAGCAAAACATGCTCGAATCCCTGACTCTTATGAAATGGGCCCATGAAATCAATCCCCCATGCATCAAAAACCTCACAGAAGTGAATGGGTTGCATGGGCATCATGTCTCTCTGTCCGCAGGTTCCCATTTTCTGACAGTTAGTACATCTCTTCTCGAACTCATCAGAATCCTTGAAGAGAGTAGGCCACCATAGGCCGGATTGAAGCACCTTCTGTGCTGTCCTTTTTCCAGAATGATGTCCTCCTGCCTCAAGCTTGTGGCAGTATGTGAGGACGCTATGCTGCTCTTCTTGAGGAATGCACCTCCTCCAGATACTGTCCCCTCCGTCATGATAAAGGACGGGATCCTCCCAATGGTAAAACTTGGCCTTAGCTAGGAAGGTCTCAAGTTTCTGCCTGGGCCAACCCTGAGGGACTGTTTTGGCGACAAGATAGTTTACAAAGTCAGCATACCATGGGAGTGAGGTGACCGCCAAGATCGCCTCGTCTGGAAATGTTTCTGTGATAGGTGCAATGGGCTCAGATTCCTCAAGATTCTCCAATCTGGAGAGATGATCCGCCACCACATTCTTGACTTCAGGCTTGTCCATAATCTCAATATCAAATTCCTGGAGTAGAAGGATCCATCTGGTAAGACGTGCTTTTGTATCCTTCTTAGCCATTAAGTATCGGATGGCGGTGTGATCAGTGTAGATTGTCACTCTAGATCCGAGAATATACGATCGATATTTATCAAGAGCAAAGACTATGGCCAGCATCTCTTTCTCAGTCACAGTGTAATTCCGCTGAGCGGCATCCAAAGTCCGGCTGGCGTAGTGAATGGCAAAAGGTAATCCATCCCTCCTCTGTCCAAGCACAGTCCCAACGGCAAAATCTGAAGCGTCCGTCATGATCTCGAATCGGAGAGACCAATCAGGAGGCTGAAGGACAGGAGCTGAAACAACCATCTCTTTGAGAGTCTCGAAAGACGCAAGACACTTATCATTGACAATAAACTCGGTGTCTTTTGTCAGCAAGTCAGTAAGCGGTCGGTCAATACGACTGAAGTCCTGAATGAACCGTCGGTAGAAACCGACATGCCCCAGAAAAGACCGTAACTAAAGCAAGTTGGACGGCGGATTGAGTTTTCTGATGATATCCACCTTGACAGGATCGACCTCCATGCCCCTGTTGGAGATGATATGACCAAGGACCGTCCCTTGAGTCATCATAAAGTGACTCTCCTCCCAAGATAAAACAAGATTGACCTCTATGCAGCGCTGAAGCACACGGTCTAGGCAGTCAAGACAAGCATCGAAACCGTCGCCATAGACCGAGAAGTCATCCATGAAGACCTCTAAACAGTCACCTACCATGTCCCAGAATATGGACAACATGCACCTCTGGAATGTCACCGGAGCGTTACATAGACCGAAGGGCATCCGTCTGAAAGCATAGGTCCCAAACGGACAGGTGAACGTCATTTTCTCCTGGTCTTCGGGCGCAATGGCCACTTGATTGTATCCAGAGTACCCGTCAAGAAAGCAGTAATGACTCTTCCCAGCTATCCGCTCGATAATCTGATAAATGAAGGGTAGAGGGAAGTGATCCTTCTTGGTGGCCTCATTCAATCGTCTGTAGTCCACACAGACCCTCCAAGAAATGGGTACTCTGGTAACGATCTCCTCTCCAGACTCATTGACAACTGTAGTGATACCCGTCTTCTTGGGTACCACATGTAGCGGACTGACCCATTTAGAGTCGGAGATGGGTTAGATAAAATCGGCGCTCCACCACTTTGAAATTTCTTTCATGACTACGTCTCGAAGATTCGTGTTCAGCTGTCGCTGGAACACACGCGATGGCCTAGCGCCCTCCTCAAGATAAATGGGGTGGGAGCACAGAGCCGGACTAATCCCCTTGAGATCAGCTATACTCTATCCTATTGCCTTGCGGTTTCTTTCAAGAACCTCCATCAGACGAGATTCTTGTTCTCCAGTCAAATCTGCTGAGATAATAACTGGGTACATGTCTGGCTCACCAGCAAGGAATCTGTACTTCATCAGAGGTTTCCGTTCTGGACAACTGGGAGGTGGCAGATCTGGCTTCTGATATGTCTGTGTGAAGGCGACCAGGTCTGCGTGGGAGAACTCTCGCTCTGCATGAATCTCTAACGAAGGGCAGCCGACTGAATCATCAATGAACTGCACTGGCTCGCACTCTGTCATGGTTGTTGGCTCAGAAGGAATCAGACAAGGTAAATATTCATCAAAATCATCCCAGTCAATGTCTGAATCTGAGGGATCAGAAGAAGATGAGCATGAATGAAAATCATCGGCACCACTCATCACAGCACGGTCAGCTTCAGATGTATCCTCATCCAGGGATGTGCTCTCCCGGCTCTCGACTGCCATGAGCATGAGATATAGTGAATCTGTAGGCAAGGCGAGAGTCGGTGCTACAGGATCTATCCAGTAGGACTCATCATCAGTCATCTCAAAATCACAAACCTGGTGGATGTCTAGCTCTTCCTCTGTCAGTTGCGCTACTTCACTGAACTACTCTGAGCATTCTAACTCTCCAGCTCTGGTCTCCTCGATCGTCTCTTTTTGTATAGTTTTGCCCTCTACGTGAAAGAACACCTTCCCGCTATCATGGTCGGTCACCGCCTTGGCTGTGGCCAGGAATGGACGTCCGAGTATGATGGGGGCATCAGTTACCGACTTAGGGATCTCCATGTCCAACACAACGAAGTCCACGGGGAATTTCAGACCCTGAATGGTAACGACCACGTCTTTCAATAACCCCTTCGGTCTCTTAGTCGACCTGTCAGCAAACTGAAGGACTGTCCTGCTCCTAAGAAGAGGACCAAACTCGAATCGGTCGAGCAAGGCTGTCGGAAGAAGGTTAATTGAAGAGCCGCTGTCTAATACAGTGCGATCAAACTGTTGCTCCTGAATCTCGCATCTGACATAGGGAGCTCCTGCATCTGGTCGCTTGGCTGGCAGCTTGTTCTGGATGGTGCAGCAAGTGGAGTGAGTGAGCACATGGATTTGATCTCTGTGGTTCCTCCTCTTCCTGCGGACGGTAGTCTTCTCTTTCAGGTTCTTCTTGAAGAGGGGAATGTGCTCAAGTGCTTCTTGTAGAGTCAGCTGAATATGGAATCTGTCATTCATTTGGTTGCCGAGCTCTACCTGCTGGTTCTTTTTTGGGTTTTCTTTTTTGTTCCCTTTCACCCGGCGGAGTGCCTCAGGGAAGGGGATGGTAAGGGCCTCCTCAGATGGAGGACTAGGAATAGGTCCCTGTGCCTGTGAGGAATGAGGATCCATACACTCATCATCATGCAATACATATGGATCTGCAATGTGAACATAAACCTTTCCTTTATTCATATTTTTGTTCTTTTTGTTGTTACCACAGTCCATAGATACAAAAGGTGGTAACATCACAGAGGGAGGCTCAACAAAGGTAGATGTGGTGGCCTCAGTACCACCACCAGCACCTGTCTTCGTGGCATCAACACCGCTACTCTACTCGGTATCCAAAATGGTGGCATCAGCACCACCGTCTGCATCTGGTATCACGACGGCTTCAGTACCGTCGTCTGGAACTCCATCATGGGTGGCATCAGCACCACCGTCTTCAACATCATCATTAGCGGCATCAGCACCGCTACTCTGCTCCTCTAACGCTCCTGATTCAACTGGTGGTTGTCGCTCAGAAGAGGCACCGCCGGCGGGCATCCTACCGCTCCTAGTAGTCACAAAATCAGCATCATAGAAAGAATACGACATATCGCTCAAATAGTCACTAGGAGAGGTATCCTTTGTAGACTCTACCTGCTCAGACTTCCTTTTCAGATTGTTCGGGTTAGGTTCAATCTGAGCAGTATGGTGGCCTTCCCTTTGATAATCTCCCTCATCTCTTGCCGGAATTCATCCATTTCTTACCTGAAGGATGCTCGTTGTTCGGAGAGCAAGCAGGCAAGATCATCGAGAGCTGGGTTCTCAAAGGCGGGACCCTGGGAACCGGATGGTTGTCCCTGCTGGAAATGGGGCTGCTGCTGCTGCTGTGGTTGATACTGGGGGTGATGGGAATAAGACTGCTGAGGCTGCTGACGCTGCCTCCACTGTTGTCCCTGATAGGCAGGATGAGGACCACTCTGATACTGCTGCTGCTGGGCATACTGGGGTTGCGGCTGCTGTGGTTGCTGGCTGTTCTACTATCCTTGAACAGGGTTCTGTTGTTGGGATGAGGAGCCACCATTGCCCCAACGGAATCCGGGGTGATCCCGACGAATCCCGGGCTGAGGGTACCGATCGTACCATATCCCATTGACTTCCATCAATGGGTCTTGCTCAAAGGAAGGTGGGGGAAGAACTGCCAGTGGCTGCTCCAGCTGATAGACCACCATCTGCGTGTCCGAAGATGGCGGCTACACTGGGTAGTACTGTAGCAGTGGAACCGGCTCTACCTGGATATGATTCACCTGGCGGTATAAGGTAGAGGGTTGGTTGGAACTGCTAATGCTGGAGTCGGCCCGTGACCTGGGAAGCTGATGGGAATGAGCTTGTGCCTCCTGAATGCATAGGATTTGAGTCTTCAGGTCACTCATGGTTTTGGTGAGAAGGTCCATCTGGGTAAGACCTTGGTTCTGCTTGTTCTGCTTCTTCTCGAGGATCTCCATGCGGTCCAACTTTTCGCTGAAGATTCCCATGTCGGCTGCAGCTGATTCGGCTTGGGTCGCAGCTACTGACGATGTATTGGGATCGGCATCGATGCGGGCGATCCTATGGAATGATCCTCCTCCCTGAGGTGGCTTTTGTTGTGTGTAGACTCTGGCTTCGGTCATCACAATTGAATTTTCTGCCATGCCTTCATAGATGGCCCAGACGTCGTCTTTACCTTTGGTGAAATATGATCCACTGCAGGAGGCGTTGATAAGCCCCTACAGCTCCGGTGTCAGCCCACAAAAGAAACTTTGAACCAGATTGGGCTTGGATATATCATGATGTGGACACCGATCGATGAGCTCTCTGAATCGATCCCAGGCTTCATGGAATTGTTCATTGGTCCGGCCGAGAGGATAGTACTTCTTTAAATATACGGTCTGGAGATCTGCCCAAGTGTCAATGAATCGCCTGAGGTGTTTGAGCCAATATGCGACTCTGTCAACCAATGAGAACGGGAAAGCGATCATCTTGATCGTGTCCTCAGTCAGCAGCCTGTCATGGATGGTGCTGCATATCATCTCGAATTCTTGGAGGTGGAGGTGTGGTTCTTCGGTCGGCAACCCATGAAATTTGGGTAGAAGCTGAATTGTGTGGGGCCGAAGCTCGAAATCTCCATGGATCGGCGGGAGTCTGATCCAACGGTGAGTGAGGGACGCAGCTGGGTTGTGCAATTCCCTCATGATGGTCTGTGGTGGTCTCTCAGCGTCTGGATCACCTCCTCCTACATCAGGTCCTCATCCTCCTCCACCGCCACCGCCCCCGGGTCGGTTTTCTCTCATATGAGCAATTTCTCTCATGAGATCACCCATGAAGGTACCCTGGTCACGAATCTGCCTCTGCATGGTCTCCAGGGATGCAAGAAGTGAATTGTTGATGGCTGCCTGATCAAATAAGAACGGAGGTTAATCATGGTCATCCGGGTGCTCGCCTCTGTCTGCCATCTCAGGATTCTCTGAAAAAGCAAAATAGGCCATCTCAGGTGCTGTTGAATGATCTGAACTCTGTGATGCACTGAATTCTGACACTCTTGGACTGATGGAAGGAGAATAAGAAGGGTGGTCGAGGGGGAACATGGTTGTGGTAAACTCAGGCTCGGTGAGTGGACTCTCCGAGGTATTCCTAGATGAATGAGGAGGAGTGCTGGATAGCGGTGCCGACAAGGTCGGCCTAAGAGATCTCCTTCCTATCATCTTGATTATTGGGAAGAGCAGAGGGAATGCAGAAGAAGAAGAAGGGTGAAATGAGATGCAACAAAATTGCGCACAATTGTGCGGTGTTTTTGATCTTGACCTAATAAATCTAACAATCAAACACAAAGCAGGGTGAGTTCACCAACTCAACACATGAAGCCGTGAAGGTTCGGCTTTTATCTTGTCAATTTTAGCTTGATTCAGGAATTTATCTTTTCACGAGTCCTTAGAGCGCTACGCCTAAAGGAGAGAGAGTACTGCCGGAAGAGTATCCCGTACTTGTCCTCCTCCTATGTAACCTGTAGCTTGCACTTTTTGAGGTCCTTGTAACCCTTCCTGGATCCCAACTCAGCCAAAGAATAAGAGAGGAAGCCAATAGGCGAAACCGATACTTCGAAACTCGCTCGCAACGGAATCACCCGTGAGCGTGCAAGAACCTACTCGGACGCGAGACGATGAGACAGACACCCCCGTGAAGGCGTGGCCTAGGCTCAATACTTCGGACAAGGTCGATGCTCTACACGATAGAGAGTCACCAATGTTGACCAAGCCCTACTCGTCCACGTACGATAGAAGCGCCAATACTTCGGAAATCCAGGCGATACACAAGGCAGCCACAAGCTGGGATTTTGGCTCTAATCCTTACGAGGCGCTCACCTCACTTGGAAGGAGACCTTCCCATGCAACCTGAAAACAAGTGAGGGTGTTACTCTCCCCAATCAATGAATCCAATTATCGATTTTATTTTTGGTCAAGGTTTTCTTAGCAGTCCCTTTTTTAATTTTTTTGGTGTTATCGCTTCTTTTGAGCAGATACAAACAAGCGCCTAACGATTTTTGTATTTTCTTGATCCTACTTTGTCCAAAAACAGAAGGAGAATAGAGTCGGAAAAGCCGTGCAAGTCGTCACAAAGATGGAAATCTCACCTTTGTGCCTAAATGATGGATGCAAAGTAAGAATACTTACAGCGAATCCCAGCTCTCTCCATGCGGGATGCAAAGGTATCTTCTCCCTCTGGCTCCGGCCATCGAGGCAGCCCCATCGCCCCCATTTTCTTCAGCATTTAACTCGCCTTAGCTTAAGGATTAAAAGCCCTATCAAATCTTGAAGTCCCATTGATCGAATCAACCTATCGAACCCTCTCGCCGGAGTGCAACTCCGGTTGAGTCACCCCCTTTCGTTCCGCGCCGCTATTCCACCTCCGCGGGGTCCAGGCAACTGATAACCCAAAAATTCTCGAAGACCCGGGTGAAGGTAATGAAACAAGGGTCATTGCGACCCGGATCTCAGAGAATGAGTATATCAAGAAAAATATCGAACCGCGAAATAAATCAGAGATCAAAACACGAAGTGCGGTCCTAGCTATGAGATTAACCTGGTATAGCACCCAGGGTCAAACACAAGGAGCACGGATTGGCTAAAAAGTCTACGAAGTAGTCAAAGAAAAAGGGAAAACATTTTTAGTGGTTTTTAATTGTTTTTAAATTTTTTTGGATTTTTAATATGTAGAGAAAATAAGGAAACACGAAAACAAGCACACTTTCAACAATTTATTTAATGCATGAAAAATCAAGCAAAAATTCAAGAAAAATTGTTTTTATGTTTTTTAGGTTTTTAAGTGTTTTTGGTGAATTTTTGGGATTTTTATAAGGTGTATTTTATTTTCTAAAAATCAAACAGTGCTAAAAAGACAAGGTATTGTCCAGCCAGGTCCAAAACCCAAAGATAAAATATCTAAGGATCTCAGAGGGACCTGGAGGTAATTTTCCTGTATACTAGAGAAAACAAGGAAAATTTGAGCACCAAAATTATTGTTTTTGGGTTTTTAAATTATTTATTATGATTTTTATGAGTTTTGAGGTGTTTTTAAATTTTTAGGGTTTTTAAGCAATGAAAAATAGCCAAACTTGGCTAGAAAATCAAGCAACACACAAGAAACAGTATCTAATTTTTATAGAATTTTTCAAGGAGCATTTGTATTTTTTTGGGGTTTTTAAAACTGGACAGTGGCTAAAATGAGAGTTTTTGAATTTTTAAAAATAACAAATAAGCTCAGAAATGTCCCCCAAAATTCTCAAAAATCCTACAACATGGCAGGAGACATGTTTCAAATTTTTATCGAATTTGGAGATGAATTCATATTTTATTCAAAAATCACAAGGGGGCACTGTGCACAGGGACCAAAGTGCAAATACCCAAAGTTCTGGGGGTCCTGGTGCAAAATACCCAAGAAATCACGCGCGAGGCGCGTGTCTGGGGCACTCAGGGACCTATTTGTAAGAAAAACAAGTCCGAGGACCTTTTGGTAACTCGTACCAAAAAGTCCAGGGGCTATGTTGCAAATAACCCACTCAAAAGGCGCACATGCGCAAATACAACGTTCACAGAGGCATATATGCAATTACCAAAAAGTTTCTATTCATTAAAGAACATCCAGAACTACAGGGCTAAAGTTGCAAATATACCAAATATACACGTGACGATGCACGTGGCTCACACAAACAGGGGCATAAATGCAAATAAACTAAAGGATGAGGTCCAATGTGCAAATAACCCAACGTAAATAAAGTACTCAAAATATTTACAGGACTGACACGTAAAACATAAACTACGAGGGGGCCTAAGGTAATTTACCCCTTTATTAAGTCGAGCCGATGGATGGACGCCACGTGGATAGATGGACGGCTGAAAAGGTGTGGCGCCCAAGGCTGGGTCCTCGACTGTGATCCGACGGTCCAGGTTCTGCCACGTTGCAGATCGAACGGTAGACGGACGAAGTGGCTGAGCTTCGCTGGATCGACGGTGGAGATCGACCCTCGAATAGATCCGACGGTTGAAGCTGCTCCTCGAATGGACGATCGTGATTGAATCTAGAGCTCGGGGTCAATCTGACGGCGGTGGAGGATACTGGAAGAACACTCAGCCGGCGAGCTTCGCCGGCCTCGTGCGCGTACTGTAGTCCTCCTCAGCTGCCTCTGAAGGTCGGAGAAGGTCGGCGATGTCGTCCCGCAGCTGGTGGTGGTCTCCGATGGCCCAGCCGAGCCCTGGAGGGGCTCCGGCGAGGTCGACGGAGATGAGCTCCTGGCCTGGATGTGAGGGGGCCTCAGATGGCCTCCTCTTGACCTGCAAAGTATACCAGAAGCTTCGCGGGTCGAGGGCAAAGTGCCTCGACCCGAAGAAGCGGCGTGAGGGTGAACTGTGGGTCGGGACGAGCGAGCTCCGGCGAGCGGAGGATGGTGGAGCTCGAACCCCAGCTCCTGTGCGAGCTGGGTTGAGTGAAGGGGCGGAGAAGGTGCGTCGAGGGATGGCGGAGGTGACTGAGTGTTCCGATGATCGAGAAGATGTACGATATAGCCGGAATCAAAGGAATACGTCGGAGCTTCGATTTGGGCGAAACTACAAATTAAGCTAAATAGGCGAGCTAGAGTGCTACCTGGGTGGAGTGGGAGACTGTGCTGGAGCTTAGCTAGCTCCTGGTCGTCGCCTCGAAGGTTGTCACTGCCTGAGGCTCGAGCTCCTGCTAAGTGGCGGAGCACGGCGGCGCGAAGTCACCGGATCGATGGTCCGGGCACCCCCCTCCTCACTGCGACAAAGGCAATCGCAAGCTGTCACCTCGGAGATTGCAATGGAGGTCACGGGAATGAGTGTGGCAAGCCAAAGATAGAAATGGAGTGCGGCAGAGCTCAAGTTATATATCACTAGGGGTCTGGCTAGAAGGGAGTCGGGCGTGAAGCTCAGAGCGCGGATCCCCATGCAAACCTCCGGGCGGTGATCTCGAATGCACGCAGAAGGATTAAGACCCGGGGTTTGCGCGAATGGCAGGCGGATCTGGCTGGGAAAAATAAGAGAACTCGGGTCGACAGCCCGATCCGCGAAAGAGGAAGGTCCGCGGGGGGAGTTGACCGGGGGTCAACATCCCCCGTGGACCAATCAGGAGAAGCCACGCAATTGAAACTTAACTTATTTATTTAGGCTAGGAAATGATCGAATTAGCAAAAACTTAAAACACAAAATATTTTTATTTTATTTTTTTCTATTTTTTGGTGATTTTTAATTAATTTTTGGAAATAAAAATAGGGTATTTACATAGTATAGCTATACACAGGTATATGTACAATATAGAGTTTTTGATTTTTAATTTTTAATTATTATTTTTGTACACTTTTGTTCCTATTTTATATTTTATTTATTTATAGAATAAAATGAGGAATAAAAGGATATTTTTATTTTGTTTTTATTATTTATATACATAGGTGAAATAAATAGTTATGTACAACTATATACATGGCATATGTACAATATATTTTTGTATTTTTAATTTTGTTATTTTTATTTGATTTTTGTTTTGTTTCTTTTTATTTATTTTATTTACAAAATATACCATAGAGTATTCACAAAAAGTTTTGAAAATAAATACATTTATTTATAGGGTTAAATAAATAAAGGATGATGGTCTATGCACATGGTGGAGGGGTGTTTTTGCATTTTTGATTTTTAAATTTTTATTTTGTTTTTAAGAGTTTCTAAATATATGCAAAATATGTACAAGCATATTTTTGGGTGAGGAAAATATAGTTTTATTTATTTACAAAAATGTTTACACATGAGCCCCTATCTCTCTCTACTGTGGCTTTTATGCGGTCAGGCCCATACTGAGCCCTCCCTTGGGTTAGGTTGCTCAATATTTATTCTAAATATTTCCCTCTTTTTCTTTTTGATCTTTATTCTTTTATTTTTGCACAAAAACATGCTAATTATAAGTTTTTACACAATGCATGCTTTTGGTAATTATTTGTATTTACACATATCTACATGCATTTGCATAGGTTTTTGTAGTTAAAATATAAGAATAAAGAGTGATGAATGGGTATTCATCACCCCCCTATACTATATTTTGCTAGTCCCTTAGCAAACACTTATTTGAAAAAGAAGTGAAAAAGATAAAAAGAAAAAGAAAAAGAGGATGTACATGGATCAAGGTTGAATTATTAAACTTTCCTTTATTAAATTGAAATATGGAGCTCGATCAGATCTTTGGATTATTAATGTGTCGGAACCTTATTTGGACTTAAGCTTAAAACTCAACAGTCTCTAAGTTCCACCAATCTATGGACAAGACTCCTCAATAAACCAGATCAGAACAAGTCCACATACACAAACTCTAATGACCATGAATCTTTCCATGCAGTGTAAGTGATATGTGGCTCCCCACCTCAGAAGCAACAAAGAAACAACCTCCCTCAACCTGGTAACTCTAATGCCTCGGTCTAGCAACTCTTTCCTCGAGAAGCGGGGTATTCCCTTCTAAGTTCAAGTGCAACCGGCTCAAGAAGAGGGGGTAGAAGTATAGAGTTTTGGAAGCTTAGCCAGTGTAGCTAAGTCTCCCGCTGCAAGCTTCATGAGATGTAACATGGATACCATAAGCTTTGCTTTATTTGACTATGTACACTCCGGTGGGGTTATTAAATTTTCAATCCGACCCACCACTTTTTTGGAGTTCTTTTTGCATTTTTGCATTTTTTTTTCAAAGACTTCTGTACAGCATATCTACATGGTGCAGCATATATATAAGAAATTTCCTCTTGAGCCAGTAGACTATCCCTCTTTTGAAGCTTTATTGCAACCCACAGCTTCTGTCTTTAGCCTTCATCACCACTAGACCAAGTTGAGGTGCACTTCCTTCACTAGAAGAAGAAGAGAGGTTCCGCCTAGAAGTACTACCCTCATATGCTACCCCAAGCCAAAGGAAACTGCCTCCTCACCACCTCATCCGTGGAGAGCCATGTGTAAAGTGCAGGTGCAAGTCAAGCCATTGTCTCTAAGAGTCATGCGTGTGTTGTTAAGTGCTCTACTTAGGTTCATCAAGATGACATATGCTCATAGCCTAGTGGACTCAAAGAATTAAGTCCTTATGGACCTGAAAAGCCTTAAACCTAAATCCTATAAGGTTCCTCTTGAAGTTAAGTGGATTAAGATCTTATTCAAGCTCCATTTCTCAATTTAATTCCAGGCTTAGTTTAAATGTCAACTCTCATCCAGGAAAAATTATATACATATATGTACACAAGGTGCTATTTACAAATATTTTACAATCATGCAAAATTTTTGAAAAATGTTTTGAAATCATGAATGGATGATGATGCATGAAGTGCAAGTTTTGCAAAAAGATATTTACAACTATTTACACAAGATTTTTGCAAACTCTTGATTTTCAAAACATTTTGGAAAAATTTTGTACTATATACATAATTTTGATACAAAAATATTTACACAAGCTTTACACAAAAGATTTTTGAAATCATTTTTACAAAAATACTTTGTACACTAGCTATATATGTGCAAGGATAAAAGAGGTTTATGTACATGAAAATTTTTTAAATTTTTATGATTTTTAGCCATTTTATTTATTAACACACTCACACAAAGTACGAGTTATGGCTAAAGTATATATGAAATATATACACACCCCCCTATACTTAGCTCGAACGATGTCCTCAGAGTGATCAAGAGCGATGAAGAAGACATAACTCGTGCTTAGTAAAAGGGAAGTGAAAAGGAATGGCTAAGTACAGGAACGAATAAATGAATAGAATGAGAGGAACTCGGTGGCTTCCCCCTATACTTAGGATTAACTAATCCTAAGTATAGCAAGCTGTACATGAAGGGAAATCCGAGTGAAGAAGATACAGAGTCTGCCCCTCCTATACTTAGGGTAAAATATCCCTAAGTATATGCAGCAAAACAGGGGCAAACCGAATGAAAAGAATACTCGCAGGTCCGACATCCCCCCTATACTTAGGGTAAAGCACACCCTAAGTATAGCATACTCATAAGATGAGAAAAGGGATGTGGGACTAAAGAATAGAATGATATGGACAACTGGATCTATACAGGCGGAGGAACAGTGAAAATCAGGCGTGAGATGCAAAAGATGTGAGTCAAGAGACTACATCTCACGCAAAATGAATAGGGGCGACAATAACGTCCCGCGGCTCATGATCTAGAAATGGCTTGAGCCGCTGGCCGTTCACTCGAAAGGTGCTCTCAGAAGACAACTCGGATATATCAATACTACCATTGTCGTGCACCTTTCTGACGAGAAAAGGTCCCTTCCATTTGCTCTGTAACTTCCCTAGAAATAATCGTAGCCTCGCATCAAACAGCCATACTCTCTGTCCAATCTCAAAATGCTTGTGGCTGATATGAGAATCATGCCACTCCTTGACTTTCTCCTTATAATGTAGGCTGCTTGAGAAAGCTGCATCTCTAAGCTCCTCCAGGGCAGCTAGCTCTGCCCTTCTCTGGTCTCCCATACCATCTGGATCCATAAGAATATCTGTGACTGCCCAAAGTGACTTGTGCCTCAGCTCAACAGGTAAATGGCACGGCTTGCCATATACGAGGCGAAAGGGAGATGTACCCAATGGAGTCTTGAAAGACGTCCTATACGCCCACAAGACCGAGTCCAAGAGCTGTGACCAATTCTTTCGGTCAGGGCGGACGACTTTCTGCAGAATAGTCTTGATCTCCCTATTCGACACCTCAGCTAGACCATTCGTCTGAGGATGGTAAGGTATGGCAACATGATGGTCTATACTGAACTCGCTAGCAAGGGCCTTCACCTGGTCGTTGATGAAATGAGACCCCCCATCAGAAATAAGAACTCGTGGAACCCCGAACCGCGTGATGATATGTTTCCTCAAAAATCTGCAAACTGTACTCGCATCAGCGGCTCGGGCGGGGATAGCCTCCACCCAACGACTAACATAATCAACGGCCAACAGAATGTACTCAAATCCCTGACTCTTAGGGAATGGACCCATGAAATCGATGCCCCATGCGTCAAAAACCTCACAGAAGTGAATGGGCTGCATCGGCATCATATCACGCTGTCCACAAGTGCCCATCCTCTGACAGTCAGTACACCTCTTCACGAACTCATCAGAGTCCTTGAAGAGGGTAGGACACCACAAGCCGGATTGGAGCACTTTCTGTGCCGTCCTCCTCCCAGAGTGATGTCCTCCTTCCTCAAACTTGTGGCAGTAAGTGAGGACGCTATGGTGTTCCTCCTGAGGAATACACCGTCGCCAGACGCTATCCCCTCCTTCGTGGTAAAGGATGGGATCCTCCCAGTGGTAGGACTTGGCCTTCGCAAGGAAGGTCTCAAGCCTCTGTCTGGGCCAATCTTGTGGGACTTTCCCTGCAACGAGAAAGTTCACAATATCGGCATACCACGGGAGTGAGGCGATAGCAAGGATCGCCTCATCCGGGAAGGTATCTCGAATGGGATCAATCTGCTCAGAATCCTCAGGCTGCTCTAATCGGGAAAGATGATCCGCCACCACATTCTTGACTCCAGGCTTATCCTTGATCTCAATGTCGAACTCCTGGAGTAGAAGGATCCATCTAGTCAGTCTGGCCTTGGCATCCTTCTTTGCCACGAGGTACCTGATGGCGGTGTGATCTGTAAACAAAGTCACTCTAGATCCAATGATATATGATCTGAACTTATCTAGGGCAAACACTACGGCTAGCATCTCCTTCTCTGTGACCGTATAATTCCGCTGGGCGGAATCCAATGTGCGGCTAGCGTAGTGTATGGCAAACGGAACTCCATCCCTCCTCTGTCCCAGCACTGCCCCCACGGCAAAATCGGAGGCGTCCGTCATGATCTCGAATGGGAGAGACCAATCAGGCGGCTGGAGAACAGGAGCCTCAATAACATGCTGCTGGAGAGTCGCAAAGGACGAAAGGCACTTGTCATCGACAAGGAACTCGGTGTCTTTCGTCAAGAGGTCAGTCAACGGTCGGGCAATCTTGCTGAAATCCTGAATAAATCTCCTGTAAAATCCAACGTGCCCCAGGAATGACCGTAGCTGCCTCAAATTGGACGGCGGTGTGAGTTTCCTAATGACATCAACCTTGGACGGATCAACCTCCATGCCCCTGCTGGAGATGATGTGGCCAAGCACCGTCCCTTGAGTCACCATGAAGTGACTCTTCTCCCATGACAGAACCAAATGAAACTCGATACATCGCTGGAGTACCCGGTCTAGGCAGTCAAGACAAGAATCGAATCCGTCGCCGTAGACCGAGAAATCGTCCATGAAGACCTCCAAACACTCCCCTACCATATCCGAAAAGATCGACAGCATGCACCTCTGAAAAGTCGCAGGGACATTGCATAGCCCAAATGGCATGCGTCGAAAAGCATATGTGCCGAAGGGACAGGTAAAGGTGGTCTTCTCCTGATCCTCAGGAGTGATGGCCACTTGGTTGTAGCCTGAATACCCATCCAGGAAACAATAATGGCTCTTCCCTGCCAGTCTCTCAATGATCTGGTCAATAAAAGGCAGGGGGAAATGGTCCTTCTTGGTGGCTTGGTTGAGTCTCCTGTAGTCAACGCAAACCCTCCAAGAGGTAGGTACTCGTGTAGCGATCTCCTCTCCCGACTCACTGATCACAGTCGTGATGCCCGTCTTCTTGGGCACCACATGCAAGGGGCTGACCCACTTGGAGTCGGAAATGGGATAAATAAAATCTGCACTCCACCATTTTGATATTTCTTTCATCACAACCTCTCTCAGGGTGGGGTTCAACCGCCGCTGGAACTCACGCGACGGTTTCGCCCCCTCCTCAAGATAGATATGGTGGGAGCACACTGCTGGACTAATCCCATTGAGATCCGCTACGCTCCATCCGATCGCCTTGCGGTTCTTTTCAAGAACCCCCATCAGACGGGATTCTTGCTCTCCAGTCAACTCGGCAGAGATGATGACTTGGTACATCTCTGGATCGCCCGCAAGGAATCGATACTTCAGCGAAGTAGGGAGCAGCTTTCGCTCTGGAATGCTGGGTGCTGGCAAATCAGGCTGCGGAAGAAACTGAGTGAAAGCTGCTAGCTCTGCCAAATCTGCCTGGGAAAGTGAAAGCGTACTCTCGCAAACTGGATCGGGAGAAGGCTGCTCAACTGCACTGTCTCTGCTCGTCTCTGCATCTACCTCCTCCTCATCTGTAGGCTCATGTGAACTCAGGTCTGGCATCTGGTCATAGCAATCGGCCCAATCAGACTCTGAATCCGAGGGATCTGTATCAACCGCGGTGGCATCAGTACCACCGGGAAACAAGGTGGCCTCAGCACCACCATCACTAAACATCGTGTAGCGATCAAGGACCGGATCTGCTGCCTCTATGGTATCCTGAACCAGGTCTGTGCTCTCCAGACTCTCCTCTGCTATCGTCTCTGCATCAGCTGTATCTGAAAGTGAGAGGGTGGTCTGTGTCTCAAGATCTGCCCAAGATGCCTCATCATCTGTGATCACAAAATCACAGTCCTGGTGGAGGTCTGGCTCTGCATCTGTCAGCTGCTCTGAATCGGTACTCGCATCGGAGCGGGCTCTGAGTCTGGCTCTATAGTCCTCGACCGTCTCTATATGTATACTCTCGCCCTCGACGCGAAAGTATACCTTCCCACTATCATGATCAGTCACCGCCTTGGTTGTGGCCAAGAACGGACGACCAAGGATGATGGGGGTATCGGTCACTGACTCAGGGATCTCCATGTCCAACACTACGAAGTCCACGGGGAATTTCAGGCCCTGAATCGTGATGATAACGTCTCGTAATAACCCCTTCGGCCTCTTGACAGATCGATCAGCGAACTGAAGGACTGTCCTGCTCTGTTGAAGAGTGCCCAACTCGAAGCGGTCGAGAAGGGCTGCCGGAAGAAGGTTGATCGACGATCCGCTATCTAAAAGAGTACGGTCGAACCTCTGCTCACTGATCTGGCATCTGACATACGGGGCCCCTGAATCTGGCCTCTTGGCTGGCAGTCGGTTCTGGATCGCAAAACACGTGGCTTTCGTCAGCACATGTATCTCCGAAGTGTGGTTCCTCCTCCTCCTCCTAACTGTAGTCCTGTCTCTCAAAGATCGCTGGAGAAGGGGGATGTGCTGCAAAGCCTCCTGGAGGGTCAGCTGGATGTGGAATCGATCAATCATGCTCTGGCTGAACTCCTCAAGCTCTCTCTTTTTTGGATTTTCTTTTTTCTTCCCCTTCCCCATCTGAAGGGCGCTAGGGAAGGGGATCACCGGGTCCTTCTCAGATGAAGGACTAGGAAAAGGTCTAAGCGGTTCAAGGACCGGATCCACACATACATCATGCATCACAGTGGGACCAGAAGAAAGTAAACCTTTTCCTTTATTCATAACAGAGTTCCGAGATACATGAGTGCGAGGAAAAACAACATCTCTATCTGTACAAACACCGGTGGCCTCAGTACCACCACGGGCTGGCTCTGCTGCTGCTGCTGCTGGTAGACGTCGTGCGGCATCAGTACCGCTGGCTGGCTCGGCTGAATGGGTGGCATCAGTACCACCTCCTCGAACTGGTGAAGCGTCGGCCTCAGTACCGTCGGTGGGATCAGCATCCTTGGTGGCATCAGTACCACCGTCATCATCTGGAGCGGCCTCAGTACCGCTCTCCTCCTCCTCATGTGGCGCCTCTGAAGTATCCTCGTGGTGAAGCTCAGATGAGGCGCCGCCGCCTGCTGGGGTCCTACCGCTCCTAAGTGTGACAAAATCAGCATCAAATAGATCCGAAGAAGTATCATCAAATGGGTCACTAGGAGTGGCTAACTCAGTATGTACTACCTGCTCAGATTTCCTCTTGAGGCTGTTCGGATTGGGCTCTATCTGGGCAGGTATGGCGGCCTTCCCTCTGACCAGGTCCCGCATCTCCTGGCGGAACTCGTCCATCTCCCGTCTGAATGTGGCCTGCTGGTCCGTGAGGAGGCGGGCGATGTCATCCAAAGCGGGGCTCTCGTGGGAGCCCGACGGGTAGCCTCTCTGGGGGTGAGGCTGCTGGATCTGCTGCTGATGGTGCTGGTGAGAGGGGTAGGATGGAGGGTGCTGCTGGTATCCCTGGTGAGCCTGCTGCTCATGTCTCCAAGACTGTCCCTGCTGCTGATAGGGACGAGGACCGTAGGATGACTGCTGCTGATACGCTGGGGGCTGCTGCTGCGGCTGGTGCTGGTCTCTCTGCTGGGAGTACTGCCCTCCCTGACCTGACGGCTGCTGCTGGGGTTGGGCACCACCACTCCCCCACCTGAATCCGGGATGATCTCGTCGGATCCCAGGCTGGGGGCGGTCATACCAAATCCCGTTGACATCCATCAACGGCTCTGCATCGAAGGGGACTGGCGGCAGTACTGCCAGAGGCTGATCCGGCTGGTAGAGCACCATCTGCATCTCTGGAGATGGTGGGGACTGGTAGGTGGGCTGCGGCTGCTGGTACGGCTCCGCCTGTACAAAGTGAACCTGTCTAGGCTGCTCTGAGGAGCTGGAGCACTGGGACGAGCTGCTGCTGCCGCCGGTATCGCCTCGCGACAGAAGACGGGGCTGTGAAGCCGTCTGTGTCTCCTGGAGACACATGAGCTGGGTCTTCATGTCGCTCAAGACCTGTGCCATCTGCTCCATCTGCGTGATACTCTGGCACTGCTTCTTCTCGATCAACTCCATGCGGTCCAACTTCTCACTGATGATACCCATGTCCGCAGCGGATGACTCTGCCTGTGCTGCTGCGACTGCGGACGAACTGGATGGACCTGCATCTACCCGTGCTATCCGCTGGTACTGCACGGATCCTGGCTGATGTGGCTGGTTCTTCTGAGTATAGAGCCTGGTCTGAGACATCACCATATAGTTCTCGGACATCTCCTCGTAGATGGCCCAGACCTGCTCATGGTCCTTGGCAAAGTAGGACCCGCCGCAAGAAGCGTTCACCAGACCCTGAAGCTCTGGCGTCAACCCGCTGAAAAAGCTCTGAACAAGGTTCGGCTTGGAAATGTCGTGGTGCAGGCATCTGTCTAGGAGCTCTCGAAACCTCTCCCAAGCCTCGTGGAACTGCTCGTTGGGGAACATGGAGAAGTTGCTGATCAGGGCCCTTGCTGCATTCGTCCGCCCGAGTGGATAGTACTTTTTCAAGTACTCGGTGCGGAGCTGCTCCCAGGTGTAGACAAACTTCCCTAAATGCTTCAGCCAGGTGGCTGCTCTATCTACCAGTGAAAACGGGAAGGCTATCATCCGGATCGTATCCTGGTCCACGTGGCGATCGTGGACAGTGCTGCAGATCATCAAGAACTCCTGGAGGTGGAGGTGGGGCTCCTCAGTAGCAAGCCCATGGAAACGGGGCAGTAACTGCAAGGTGTTCGGGGGGAACTTGAAGTCCCCCACGATAGCTGGCACTACCACCCAGTGATGCATCAGAGTCGATCCGGGGTTGTGCAACTCCCGCATCGGTCGTGGTGGTCCTCCTGCCGCGGCGGCTGCTGCGGCTGCCGCTGCGGCGGCTGCTGCTGCTGCGGCTGCTGCGGCTGCGGCCTCTGCATCCGACATCTCCTCAGGCTCGCTCAGTATCTCCTCAGGCTCGCTCTGCTGGCCTCGCTCTGCTCTGAGCCTCTCCAACTCTCGCCTCATCTCTATCATGAATGCTCCCTGATCGCGTAACTGCTGCTGAACGATCTCGAGTGATGCGATCTGGGTGGAGTTGATCGCTCCCTGGTCAAGTACTACATGCTGGTCTCCCTGTGGACCTCTGGAGTGATCGTCTGATCTGGCTGCCATAGCGACGTCTGCAAAATCAAATGAGCCCAACTCAGGTGCTGACAAATCTGATAATCTCTCCTCGGGCTCATGTCTCTCAGTGCCGAAAGAAAGGGGGTCGAGGGGGAACAGGGCGGAATCGTACTCGGGCTCGGAGAGCTGGTCTCGGCTCTCGCGGGCCAACCTAGATGATCGGGTAGACGTGCCCGAAAGCGGTGCAGCCAGAGGCTGCCTAAGAGACCGTCTACCCATCATCTTGATCTAGCGAGTAGTGCGGATGAGATCTGGAATCAACTATGATAAAAAACAAACCCCCGGTTCACCAACGCAACGCGAGCTGAAGACCGTGAAAGTTCGGTCAAATTATCTTGTCTATTTTATTTTGGTGAACACACAAAATATCAGAGCGCTTACGTGACCTGTTAGGATATCCGATGCTATCCCAACCGACTGGTCCGCACGGAAGAGTCGGTAATCGGTTGGGTCTAACACCGGGAGTCTCTACCTAGGGTGCGGGTCACTCTCTCGCGCATCCAAACCAGACAATGAGGGGGTTGCTCTCCCCAAGACAAAGATTTTAGGGTGAGTAGTTTTTAAGATCAAGTATGATTAGCAGTCCCGATTTTATTGTTTTTCTTTTTAATATTTTTCAGAGCAAATAAAAGGCCTAACGAATTTTTCGGTTCTCCTGATTATTAAGTCCGAAAACAGGGTGGAGAAGACGAAAAAGCCGATGCGCGATGAAATCAATGATGCATGCAAAGTAAGGAAGGCGTACCTGACTCCAGCACTCTACATGCAATATGATCCGCGCAGAATTTAAAGACAGGAAATAAACTACCTAAATGATGCAAGCGGGAAAAACCGAGTCCTAGATGAGCAATTCCTAGCGCAGAACCGTCTAACTCAGTCACTCGCCCTCGATCCAAAGAGTCCGATCTTGGCCCACCCCTCCTCTTCTCGACAGGTCGAGTTCAGGAGTAGCGCTTGTGGGGCAGGCTCGCGACGCGTAGGCTCTCAGGAAAGCGACTAAGTTATTTTTATTATTTATTATTAGTAGGTCCAATTAACGATCTATAGGAACAGATAAGCAGTTAGGTGTGTGGATCCTACGAATTACGTCACAAGCACCAGAAATTCCTACGGCTAGGGGCTCGATCAAAAACCGCGTAAACACCGGAAAGGCAGTAAAAAAAGTAGAAGAAAGCCGCGAAAAACCGCGAAAAACTCCTAAGGTCCTAAAGGGTCCCCCGAGCACACCGATGCTCGGCGAAACAGACCCGCTACGGTAGAAGTGTCCAAGCACAGTTCTGAGTCTCTGAGTCCTGTATTATTACAAAAATAATAATCAAATATCCTAAGCTATCCTCACCCACTCAACTCTCTCTCTCGCTCTCTCTTGCGGCTCGATGGAGAAACGAGCCGCCTCCGCTTCGCTCGGGTGCACCGGCGCTCCTAGGAATGCCGCCCTCGCTCCTCGGGCCCTCGCAAGAAATAGAGAGAAAAGTGGTCAGTCCAGAAGTTATTGGCAGAAATATGAGAAAAATATATATACAAAATCTATACAAAAAGCCGCGAAGCTCGAAAAGCCGCGGAAAAAGCTAAAAATGACTACTAAGCCGTGCTCCCCGGCAACGGCGCCATTCTGATAACCCAAAAATTCTCGAAGACCCGGGTGAAGGTAATGAAACAAGGGTCGTTGCGACCCGGATCTCAGAGAATGAGTATATCAAGAAAAATATCGAACCGCGAAATAAATCAGAGATCAAAACACGAAGTGCGGTCCTAGCTATGAGATTAACCTGGTATAGCACCCAGGGTCGAACACAAGGAGCACTGATTGGCTAAAAAGTCTACGAAGTAGTCAAAGAAAAAGGGAAAACATTTTTAGTGGTTTTTAATTGTTTTTAAATTTTTTTGGATTTTTAATATGTAGAGAAAATAAGGAAACACGAAAACAAGCACACTTTCAACAATTTATTTAATGCATGAAAAATCAAGCAAAAATTCAAGAAAAAATGTTTTTATGTTTTTTAGGTTTTTAAGTGTTTTTGGTGAATTTTTGGGATTTTTATAAGGTGTATTTTATTTTCTAAAAATCAAACAGTGCTAAAAAGACAAGGTACTGTCCAGCCAGGTCCAAAACCCAAAGATAAAATATCTAAGGATCTCAGCTGGAGGTAATTTTCCTGTATACTAGAGAAAACAAGGAAAATTTGAGCACCAAAATTATTGTTTTTGGGTTTTTAAATTATTTATTATGATTTTTATGAGTTTTGAGGTGTTTTAAAATTTTTAGGGTTTCTAAGCAATGAAAAATAGCCAAACTCTGCTAGAAAATCAAGCAACACACAAGAAACAGTATCTAATTTTTATAGAATTTTTCAAGGAGTTTTTGTATTTTTTTGGGGTTTTTAAAACTGGACAATGGCTAAAATGAGCGTTTTTGAATTTTTAAAAATAACAAATAAGTCAGAAATGTCCCCGAAAATTCTCAAAAATCCTACAACATGGCAGGAGCAATGTGTCAAATTTTTATCGAATTTGGAGATGAATTGATATTTTATTCAAAAATCACAAGGGGGCACTGTGCACAGGGACCAAAGTGCAAATACCCAAAGTTCTGGGGGTCCTGGTGCAAAATACCCAAGGAATCACGCGCGAGGCGCGTGTCTGGGGCACTTAGGGACCTATATGTAAGAAAAACAAGTTCGAGGACCTTTTGGTAACTCGTACCAAAAAGTCCAGGGGCTATGTTGCAAATAACCCACTCAAAAGGCGCACATGCGCAAATACAACGTTCACAGGGGCATATATGCAATTACCAAAAAGTTTCTATTCATTAAAGAACATCCAGAACTACAGGGCTAAAGTTGCAAATATACCAAATATACACGTGACGATGCACGTGGCTCACACAAACAGGGGCATAAATGCAAATAAACTAAAGGATGAGGTCCAATGTGCAAATAACCCAACGTAAATAAAGTACTCAAAATATTTACAAGACTGACACGTAAAACATAAACTACGAGGGGGCCTAAGGTAATTTACCCCTTTATTAAGTCGAGCCGATGGATGGACGCCACGTGGATAGATGGACGGCTGAAAAGGGGTGGCGCCCAAGGCTGGGTCCTCGACTGTCATCCGACGGTCCAGGATCTGCCACGTTGCAGATCGAACGGTAGACGGACGAAGTGGCTGAGCTTCGCTGGATCGACGGTGGAGATCGACCCTCGAATA
The DNA here is from genome assembly GCA_037367405.1 of Ottelia alismoides. NCBI lineage: Eukaryota > Viridiplantae > Streptophyta > Magnoliopsida > Alismatales > Hydrocharitaceae > Ottelia > Ottelia alismoides. The sequence continues at coordinate 125,312 of JAZKJV010006286.1, forward strand.
GATCCGACGGTTGAAGCTGCTCCTCGAATGGACGATCGTGATTGAATCTGGAGCTCGGGGTCAATCTGACGGCAGTGGAGGATACTGGAAGAACACTCAGCCGGCGAGCTTCGCCGGCCTCGTGCGCGTACTGTAGTCCTCCTCAGCTGCCTCTGAAGGTCGGAGAAGGTCGGCGATGTCGTCCTGCAGCTGGTGGTGGTCTCCGATGGCCCAGCCGAGCCCTGGAGGGGCTCCGGCGAGGTCGACGGAGATGATCTCCTGGCCTGGATGTGAGGGGGCCTCAGATGGCCTCCTCTTGACCTGCAAAGTATACCAGAAGCTTCGCGGGTCGAGGGCAAAGTGCCTCGACCCGAAGAAGCGGCGTGAGGGTGAACTGTGGGTCGGGACGAGCGAGCTCCGGCGAGCGGAGGATGGTGGAGCTCGAACCCCAGCTCCTGTGCGAGCTGGGTTGAGTGAAGGGGCGGAGAAGGTGCGTCGAGGGATGGCGGAGGTGACTAAGTGTTCCGATGATCGAGAAGATGTACGATATAGCCGGAATCAAAGGAATACGTCGGAGCTTCGATTTGGGCGAAACTACAAATTAAGCTAAATAGGCGAGCTAGAGTGCTACCTGGGTGGAGTGGGAGACTGTGCTGGAGCTTAGCTAGCTCCTGGTCGTCGCCTCGAAGGTTGTCACTGCCTGAGGCTCGAGCTCCTGCTAAGTGGCGGAGCACGGCGGCGCGAAGTCGCCGGATCGATGGTCCGGGTACCCCCCTCCTCACTGCGACAAAGGCAATCGCAAGTTGTCACCTCGGAGATTGCAATGGAGGTCACGGGAATGAGAGTGGCGAGCCAAAGATAAAAATGGAGTGCGGCGGAGCTCAGGTTATATAGCACTAGGGGTCCGGCTAGAAGGGAGTCGGGCGTGAAGCTCAAAGCGCGGATCCCCATGCAAACCTCCGGGCGGTGATCTCGGATGCACGCAGAAGGATTAAGACCCGGGGTTTGCGCGAATGGCAGGCGGATCTGGCTGGGAAAAATAAGAGAACTCGGGTCGACAGCCCGATCCGCGAAAGAGGAAGGTCCGCGGGGGGAGTTGACCGGGGGTCAACATCCCCCGTGGACCAATCAGGAGAAGCCACGCAATTGAAACTTAATTTATTTATTTAGGGTAGGAAATGATCGAATTAGCAAAAACTTAAAACACAAAATATTTTTATTTTATTTTTTTCTTTTTTTTGGTGATTTTTAATTTATTTTTGGAAATAAAAATAGGGTATTTACATAGTATAGCTATACATAGGTATGTGTACAATATAGAGTTTTTGATTTTTAATTTTTAATTATTATTTTTGTACACTTTTGTTCCTATTTTATATTTTATTTATTTATAGAATAAAATGAGGAATAAAAGGATATTTTTATTTTGTTTTTATTATTTATATACATAGGTGAAATAAATAGTTATGTACAACTATATACATGGCATATGTACAATATATTTTTGTATTTTTAATTTTGTTATTTTTATTTGATTTTTGTTTTGTTTCTTTTTATTTATTTTATTTACAAAATATACCATAGAGTATTCACAAAAAGTTTTGAAAATAAATACATTTATTTATAGGGTTAAATAAATAAAGGATGATGGTCTATGCACATGGTGGAGGGGTATTTTTGCATTTTTGATTTTTAAATTTTTATTTTGTTTTTAAGAGTTTCTAAATATATGCAAAATATGTACAAGCATATTTTTGGGTGAGGAAAATATAGTTTTATTTATTTACAAAAATGTTTACACATGAGCCCCTATCTCTCTCTACTGTGGCTTTTATGCGGTCAGGCCCATACTGAGCCCTCCCTTGGGTTAGGTTGCTCAATATTTATTCTAAATATTTCCCTCTTTTTCTTTTTGATCTTTATTCTTTTATTTTTGCACAAAAACATGCTAATAACAAGTTTTTACACAATGCATGCTTTTGGTAATTATTTGTATTTACACATATCTACATGCATTTGCATAGGTTTTTGTAGCTAAAATATAAGAATAAAGAGTGATGAATGGGTATTCATCAGCAACTTGCCCTGGACCCTCTCACTCGATTTTGCAGGTCAAAGCACGTTGACTCGTGCCTGGAGGACATTTTGGGGTCTCGCCGAAGCTAACGGAGCTCTATAGCTCCGCCACCCTCTCGCGAGCACCTCGGCCGTCGCCGAGATCTTTTGCCGCCCCCAGGAGATAGAGAAGGACCAGAGGAACTCCCAGATCCAGTTTGGAGCTCAGAAGCCTTCCGGAGACGGAGCAGCACCTCGAAGAACCTCGGCTCGCCGGAGTTCTCCGCAGTTCTTGCTCCGGCCTTCGCCACCGTTGGATCGAGGAGGAGCGTCAGATCGCGCGTCGACCGTCAGATCATCCGAGCCCAGCTACCGTTGGATCTCATTCTGAGATCTAATCTCAGACGTCGAAGCGAAGTGTCATCGGCCGTCTAGATTGCGCCACGTGTCAAGTGGCTTCTTCATCGCCGTTGGATCGCGCAAAAAGGGGTATTTTGCACCTTGACCCCCTGCGCATTTTATATTTTTGTTTAGTCCTTAAACTTCCGCATGTAGTATAAAATTTGTGTAATATTTGCAAGTAGACCCTCGCACTTACTTTATTTACAAACAGGTCCTCTGCCACGTCATCTCACGTGACCTATACACGTGAGGTGAGGGCATTTTGCATAGAGGCCCTCGGTCATTGTTTTATTTCATTTCAGTATCAAAACTTGGATATTAAGTGTTACATTTTTTGGAAATTTTGCAAGATGGCCCCTGGTTTTTTAATAATTACTTGTTGGTCCTCGCCAGGCGCGTGCAAGTCACGCGCCCTGGTGGGAAAATTGTTAGGAAACCCCTGCGGGTTTTGTAATTCGTGTTAGGTACTGAAAATCAAATTTTACGTGTTAATTTTTTAGGAAAATTGCATGTATGCCCCTGGACTTTTGGATATTTGCACTTATACCCTTGTGAGGCTTGATTAATGTTTGGATGCTTGTTCTAATTATTTAAATTATCATTTTGTATCCAAAAAATCCACCAAAAATAACTTAAGCTCCTGTTTACTTGCACTTCCACGCCATATTTTTGCATTGCATTTTTATTGCATTTTCATATTTATTAAAAATCAAAAACATGCATTTATTTCCCTGTTTGCATTAGAAAATACATAAAAATTATAAAAAGTTTTGAAAAATTCCACAAAAATTGTATCTTGTTTAGTTCATCATATATTAGTGTCAGTCCAAAAAAATCACTAAAAATCTCTAAAGAAAAACACTAAAAATTTAAAAATACTCAAAAACTACAAAAAAATATATAAAATCAAAGAAAACTCCAAAAATTACAAACTCAGTTCCCGTTTACTCTACATTTCATTCTCTTTATTGAAATTTAGTGTAAAAAATTTTGGTTGCTGTTTGCTAATTTTAATTCCTATTTTACTCACAGCCAGCACGGATTTCACTGTTTTCCCTTATTTCATTATTTAAAAATACCAAAAACACTTTGAAAAATATCCAAAAACCACAAAAACAGTAACAAATCCTAAAAATATCAAAAACATTTTATTTCTGAATTTTTGGTCATTTTTGCACATTTTTATAAATACTTTATCTTGTCTTTTATTACTTCGCTTATATTTTCCAATATTGAAAAAGAAACAAGAAAATATAAAATATAAAATTATAAAAATCAGAAAATTAAAAATCAAAATACAAAATTAAAAATTTAATTAAATTATTAAAAAAAATTTCAAAAATTAAAAACCCATAAAAATTTCTTTGCTTGCTTGCTTAGTGTAGACACCACACATTCACACACACACATTCACTTGTGCACAATTATTTGAATTACCCTGCTTGCTCCATGTGTTCGAACTCTCTGCATACTTGCCCTTTACATCATTTGTGCAGAGTTAAAAATAAATTTTAACTCCACATTTATTTCTATTTCCTTGATCTATAGTGTGGGTTAATTGTTGATTAAATACACTTTAGTGTGGGTCGCCGCATCGACATCGGTTGTCTCCGCCTTGTGTGAGACATACCATTTTTAGACTCCCGATAATTTGTGTCTATCAAATGGCATCGTTGCCGGGGATGGTGGAGACGCCTCTGACCTCGGTCGCCTTGGCTGAGGGCACTGCGGTGGAGCAGTCACCTCCAGGAGTGTCCTGAGCACGAAAAAGATGAAGAGGGGTGGACCGAAGGTGTTCAAACCGGGGATGGAAGTGGTGGGTTCGTATTTGAAGAATGGTGGATGCGTGACTTCGAGGCAAAGTCACAGGCGCGGGAAGGAGATCTAGGGAGATCTGGTAGGTCGACGATGGAGGTGGATCTACAGGGAACAAGTCCCATGAAGGAAGCGGCATCAGAGAGTGAACGGCGCGACCTCAAAAAATCTGCCGAGGCGTGGGAAAAACGAGGCGCGCCGAGCTACAAGGGGGGTAGGTCAGACTGTTGACCCGCCGGTCAACAGTCGGAGACACCTGGTTGGTCCATGTGGAGCAGCCAGGAAAAAGATTTCAAAAAAAATTTTATTAAATCATTTAAAAACAGAAAATGGCCGAATTAATTTTTTCTATTAAATGAAAAATGCTTGAAATTTTATGTAGTATTTTATTATGATTTTTAATTAATTTTATGAGGTATATTTTGATAAGTTTACTTTTACACTCCTTATAGGTATAATACCTATATCTTTATTTTTTTATTTTTATTTTGTGGTTTTAATTTCTTTATTTTTGGTTATGATTGTATAAAATATAAGATACTTTTATAAACATAAATATATTTTTATTTTATTTTTCTGATGTATTCTGTATATTAAATAAAGTATAAAGGTATAATGTATAGGTATACATATAGGTATAATACCTATATACTCTATATATGTTTATTTTTATTTTGAGTCTTCTTTAGGTTTTTATTCAAATTTTAATGTACGTAATTATTATAAGTAATATTTACATAATTATAAAAATAAAAATAATGAATAAATAATAAGTTGAATATTTTAATCTGTACAAGTATATAATGAGGGTCCAAAACTCAACTTTCTAACCGTAGCTCCGCCAAATGCGAAACCACCGCCATTAAATAGCTTATTTTATTCTATATAAATTAAAGGTGAGTATGCTGCATTTTGAGTTGTCAGTTGCGAGATACGAGTCTGGGAGATACGAGTCTGAGATACAATTCTATATACATTATTTTTTAGTGAAATCAATTTTGTATTTTTCCTTGTAATATTATCTACAACTTTCATGTACAAAGTTTCTTTATTTGATGAATAAAAAGTGGAACCAAAAATAGGTCCCAAAATGAACTAGGTATTTGACCCTTATCTCCCCCTACTTTATTCCTGGTCGACCTATTCATTAAGATGCCTAGGTCTAGGGGTTTCGGGTCATAAAATATTTACAATATTTTTTTCTTTTTCTTTTCTTTTATTTATTCTATAATTTTGGCTTTAATTACAGTATTTAACACACTAATGGGATACACATGCATGAATGCTAATATGATGAAATAAAAGGTATTTACAGGCATTTACTAGGATTTTTGGTGCCAAAATGATAGAATAAAGATGATGAAATGTGGATTCATCATTAGGTCAATATCAAATTATTAGTACAAGAACTTAGTCTCATGCTGGCTAAGGTGCTAGCACTCAGGTTTCATGAAGCCTTCATTGGCTTTATCACATCCTTGAGCATCATTAAATAGGGTCCAAACTCAAATCCTCCATCCTAGTTCCTCAAGTGAAACCCCAATTTGTCACATCTTTTATGTTTTCTTTAAGGTAGAGACTAAACATTAAAATGTAACACGTATATCTTTCAAACTATGGTACTGTGACTATTTAAGTATAAGACTCTAATGACTAAGAGTTGTAAACTTTGAATTAAAGGACGTCATACAACAAGTGTTCAGAATTCTTCAACTTGTGAATGTGTAAGTGTCGATGATGAAACTAACTTATTAATTAGTATTTCTATGATTCATTTAATCTTCCATTTTTTATTTTTAAATAAATTTGGATTTATTTATAAAGTAATTTGTTATTTTCAATAACTCCCTCATTTTGAAAAGATTTTTGAAAATAATTTACAAATCATGTCACATACATATAAAATTTTCAAACATTTTACAAATGATTTTCAGAACAAGTTAAATCACCATTTTTAAAAATCATTGTAAAAAAATCTAAAACAATGTCACATACATACAAAAGATTTCAAATCATTTTTCAAAGTTTCTACAAAATTAGTTCAAAAGGTACCTTACCCTAAGGTCAAAAAATTTTATTTTTTTGAAAATATGATCAATGGATAAAGTATATATGAAATCTATACGTCATTGCTAGACATGTGAGCCTGTACGAACCATTTCTATAATAAAATTTCTTATAGTATTTTATATCAACAGAAGCATTCATTTATTTCACTCCTTTTTTGAGAATAAATGAAAGAATGCACTTATAAGGTCCCTATTAGCATGTGAGCATGATGTGAACCATTTCTACAATAAATGTTATTGTTATATTTGATAAATCAATAAAGGTTATTGGTTTATTTTCATTCCTTGTCTAGGAATAAATTAATGAATGCACTTATTAGGTCCTTGAAAACTCAACTTTGGTGAGGGTTAGTTATTCTCACAAGGTGAGAACACCATCGTTGAGGCGACCGCTCATGAAAGTCATGAAGTTCAACAATTAACCAACAAATAAATTAAATATAGCAAAATGTGGAGTTATAATTTAGTATAACCCTACAAAAGATGAGTAGAGGGCAAGTAGTGTAGAGTGTCAAATACATGGAGCAAGGGGACTATACAACAAAAATAGGGAAAAAAGACAATAAATGTTTTTAATTTTTTAATGAAGATTAAGATTTCGAGTGGGTTCTCAATATTAATATTTTAGGACTTTTTGATTTATATTAGTAATTTTTATTTTTTATTTTAATACTTTTAATTTTTTTTATATTTTTAGTTTTTCTTTTTAATTAGATTTGGGATAAAGATGTATAATAAATAGATAGAATACGTATGATATATAATAAAAATATAAAATGAAGAAAAAAAATCAAGAAAATACCCTAAGGGGTAGTCTTTTTTAATTTTCAAGGGTATTAAAGTATCTCTGTTATTTTTTATCATTATAATAATATTAATAATAAAAAGGAAATATAACTATATAAATAGAGTAGCATTTTGATATTTATAAATTGACTATAAGTACTTCATAATTGGGAAAAAAATATTTTTCATTTTTTATGTTTTTTTGGTTTTTGTTATTTTTCTCAGAATTTTTACTATTTTTTATTTTTAGTTGGATAAAAATAGGAAAATATTAAGCAAAAATATCTGGCCGACTTGTTTTGGACTTTAAAATTAGATAAAATCCTCAGAAATTCCGAAAACAATTTTTAATATATAAATAAAATAAACAAAATTCAGAAATAGAACTAATATTTTTGGATTTTTTAGAATTTATTAATGATTTTTATAAGGATTTTGGAGCTTTTTAATTTCTAGTGATTTTCTTTTGAATTTTTTTTTAAATTTTTGGTCTACAGTTGCAAAATAGGATAATAAACAAAATACATTATTTTTGGAATTTTTTAAAATATTTTATATATTTCATGTATTTTTTAGTGCAAATAATGATTAAATGCTTAGTTTCTGATTTTTAGTAAATACTAAAATATAATAATATGCCTAGATAAAAATATTTGTGATGAAGGACATTCTAAGGAATTTGTATTAAAAATCTTAAGAATAATTTAAGGACATTTAAATATTTTAAATAAAATAAAATGAACCAAACTAAATAATAGCTTGATGGGACCTATACACAATTTTTCAAATGTATTTCTCTATTCCTGAATCCTTGACAAAACCCAGGGACTTTAATGCAAAATTCCCTAAATATATTCAATAAACAATGCTGACAGGGGTAGTTTTACATTTACCAAAAAGCTAGAGGTCCTCTTCACAAAATATTTTTAAAGTTTAACACTGAAATAAAAAAATTATAGGATTATTTTGAAATATAAAAATGATGTGGATCCCTCTACAAAATGACTGCCCCTTATGCATACGAGCACGTGACGTGACGTGGCAGGGTCTAAAAAAATACATAACTTTTTCTTATCGAGTTAGTAGGCTATTTATCTTTTGAATATTTATTGCAATCCACATCATATCATTAGACCTAATGACTACTGGATCAAGTTGGGGAACAATGGCCACAGTATCGTGACTTCATATGTTTCCATTTACTTGTGCCTCATACCGACAAATCCAACCCTCTACCACATCAACTAAGTTGAGCAAAGTGCAAGTTGCATGCATGCAAGTTAGGTCATTATCGACAAGATACATGCGTGTGTTCTAAAATATTCTACATAGGCAATCAAGATGATATTGAACCTAGTCTTGTGATCTTAAAGAATTAAGTCTACCAGACCCGAAGCACCTTAGTTTCAGTCCTATAAGGTTCTTATGATTAAGTGGATTAAAGTCCAAACAAGCTCCAATCTTTAGATTTTATTTAGTTGTGTTCAATTGTCTTATCAATCAGAAAAATGCAAATGCTATGTAATGCAGATAAAAAAACTTTTTCTGAACCAAATTTCTGGTTTTGAACTTTTTATGGAATTTTTGAAAAAGTTGTGCAAATTTTTATTCAAAATTTTGAAAACATTTTTCACACTTTTATTGGTTTTTGGTTTTGAATTTTTTTAGTGATTTTTAAAAAACAAAAGAGTTATAAAAGAAATATGTGCAGATATTTAAATGGGAGAGCTTTTGTTTTTACAAGAACTAGGTTTAAGAATTTATAAAGGTTAATTTAGTAATTATTTAGAGGTTTTTATATATTAAGTTTGTAAGGAAAATTATTTTCTTGAACTCTATACATGGTTCTCATGATAATTTGCAAACATTTTGAAAACTCTATATTGAAAATAATTTAACAAATAACTTTTGTAAACATTTACAAAATTGAAAATCATTTTGAACAGAATTTCCGAATAGTATGTGTTCTTTCAAAGTATTTTTAATACCATTTTACAAACCATTTGAAAATAGTTTTTCAATACATTTTTTTCAAAAAAACAAAAGATTTTTAAAAAGGTTTGAAAACATTTCACAAAATATTTTTCAAGTGATTCTTTTAAAGATTTTTCAAAGAATTCCAACCATTTTTCGTGCATTTTACAAAACATTTAATCGGATTATTAAACATAATTACAAAGAATTTTGACGTGTCTTTTAATTTTTAATAATTATCTGTATTATTGAAAATACAAAAACATAAATAAAATGAATATTTTATATAGGTAAACTATATAATAGGGGTCTAAAACCTAACTTTTACACCTTAACTCTAGAAATATTAAACCGCCTTTATTAAACTAAGGATGATTTTATACATTTTGAGTTTTTATTTAAGAGATGTGGGTCTGAGAAGTTGGGATTTCGGATTTTTATTCAGAGCATAACTTTTACACTATATATTATTTTTATATGAAATCAATTTTGAATTTTTATTTGTTTATCTAAATCTTTCATGTACAATGTTTCTTATTTGAGGTATAAAAAATAGAAAATAAAGTAGGTCCCAAAAATGGAATATTGATTAATGAAGGAATGATATTTTTATTTAATTTTGACCATTATCTCCCCCTACTTTATTCCTCGTCATCCCAGTCATTAAGATGTCTAGGTCTTGGGGCTTAGGGTCATAAATATGTTTGTGAGTTTGTTTTTTTCTTTTAATTTTTATACACAATAAACATAACAAATAATAAATATTAATTTGTACAAAATAATGCCATTTATATGCATTGGTAGAGTTTTTAATGCCAAAGTGATAGAATAAAGGTGATGAAATAGAGATTCATCACCCCCCTATACTTGCCTTTGTTAGTCCATAGCAAACACTTATGTAATAAGTGCAGAAAATAAAAAAATAAAGAAAAGAAAAAGAAATAAAATAAAAAGAAAGAAAGTGGATTAATTTTAATTCTTAACTTTGTCTTCTCAAAATCAAAGTTTGGATGTTAAGTCAAACCTTTGGATTTTAGGTGTGGTCAGAACCTTATTGGGAAGCGGATTTGAAGCACAACATCCTTCGAGAATTATAAAGAATTTTCTCAAGTCTCCTCAATATCCAGTTCACAATACTTTTACTGATATGCAAACCCTTATTACTATGAATCTATCTTGGACATTGTGTGAGATATGTAACTCTCCTTGATTGAAGCGATCGAAGTCAGTCTTCTTCAACATGGTGACCCAAATTCCCCAATCCAACATCTCTTTCTTTAAGAAGAACGAAATTCCCTTCTAAGTTCAAGTGACAAACAACTCAAGAAGAGGAGGTGGAGAGAAGAATGGACGGTAGCCAGTATAGCTACATATCCTAGTACGCTTGACCAGTGTAGCCAAGACACCAGACTGCAGGCCCACAAATATATGACTTTGAAGGTCAAGCTTGCCTATTGATTATACAAATATATACAATCCAGCAGATGTTTTGTTTTCAGTCAGGCCTGCCAACGTTTTTGGAGTTTTTGAATCATTTTTTGAATCACTATGTACAAAATATTTACATAAGACTTTTTCTTCTTGAGCTAGTAGGCTATCCCTCTTTTGAAGCTTTATTGCAACCCCAAGTTTTGTCTTTAGACCTCATGGCTACTGGATCGAGTTGGGGTACAATGGCCACAAATGTGTGACTTCTGATGTTTCCCATGGCTTGTCTCTCATGTTGGCAAATCTAGCTCTCTAGCACTTCAACTAAGATGGGAAAGGGAAAGGTGCAGGTGTACAATCTAGGTCATTATCAACAAGAGTTATATGTTTTCTCTGAAATACTCTACTTAGGTAGTCAAGATGACAATGAACCAAGTCTCATGATTCTCAAAGACTTAAGTCAACTAGAACTGAAGTACCTCAATTCCAGTTCATATAAGGTTCCTGTGATTAGGTAGATTTAAGGTCCAACCAAGCTCCAATCTTCGTATTTTACATAGACTTGTTCAATTATCAAACTCAATCCAAAAAATGCAAGTGCTATGCACAATGCAGAAAATATTTTTATGATGTAATTTCCAAACTTTTGAACTTTTTATGAATTTTTGAAAAAGGTTTTGTAATTTTTTATACAATTTTCAAAAATATTTTGCAAATATTTTTGGATTTTTTAAGTTTACAAATGTTTTTGGGATTCTTTTCAAAACAAAACATTTTTGGAATAAAAGATATGTATAAATATTTGTGGGGATGCACCTTATTATTTACAAGAATTGGTTTTTAAATATTTACACAAGGGATATGTTATTATTTTTATAAATAAATATACAATTGGTGAAAAGTTTTTATTTATTTGGATGATGTCTATGTTCCTCAAACTTATTTGAAAATAATTTTACTAATAGTTTTTATAACTACAGTTCAAAATAATTTATGTAAATAATTTTACAAATATTAAAAACATTTGAAGATCATTTTACAAAGGTTTTTCAAATAGTATATATAGATATTTTAAAATATTTTTTCAATCATTTTGAAAACCATTTGCAAATAGTTTTTCAAAGCATTTTTATTTCACACAAAGAAAAGAAATTTGTTCAAATCAAAATATTTTTACGAAGGATGAAAAAAATTACAAAATATTTTTCAAATAGTTTTCAAAAGATTTTTTAAATAGATTTCCTAACCATTTTTCAAATATTTTGCAAAATATTTTTTCTTGATTTTTTAATCAATATATACAAAAAGAATTTGAGGAATAATATGCATCTTTTTTATTAATTGATTGAATAAATTGCATATGTATTATTTTATACATTATTTTAGCCATATTATTGAAAATAGGAAAGTACAAGTTATGGCTAAAAGGATATACGAAGTATATACGACCCCCTATACTTAGATTGAGTTATGTCCTCATAGATCAGAGAGAAAAGAGAAGACATAACACATATGAGCATAAAAAATCCTAAAGGGTAAAGGAATGAAAGAATGAAGAAATGAACGAATGAAAAGTCAACTGTCGCCCTTTCACTTAGGATCAAATAATCCTGAGTATAACAGATTGTACACAAGGAGGGGAGAGTCAATGGTGGGAATGAACAAATCACACTCATATTGTCTCCCCCTATACTTAGGGTAAGATATTCCTAAGTACAAACAAGAAACAGAGACAGTGGAGGGGACGAAAGAAATGAAAAACTTGGGGTGCACACCCCCTATGCTTAGGACAAAGTACATCCTAAATATAGAAATGGTAAAAAAAAGGGTTGACACGTTAGGAAGAAAAATTGAAAACGAAAATAAGAAAAGACAGATGAAGATAGAAGAAAAAGATAAAATTGTGGAGAGAATATACACATCACTCCCTCTATACTTAGGGTAAAAGAGCCCTAAGTATAGACAATAAAAAGAGTGATAGGACAACAAAAAGATAGATCACTCAGCTCATCCACCCCTTATACTTAGGACAAAGTACGTTCCAAGCAAGGCAACACACGAATATGTGGTCACATCAAGTGCATGTCTTTGTTCAATAACATGTGTAATAGTGACCACAACGCTCTCGTCATAAATATGGAAGCGAATCTCTCATGATCTATAATCAATAATGACTCTCACAGTGGCGAGAAATGGTCGTCCCAAGATGATTGGAGAGTGCTCTCCAGTGGTAGGGGTTTCCATGGGCAATACGATAAAGTCAACAATGTAGCTCATGCCCTTAATCCAAATGTTAACATTCTCTAAAATAGCTTTCGGCCTGTTTATTGATCTTTCAACAAATTGGGCAATCATCATAGTCTTCCTTAGAGGCCTTGAGAGAAGAGACTGTACCGACGAGAAGGGTATTATGCTAATTGAAGCACAACCATCAAGGAGAGTGTGATCACATGAATAGTTAGAGATGGTGCATCTAATGAATGGTGATCACATTAGTGTTCCCTTTCCTAGAAAAAGGGAGGTGGGTGATGGTGTGAGCAGTGGCCATGGTCAAGATATGACACTCAGATCTGCTCCTACACTTTCTCTTCTTAGGTTGAGGATCAGATAAATGGGTCATGGCCTGGCAAAGTGGGGCTTCAATGATCTCATGAATAGAGACCACCAGTTCAGGTTCAGTCAATATTTTTTTTTGAATTTTTGAATCTCTTCCACACAAGGGAGGAGATTGGAATCAACATCTACACAAAGATGACTAAGAGTAGTCTGTGAAGTGTCATCCTTGGGGGCAAAGGTGGGACATGGGGCGAGTGAATGTGTGGACAAATGGTCTAGCAAAGGTGACCTCTCCTCACAAAATGGCTCAACTATGGATCCCTTGAATTTTATTTGTAATTTAAATTTTTCCTCAATTTTTGTATTTTGGACGATTACAAGATCTCATGGCTTTACTCAAATGAATCCATAAATCCAAAGGGTGAATCATCAATGTGGCACTTATTTAGGATAGTGAGGTCATCAATCCTCGAATTCATATGATCCACTAACTGTGCCATGCACTCAGGAGTTGTCTTCGTTAGAGGTGACTCCAAAATTCAAGTATGAGGTGAGTGATATGAAGGTGATGGGTATGTGCAAAAATCCAACTTTGGAGAAAAGTCCTCTTGAAAAGGCGGATTATCGAAATGTAATGGTGATGAAGGTGGGTCAAACTCAAGATCCGATGCCTGAAATAGGGGGTTAAGCGGATTCATACAAAAGTCAGGAGCAAAGTCCTCCTGGAAAAATGGAGGTGGATCGGATGGAGGGTACGAGGGATCGACAAAGTTTGAATAAAAATAGCTCAAGTCGGCCATCTCCTAAACAAGAGAAAATGATAAGGAGAACATGACAGTCAAGTCAAGATATGTAAAGAGAAAGGCGCAAATGTGTAGAGAGATAAAGTATACACACAAGAAATCGCAAACAAATATACATAAAACAAACCCCTCAATTCATATACTCAACACAATGAAGTACGTGAAAGTTCGTCTTTTTATCTTGTCAATTTTTAGAGTTAAATGAGAATACAAAAATTGTACAAACACTTAGGTTGGCTTGAGATTTGGGAACTCTTCCTTAGTGTGTACTTAGCAAAGAAAATGCGAATATTATAAGTTACTCTCCCGAAGACAAAGATTTTTCTTTTTGATTTATTTTATGTTTGAGTAAGATTAATAGTCCTAATTTTATTTGTTATCACTTTTTTCAATGAAAATGCATGAGCCTAATGAGGGATCTATTCTTTTTAGCTCACAGGTGATCAAAATCAGATGGAGAGAGTTGATGAATCTCATATTCATCACTCTAAAAATGACTAACTAAGCTCAAATCCTCGAAATTCATTGGCATTTTTTCATTTATATTTCTTAATTAGCATTTATGCATGTACTAATAATAATTGCATTTTATCACTTATTATTGCATAAAATAAGAAGCTAAATGTGCCTGTCAAAATGACATGTAAAATAGCCTAATTTCCCTGATATTTAACTAATTCATGCTAAATACAAATGATCTGAAACCACCTCCATTGTGTACATATCATTAACAATAATAAATTAAAAATACAAAAAAATCACTAACATAAATAAGTGGACCAAAAACTCAAAACCTAATTCCAGGATATTCGGACTAAAACCTTGATATCTTCCTCATTCAGTGTCCGATTTGATCCTACTCACTTTTGAACTAATATACATTCAAATACATTCAAAACACGACCAAGTTCAAGTGAATCGGAGCTCATATGTGAAAGTTGGCTTGTGGGCCTCTTTTGTACATTTTGTATTTTACCTAATTTTGATGTATTATTTTATGTACATAACTAACTCATTTTACTTTATTTATTTTTCATTTATTTTATTTGTTGAAATTTTTAATCAAATTCACAAAAATACAAATTCAAAATAAGCTTGAAATCAAAGAAACTAACCGAGTCCGAGTCTTCACTAACAATATATACAAAAATTTTCTCTTTCGTACTTCATTTTATTTCTTCTTTTTTCTTAATTAATAAAATAAAAAAAGATTAATGTATAAATATTTATCTTTAATTTGATTATATTTTTTTAGCTTTTATCTATTTTCAAAATAGTAAAAAATTATAAAATCCAAAAATCAAGGAATTATATGTACATAGAGTACCCTAAAATATCACTTTGTGCAAATGATCGATTTTAGAATTGGTTTCTTTATAAAAGTTGTAGACATCAAGAAAAACAACTTTTTTGAAGAAAGTTTTTCTATACAAGGTTCTTTGCTATTTTTTTATTTATCTTTGTATTTTTATTTTCAATTTTTCTGGGGCTAACACGGGCAGCTCCTAGAGCCGCCTCATGTCACCTCCTAGAGTCGCCATGTGTTACCCAGTTTTAGACTTTATTTTCATTTATTTTTAATAAAAAAAATTATTTAAAAAATAAAAAAATAAAAAATAAAATGTGCCACGTGGTAACACTAGGGTTGTCCGATCTCGGCCGATTGGACGGCACCTGTGCGTCTCCCTTCTTGACCCTTCTTTCCCAATCAGCACCGCCGCTAGAAATTCCGCCCTTCCCCGTGAGTCTTGGCCACCGTATCTCATCCAGGTCCTCGTTAAATTCCCTCAACTTCGCACACCACCTTCCTCTTCTAGCCATGCAACACCTCCAATCAGATTTCGACGTTGTCCCTCTCCAATCCCTTCCATATTCTATCCTTCTCCTCTTCCCATTTAACCTCGACAGCCTCCCCCTCCATAAAACATTTGTCGTTGCACCAAACAAGAGGAGGGTGCCAGTGGTGATATCATAGACCCTCCCCGATCTATTCGGCAAGATACGAGGCCAAAAGCCTCGTTGCAGTACATCCAAGCACATGACTGCCCATGCTCCATCGCCTCTGTGACATCGAGCCAACAACCGCTTTTTTGCACCTCTTGCTTCACCTCCAGCTGTGCTCCATCACCTGCATCCACATCGTGCTTCGTCGTCTCCTCGCCTTCGATTTCTACCACCGCTCCATCATCCAGCAGCTGGAGCCCTTCGCAACCATCGTATCTACACTGCACGCCTTCGCCCCGATGACCCACGACCATGTGTCAACCACGTGTTCTTCACGGCCTGGGCTGATCAACGAACTGCAGCACGGCCACCGTCGACTGCCTCAGACTCTGAGGACATCTACCCTCCATTGCTCTGTCGAGTTCAAGTCCCAGGCGGTCATGTGCATCTCATGTTTCGCTTGGGAACATTTGCCGACAACCCCTTTGGAGGTATCCAATTTACAGAAGCGGCCCTAGCCCAATGCACATGACCTACTGGGAAAGTTACAAAGACCCCCTTCCATATTGCCTATTAGAACTAAGGTCCAGGCGCCTCAAGGACACGTGCACAACACGTGCCCCTTGGGAATTTTGCAAGCCAATCCTCAAGGGTCTTGGTAATTTCAGTCACACCCATGTCGTCATTTTGTTATTTTAATTATTGTAATTGCAAACAGAACCTTGTGTTCATGTTATATTTTGACCTTATCTATTGCATTATTTTTATTATTAAAAAATATCATGAAGTTCTACAATTATTTCTCTACCATATGGCATGCTTGTGATATTTTTATTTGCTTTGGTTATTTAAATATTTATTCTCGTGGAAAAGTGCATACTTTGCCTATCTTGTGCCTCAAATTTCAAAATTAATTAACCATTGCTGTAAAAATTACCAAAAAATTCACATATTTGAGGATTAAGTTTTTTTTAACATTGTGCCAAAAAAGAATTGCATTTGCAAGCATAATTTGCCCCATACAAATCATTTTACGTAGTTCAATCTTTAATTTTTAATAGGTATTAAATCTACTATTTTTAGGATTTAGGATTTTTCTAAGATCAATCACCTAGTGATAGACCTTGGAAATTTTTATCTCTTGAAAATAAATAGGTTTAATATTTATTATAATTAATTATTGAAATTCACTTTGTTTGCATTCATAAATTTATAAAATATTTATCTTGCATCCAAAAATACCAAAAAATATACTGCATTTAATTCACCTATTTCATATCTTGCCCAAAGTTTGTATTTTTTGAGGATTGTTTGATTGAAAATTACTTTTTAGTCCTTAAAATTGGCTTAATTTACATTTTGCATCCCAAATTGCATTAAAAATACAAAAAATATGCCATCTTGAAAATCGCACAAGATCTTTGATAGACAAAACTCTAGATTGTTCCTTGCCTCCTTGAGTTTGACCTTGGGACTCGTCCAAGTAAAATAAACATAAAACCACGCCAAATAAAATTAACAAATTATTATGGTTATTTCTTGACTGATTTCGAATTCCCGACTACAGCAAAACAACAAATTTAAACGATAATTCATGCCAATTAACTTAAGGCATCTCGCAAACTCGTCATATGACGCCATTGCTTGGGAGGCAAACATCTTAGATTTTGTCTAAAAAAATTAGTGGTTTTTCAACACATTCGGGTAGTCTGACCCTCGAACGTGCTTCTATACATTTTCCATTTATTTTCAGCATTTTTTCTATATTTATTTTTAAATTTTAAGTCACTCTCTTACACACACACACTTATATTTCGTGTGAGGTACCCGGCGCACGTGTATTGGTTTTCGGAAGCCGAAACATCTTCACCAACGCTCGGAAAATTGCAAATAAAATTAAGATCAAGTCGAGCCGTGAGAGAGAGAGAGTAGTACATGCTTTATTTTTCTGTAATTTTAATTTCCGTAATTATTTTGTCATTTCTAGCAGTGCCCGTTTGGACTCTCGCATGAGTAAAAATAGACCTTGAACTTTTTCTGTGGTGTGTCGTGGCCTATTTCACTCTTTGGTGAGGGTGGGGGCCGACTTGAGTGACTCATAGGTTAGACCTACACATATGGCTATAGAGATTCTAGGATTTCCTGATTGTGCTCATAGAATATAGGACCACACTACACTTTAATTGAGACGCACATTAGATCGTTAAACTTAGTCAAATTCAAATCAATTCTTCATGGCTAATAGAACATTCAGCTAGTTGTGATTTTTATCAGCTTGCATTCATATAGATTAAATTTTAAATTCTTGTATTGCATCCCACATGGAGATTGCGAGTAATCACTATAATCTTCTAACTGATCATGCATCATCATTTTCACGTGCATCGACTTTTCTCGAATCTCCCTCATATTTTGTCACGTAAATTTTAAGGGAAATTGGGACTGGATGGTAGAGGTGTATTTGTGCCCACCTATTTTTTCAAGTGATCACCTAATTAAATTTGCGTCCGCTAAACAAGATCAACTTTAATTAAATCACAAAATCAAGAATTTTTGCAGGACTGAAACCCTGACCTTGGATTCATTTATTTGTCTGAGTGAGCGAGAGACAACACTTAAGATTAGAGCCCAGCTCCGAAATCTTCATTCGGATTATTGATTCTACAAAAAACGATTAGCTACTTCTCACTGAGGATCTACGGGTAGCCAGTAAATGATCTGGATTTCCTTTGCAGAGTGGGTGGTTTAAAGGACACTGCGTAAGGTTCCATTCTTAAGTAACATGGGTAGACATTTTACTGTCCGTACTTACACCCATACTGGCTAAAAGTAGGTGCAACTAATCGTAAGAATTTGGGCCATTCTTTAAGAAAATTTTTGGCACCTAACATCTCGCTAAATTTTTTCCAAGATTGAATTTATCACCAAATAAAATTGAAAAGGTAATTTTCATAACTCTTGTAGCTTCATTGTGTGAGTTGGTGAACTTGGGGTTTAATTTGTGTTCGTGTGCGTGAATGGAGCTCGAATATCATAAACTGCACATTTATGCCATCACTCTCCTTTCTTGATCTGAAAAAAATTAGGGTTTCTTCTGTTAAGTTTTTCAAGCACTTGAAATCGTTAGCCAAGATCCAATATGTCAAGTAATGAACCTCCTTCGAAAATTACAAGACTTTTGTTCGAGGACCCATCAAATCTGTACTTCAAGAATGATTTTTTCTCGGTCAAACCCAAATCACCTAAACCCTCTTCCTCCAAATATCCTCCGACATTAGAGGGAAACTCCGACCTACGGTTGAATACAACCCACTCTATGAATTCCAATCCATGTTATCCGATAAAAGTCACCACACCATCATAGTTTTCTCCTCCACCACTTGTGACCTCACATGATCAACTGTCATCTTGGGATGACCAGACTTATGCCAGATTTCTTTCTAGAATCCAAGAACCATTTGAAGAACAACACATAGAAACAAACGACTGACAGCAATATCAACCCCAAAAGTTTGTTGGGATAGGTCAACACTACACTAATCCACATCTTTCCTTGACAATAGGGAATAATATAGAAACCTGATTAGACCAGATGGAGAGGCCCACACCTAATGAGCAACCGTATTGGATTGACCCTAACGATCAAATCCCTATTGACCAACCTGAATACCTCTCCTTTGATCATCCTACACATACATAGAACGAGACTGATGATATCGACACATATGAACCTTGTATGACTCCATTGTTTGGGGATAAGATCAATCATGATCATGGAAGTAGACTCTACTCAAACCAACATTGCATGTCTGAGTCATGGCATTCTGAGTATGAGACCTACATATTCCCGCAAAATCCTTCCACTAAGCAGACTCCTTCCATAATTTTTTAGGAGAAATTTTCAGAAAACAACGATCATATATTGGATGTTCCAAAAGAATCTTCTCCCAATTCATATATGAAAATGTAAGATGAAATTATTGGATATCAAGTTGAAAAACGAAAGAATACTCATGAAACTACACAGACTTCACACATGATTGATCTTGAAAATTCGTTAGAGGATGAAAATTTGAGGATTACTAAGAGATATGAATTAATGGAGGAAAAATTCCGAAATTCCACTGACCGATTAATTTCATTTTACGGAAGCTTGGATATGAAAGTGGAGGATGAAATGATTGGATCAAATGTTGAGAACCTCAAGTATATTTAGAAACCCATAGACGATGTTCACCCTAGGGACGACTCTGAGAGCGACACCTTTGCATGTTACTCCCCTAGGGATGACTCTGATGCTGACTCTTACTTAGAAAATCAATATCCCTCATCATCTATGGAAAGCGCCACTTCAACACACCACATAGAAAATACCAAGAAAATTGAAATATTCAAAAACATCTAGAAAATCGAAAATATAGAAAAATACATAAAAATCTGAACCTAAAGAAGATCTGAAGAATTTGGATCCTGCTTTAAGGGAAGCACTGGAGAAAAGATTGATTTTTGAACTTCCCTTGATACATGACATTGAACACTTTCTCGATCTTAAAGGATTTATAATGAGTAAACTAATGACGAAAAAGTAGGACATGATAAGAACAAATGCTGAAAGACATATCTTGTCAATGGCCATCTCCTTGGTGTTGAGGAGAAAAACCAAGAGCCACATAGTGAAGCGTTGCCCAGATTTGACTGTGGAATCAAAGACACCATATTTACCCACACTCAAATCGATGCTGACTCACCAATTAATGTCATCCCGACATCTGTATTTGACAAGCTCAAACTCAAACCTATCAGGAAGATAAGAGAGATCGTTCAACTGGCAGATCGATCGATAAAGTGACGGAGAGGAACAATTTCAATCATTGTTACATTCCAATGTGCTCCGCTCAAAGTGGACTTCATGATCATTGATATTGAGCATCAAGGAGAATTCATCTAGTCTCAGATCATTCTTAGAAAGACATTCTTGGTATTGACTAAGGCAATTATTGAGTACGAGACTCGGGCAATCAATTTTACAGCATTGGAAGCACATCAATCTCAACCAGTATTTGAGGAACCACGATTTTGTGAGGCAACCCACAAAGGTGTCAAAATCCAT
Source organism: Ottelia alismoides (assembly GCA_037367405.1). Classification (NCBI taxonomy): domain Eukaryota; kingdom Viridiplantae; phylum Streptophyta; class Magnoliopsida; order Alismatales; family Hydrocharitaceae; genus Ottelia; species Ottelia alismoides. The sequence goes on from JAZKJV010006286.1 coordinate 146,233, forward strand.
AACCATCAAGCGGTAGACGAGCCCCACCCCGATGCTACACAGCAAAGATAACGACTGTTGAAGAGACTATTGGTTTAGAGACTTTTCCCCTTGTTCCATTTCCTGCTGCTCTCGCCATGGAAAAGTGTTTCTTATATAATCCTGAGACTTATGCATGGGCTCAGCCTGAGTCAACCTTCTCTAACTACCTTGACCAATTCAGTCCAACTCAGAATGCACCAACATTAAGAAAACTAAGAACAAATACACGTGACATGCACTGACCAAGGAGGAACATTTCAATGGTTATTCATCTGGAGACTCAATATCAACACCTCACCCCCAAGACCAGCACCTTCACAGACAACGCAAAAAGAAGGCTACTCCTTCATCTAAAAAGAATGTCGCCTTAATCGTCTAATGATTACTCACCAGGTCTAGAAAAGGGTAATCTAAATGAGTAAGATATGCTCGACAGTTTGAAAACCTTATCTTCGTAAGGATCCAAATTTCAATTCCTATTGGACGACTCCTATTCCTCACTATTATTCATCCAAAGCTGATTCTCATGTTCTCATTAAATATACTGGAATAATTTCTTATGAGCTGAATGAGACTGGTGCTTCAAAATATTCATCTTCCGATCATGAATCGCTTGATCTCAAGAAGGAACAAATTCTGAGAAAATAACTGAAGCTACTAAAGAACAAGAACATCTGGAGTGCCCCCACTGTCAAATACTATTCCTCTAAGGATGACTCCAACGATGGTTATCTTCATTTGATTTATACACTTCATCTGCTCTCCAACATGATTTCTCTGAGGATAACACTGATAATGGTTGAGAATCATATGCTTCATCTCCTTATTATTACGATCTCCTACCACATGCTCACAAAACGATCGAAAACTGCCTTAATCATCGTTTATCCTCCCTCCCTCCCGACCACATCGGTCTCCACGTACATCTTCTTCCTCTACTTAGGCCAAGGCGTAAGTATAGGATGGGACTGATGCCATCTCTATGTACAATTCTCCTCATAAAAAATCCTTCTCACGATTACTCCATTTCTACCCTTCTTCCTTACTTAGGCTGACCAAAGCCTAAGTACAGGGGGGAACCGATGACCATCTGTATAAACTATCTCCATCCAATTCTTCCATTATCCACCTCATTTTTCACCCATCTTTTTTACTTAGACTGTTCACAACCTAAGTATAGGGGAGGCAGGCTGACGTCCATTGTTTATAATTTTTTTCACTCTCTTATGCTTAGCCCGAGCTATGTCTTCTCAATGCTTCTTGTGCTTTGAGGACACAACACACACTAAGTATAAGGGGTGCGTATATATACCATGTATATATTTTACCCATAGCTCGTACTTTCACGCAAGTCTATATGTATTTATGGGATGGGTAAATAACTTGTAAAATCTTCAAAAATAACATAATAAAAAAGATTACAAAAAAATATTTTGCTACTAACACTGACCGTGTCCAACCAAAATTTTTGAAAAAATTCCTTCTTATTCATTTTTTGCATAAAAAAATTCCCTTGCATTAACAAAATCACAAAAAATCACAAAAAATCACAAAAATGTATATGCATTTCACGCACCAACACTTCATCCAGCATTTCATGCATTGGTGAAAAGCCCTTGTGTTCTGAACCAAGTTATGAGCAGAAACCGAGAGTGGACTGGACTTGGACTCAATCCACCTAATTTTCCAAAGAACATCACCGAGAAATAAGATTTTAGAAGCTTTGGGTCTATGACTTAATTCTTCAAGTTCCACATGACAATGTGCAGCATTTGACTCTTAGTGTCTAACATGGTCTCCTCATTATAGGTACGACTCTGGAATAGAGAATTAATTTGTACTCTCGTACTATGCACTTAGCTCAACTCATATGGGGTGTTGGAAGACTGTGTGAGCTTCTTTTATGGTAGCGTAGACATCTAAAGATCGGAGTACGAATTGAAATAAAGCTTCGGAAAAGGGATGGACGATTGGGCACAATTTTTTCTAAGACCCCAAAAAATGTACGGAAAAAAAGACTATATCTACAGGGGCACAACAATCCATGTAGATATACCAAAAATCCAAATATAAAGAAGCCTACTACCAGATAAATATTTTACCAAAAAGTTCCAAGCTTCAAGAAAACATGAAGATCTTGGTGGAGACTCGACTACACTGGCCAACTTCACAAGGAGAGGTGACTACACTGGTCACCTCCAATTCTTTTATCCTTCTTCTAATTTCTCCCTCTATTCGATTGTGAACGCATCACGACAAACCTTAGATGGAAATCCCTGACTCCCCGAGGACGAGTTACTGGAGAGCAGGTTCGAATGGTAGTCCGACATTCTGGATGGGAAGAGTTAAAACCATTCACAAACATGAGTCGATTGTTCAATGTTCATGTGTATGCTTTGGGAGGAAGATTGATCTAAGATGACTTCTGAGCGGAAACTGCAACAATGATGTGTAGAACTTGAATGTTGTTGATTTTAAAATTCTAAGTCTCATAGAAGTTCTGTCATACTAATAATCCAAAGATCGGGTCTAGTTTCATTTTCACCTTCTGCTCATGGTCGTGGTAAGGAATCCAATCTCATTTCACATCATTGCATTTCTTTTGATGCTCGGGGACGAGCATGTATTAATTATAGGGGGATGATGAATCTCAGATTTAACACTCTAAAAATGAATAATTAAGCTCAAATTACCGAAATTCATTGGCATTTCATCATTTATTGCTTAATTAGCACTAATGCATGTATTAATAGTAATTGCATTTTATCACTTATTATTGCATAAAAGGAGCCAAAAATCCTAGCCAAAATGTCCTATAAAATAGCCTAATTTTCCTGATATTTAACTATTTCATGCTAACTCCAAATGATTTTAAACCACCTCCATTGTGTACATATCACTAACAAAAATAAATGGAAAATACAAAAAATCACTAATATAAATAAGTGGACCAAAAACATAAAGCCTAATTCTGAGATTTTCGAACTAAAACCTTGATAACTTCCTCATCCAGTGTCTGATTTGATCCTACTCACTTTTTAACTAATATACATTCAAATACCTAGACCAAGTTCAAGTGAATTAGAGCTCATATGTGAAAGTTGGGTTTTGGACCTCTTTCTACATTTTGTCTTTTACCTAATTTTGACCTATTATTTTATGTACGTAAATTCATTTTATTTTCTTTCTTTTTCATTTATTTTCTTTGATGAAATTTTTATTAAAATTCACAAAATCCAAATCCAAAATGGACTTGAAATAAAAGAAACTAACTGAGTCTGAGTCATCACTAATGGTCTGTACAAAAATTATCTCTTTCATATTTTATTTATTTCTTATTTTTCTTAATTATTAAAAATCCAAAAAATATATTAATGTGTAAATATTTATCTATGATTTTATTATATTTTTCTATATTTTATTTGTTTTAAAAATAACAAAAAATTATAAAACCCAAAAAATCATGGTACTCTATGTACATAGAGTACCCCAAAAATATCACTTTGTGCAAATTATCAATTGGTCTATTTATGAAAGTTGTAGATCTCATCGATACGAACAACTTTCGTGAAGAAAATCTATACGAGGTCATTTGCTATTTCTTTTCTATTTATCTTTGTATTTTTATTTTCAATTTTTCTGGGGCTGGCACGTGGCAGATCCCGAAGCTGCCATATGTTACCTATTTTTAGCCTTTTTTTCATTTATTTTAATTGAAAAAAATTTATTTAAAAAATAAATATTAATTATTTAAAATGTCCTACGTGGCAACGTTGGGGCCATCCGATCTTGGCCGATCGGACAACACCTATGTGTCTCCCTTCTCCCCTCTTCTTTACTAATCAACGCTGCCGCCTGAAATCTGTGCTGCTCCCCACGAGTCCTGGCCACCGTATCTCGTCCAAAATCCTCTTCAAATCCCCTCAACTCCTTGCGTAACCTTCCTCTTCTAGTCGCGTCGCACCTCCAATCAGATCTCATCATCGTCCCTCTCCAATCCCCTTTCATATTCCAGCCTTCTCCTCTTCCTATTTAACCTCGACCGCCGACCCCTCCATCGGACATCTACCGTTGCACCAAACAAGAAGAGGGAACCAAAGGTGACAACACAACCCCTCCCTGACCTATCCGGCAAGATCCGAGGCCAAAAGCCTCATTGCAACACATCCAAGAACGCAACTGCCATTGCTCCATCGCCTTCGCGACATCGAGCCAATGACTGTTGTTTTCCACCTCTCGCTTCACCTCCAGCCGTGCTCCACCGCCTACATCCACGTTGCGCTTCATTATTTCCTCACCTTCGATTCCGGCCACCGCTCCTAAGTCTAGCAGCTAGAGCCCTTCGCCACCAACGTCTCTACGCCGCATGCCTCCACCCCAACGACCCACGATCGTGTGTCGACCACATGTTCTTCACCGCCTGTGCTGATCAACGGACCGCAACACGACCACCGTCGATTGCCTACGACTATGAGGATATCCCCCCTTCATCACTCCGTCGAGTTCAAGTCCCTGGCGGTCACGTGCTTATCACGTGTCACCTGGGAACATTTGCAAACAACCCCTTTTGATGTCTCCAATTTACAGAAGCAGTCGTAGCCCATAGGTCACGTGCATCGTACGTGACCTACTAGGAATGTTACAAAGACTCCCTCCAAACTGCCTATTAGCATCAAGGTCCAGACACCCCAAGGGCATGTGTGCAACATGTACCCCTTGGGAATTTTGCAAGCTGACCCCTACGGATCTGGGTAATTTCACTTACACACATGTTCGTCATTTTGTTATTTTATTTATTGTAATTGCAAACTGGTGTTCCTGCTATATTTTGACCTTATACATTTCATTATTTTTATTATAGTAAAATAGCATGATATTCTATAATTAATTCTCTACCATATGGAATGCTTTTGGTATTTTTATAGGTTGTGGTTATTTAGATATTATTTTTCTCCTGGAAAATTGCATACTTTGCCTTTTTTGTGCCTCAAATTATATAATTACTTAACCATTGCTCTACAAATTACCAAAAATTCACATATTCGAGGATTATTTTTTTAACAGTGTACCCAAAAACAATTGCATTTGCATGCATAGTTTGCCACATAAAATTCAATTTACATATTTCAATGACTAATTTTTAATAGGTATTAAATTTAATATTTTTAAGATTTAGGGTTTTTCTAAGATCAATCTGAAGGATATTGTGAATCCTTAAGCTCATCACGGAAGCGTGTCGATCGCATCGTATGCAATCGGAGCAACTAGTCGCACTAGTTGCTAGATGCAGCGGAAATTAAATTTTTTTTTTAACTTTAAAGATGAAACCACATGATCACGAGAACACTTCTCGGATCGTTTCATCAAACCACAAAGTACAAGGAATACCTCTTGAAGCATGGTTGTGATCGCGAGATCCCAAAGTAGAGATCCTCCTATCTTAAGTCCGATCCACGAAGAACGCACTTGCGGGCGTGATGATGAGTCACGTTCCTTCCCGCAATCCTCGATGAAGATCCAAGCGTCGAAGAAGAAGCCGAGAGTCTCTCCTTTCTCAACACAAAGTGGACGTCCACTTGATGAAGAAGAGAAAGAGAGAGAGGGCGAGAATGAGAAAGAGAGAGAGAGAGTTGTCACCTTGTACAACTCTTAATGATGTACCATGGAGAGGCTACCCTAGCCCTCCTTATATACTAGTTTAGGATCCAATGGATCTCAATCCATGGGACACATGGATCCAAGGGCTATGCTTGGTCCATGATAAATCAATGGCTAGGATTGTTGTTTAATAACAACAATTTAAAGTTAATTAATCAAGAGATAATATATCAAATGAAGTGGAGTTAACCAACCCCTAAAAAAGGGGGGGCGTCACCCATGAACTCTTCATGGGTGACGCCACCCATGAGGGTGGTTGTTTTCTCCATTTTATTTATTATATTATTCCTCAATTAATTACAATAAATATCCACCAAAATAATTCCAAAATAATTTGTGAATATTTCAATCATGCCATTGAATATTGTGTGAATCATATTCACAACCCAAACTAGTTAGTAAATTGCATTTCCAATTAATTAACAAATGTGAATCCAATCCACATTATTAATTAACAAATGCTATTTACATAAATTCTCTCTCTCATACATATGTATATTATAAATTATATTTATAACACACATATATCATGGATAGTGTTATCCACATTCTCTTAATCCTTGATAATTAAATCCCATTTAATTATCTTAGATAATCATTTTCACAATATGAATCATATTCATATTTAAGCTTGATAATTAAATCTCATTTAATCATCAAGTCCTTGCTTGGATATTTCATCAAAAGAATTATTCTTGAACCCATTCAAGAATAATGTGCTTTCTCCGCAGATACTTGGAGATAAGGACAGGGCGATTGTATTATTCCACGTATAGTGACTTGGATGTTGAGATCTTATCTCAAATCCAGATCTTACGGACCTCCCACAGATGCTTAATTAAATCAAGACCGCAAATCCAATCTTCTCATTGGATCTGAATCTCATTCAGACCAATGTCCAACACTTGGACTAAGATCGGATTGCTTCTCTACTGAAAGGAGTCACTAAAATCCAGACCTGTTTCATCACTCCCTCGGAATGGAAGCGTCATGGATATACAATCGTTTATGATCACATCACCCTTCAGGTATTCCCAATACCTGTACATCCTGCATAATGGAAGACCCATGGTCAACCCGAAGATCAAGATCTATTTTACACTGTCTTCTTCAGGGTTTGATCACTAAGTTTCTCATTTGATCATTGGGATTTGGTATCGATCATATACTTTCCAAAAGCATATATCATACCTAGGTCTTGATCATATACTTTCCAAAAGTATATATCAAACCTACAAATTCAGTCAAGCTTCCAAAGCGAGACGACCGTGCACGGAATTTGATTCTTCCCAATATCTCATGAGTGAGCTCATGTCTTCCGGATCAGTAGTGAACCTGTATGATCTCTTTGAGAGATCGTATTACTCATATGCCCTTATATGCACACCAACGCGCCGGTGTATAGACCTTGGTTAGGTCATCAACCTATTGGTCTGTCAAATGTACATACTCAGACATATAGCAATACATCTGTCTCCGGTCAGAGGATGCGTGCCTATGCTGTGACAGCATTCAACATAGGACTTCGGTTATCTCGATCTCGTTAAGTCAACTCTTTGACCTAACTAATCTGACACCTCCGAATCTCTATTCCTATGCAGAGGACCTGCATCAAGAGGTCGGTCAGATATCAGCCTATGTGAGAAAGGATTGCCATCTCCTACTCAGGCTGGAGATCACATCTTAATAATCATTTGACGGTGCTTGATGAGTCCTCAATCTAACCCTTTAGATATTCATCCAAGCACCAGCCTCTATGATTCAGTAATTGAATCAACAGCTGTATGATCATTAAGATAGCCATGGTACATAACCCTAATTGTATAGAGGGACCTATTATGCAAATTATTTATTCTTCATTTCAGATCAGGGAATGATATTTGCAATAACATTTTTTGCATAATGGCTCGCCGTGGGCTCACATATCCAACAATCTCCCACTAGCCCAAAGAGCCATTAATGGGCTAATCATTTAAATCCACACTCATGTGACAATCATAGGCTATTTAGAAATAGCTAGGTAAGCTGATCAGTCACTCTGTTCCCAAAAGACTATGCCAAGTCCTTTTACGGCACTTGCATATCCCTAGGTAACAGTGCTCGCATCCAATGCGAATGTTGCATCTAATGCAACCTATACTCAATCTTGACAAAGCAATTATAGTGTCCTTGACACTATTGTTCAATAACTATTATAACCAGTATTTCCATAATCCTTATCAGAATACCCTTATTCCGGGAGATCTCTATCTCTCAAGGTATCCACAGTTTAGACCTTTTAGATCTCTATCTATAAAGTCTTAAGCTCTTGAAGATAAGACTTAGAGATCACCATCTCTAAAGCCTTGTCATATTTGAAGATATCATTATTATTGCAATCAAGTGTTCTTTCTCCATAGTAGGATTAGCAACACTTTGCTACTCCCACTGCATGGCAGATATCTGGCTTTTGTACACATCAAGCATACACTTAGCTTCTCGTAACTGATGCACAAGTGCAACAGTTTTAGCATTCACTTCCTCAACTCTTTGAGGTGTTATCCCTTTTGATAGGTAAGTACCAAATCTCATGGGAAGGAAGCCTTTCTTGGAATTTCCAAGAATGGAATATGTCCAAGGTATACTACAAATGTGACAGTCCCAATATCCTCTTTTCTTTGCTTCTGAACAACTTCAGAATTAAGATCTAAGAGGTATTCTTGAGATCATATCTCAAGGTATGGGATAGCCAGTCTATAAAACACTTATTATCATCCTTATATCATTCCAAATGATTAGGATATTATCTACATTTAGCACGATGAACACAATGGCACTCCCACTAAGCTTCACATGGTACATCAAGATTCCATTTGAAATCATAACATTTATAATTTCATCAAATCTTATGTTCCAACTTCAAGAAGCTTATTTGAGTCCACAGATGGATTTCTTTAGCTTTCACACCTTACTTTCCTCAACCATGAAGCCCTGGGGCTACTTCATGTGAATATCCTCAGAGAGGTATTCTTAGAGGAATGCAATCTTGAATTACATCCTGAAGATGCAATAGTCAAGTTGTGTAGCTAAGGTTAGCAATATTCTGATGAGTTTAAGCATGGTTACCGAAGAGCAAGTCTCATTGCAAGCAATGTCTTCTCTTCCGGTGTGTAGCTTGTGGCTACGAACCGAGCTTTGAAGGTCTCTACCTTCTCATCAGGTTCCCTCTTCTCTTGAAGATCCATTTACACCTTAACGGGTCTAACCCTTATAGGTGGATCCTTGAGGGTCCATATACAACATTTGTATATGAAGTCTACTTTAGACTTTATTGCTAATATCCATCTTTCCATGTCATGATCCTTAGGAGCTTCATCACATGAAGTCCGATCACTCTCAGACTTAACTGACACATGGAATACATCCTCAAACTCATTTGAAGAGGTATTAATGTTTCATCTTTAATTGTCATTTTAGTTTCCGATTTCAGGAGTCTCATTATCTTCTCAAGATTAAATGAGTTCCTATACTTCATTTTCATCTTGATTCTTAAGAGAGTCATCCTCTAAGAATCATATTCTCAGAAATGAGATCTTTTAAGAATCTCAAGGTCATAAAGTAGGTATCCAATACCATACTTTATTTTCCTAATGAAGTAGCACTCTCAAGTGCTAGATTCCAGCTTACATCCATGGAACCTTATTAAGGATATATATTGTAGTCTCTACCACACATATATACCAGGAAACTAAGAGGATAATTATGCTAAAATTCATCATTGATCAAATCATGTCACACATGATCCAATTGTATCTCCCTACAACTCTATTGAGTTCAGGTTATCTGGAGGAGTGAGATAGAAATGATATTCATATCTCCATAAGGTATTCTTTGAATTTTATCTAATAGGTACAAGCTACCTAGGTTAGATCAAATTCATTTCATCTTTCTTCAAACTTTGGTTCTAAACCAAAATTGTGAAATCTTTGAACATTTCAAAGGTTTCTCAGGTGAAGAGAAGAAATCTCATATCATACGTAATCATCAATAGATATCACATATCCATAATGTTCACTATGATATAGATGATCCACAAACATCAATATGTATGAGATCCTGAATACCTTGACATCTAACACCATTCCCAGAGAAGGGTGTATTGGACATTTTTCTTTGAATACAATATTCACAAGTATGTAAAATTTGAAATTTTAGACATTCTAAAGTTTCATATCTTACTAGTCTATTGATCAAATCAACAAACAAATGTCCAATGCTTGATGCCAGATCATTGTCAAATGATCTTTCATCCTCCTATTGATCTTATAAGGTTTGATTTTCAGTATTAGAAATCTTAATGAACCATTCATTAATTTTCTAATTTTGTGGAGTCCACTAGATGTTAGATTACTATCTGAAATATTTCCATCATAACTCTTTATGATAGTTCTATCTCAGAATTCATGTTTATTTCCAACATTTAGAAACAAACAATGGGATATTCTAATATCTAGGTCATAGAGACATTCTCTAAGACTAAGGACTCTCCCACTGAGAATATGAAGTCTATCTATCCAACAGAGATTGATGCAACAATTACATCAATATCCATGTAGATAACTATAAACCTTAAGATCAAATTTCTAATCTTCTAATATAAATATGCAACCAATTGCAAATATCACTAGAAGATTGGGATACAATTATCAGACTTTATCTTATGAAATAAGAAAGTCAGAGTCAATGATTTATGTAGATTATTCTGATGCTCTATCTGAGTCCTTCACTAAGGAATTTAGACAGACTTGATAGTCATACTATCAACACATCAACTTATTGCAGCATTGGCATTCATCCAACTCTTTGGATGTCATATGGAAGTCACAGAAGTAGGTCAACTCTTTGACTTTCCTTCTTACTCGGGTCCGACCCATGCTTCCACTGCACTCTCTTAATCTATAAACAACCATTGCTTAAGACTAAGGATCTCTTATGTTAAATTCAAAAAGAATTCAATGTAAGAGCATTTCAACATTTATACATGCTTCATTAAATTCATACAATATGAATATTATGAAGCTTCACGAATGACCAGAGTATAGACAGTAGAATGATGACACTCATCATATCTACATACATCTTAACTCTTAGACTTAGGTTCAGGTAGGTATTCAAACATTTTGAATACATCATCTCTTTCGAGCCACCATTCTGCATAATGCATAGAACCATGTCATTCATGATTAAATGTCTAGAGCACATTTGTATGCCAAAATATCTTCTTTTATTTTATAAGGATTATCCGACAATTACGATCACCATCGACATGTCACTTCCAAAGTACACTCGATGAAAGATCAAGACTATAGAGACATACAAACCCTAAGGTGATGTCTTATTGTCTTATTTAATTGCCCTTCCTCATTATGTTGAGGGGACTTGCACACTGCAACCACATACATTATGTGTCCAATTGCAAGTACAATATCTGGATCATGAGTCCAATCCAAGATATTTTTACTGGTTATCATTGAGTATAACATTGAGTGGGTTTAATGAAGGATTAACTGAAATAAGAAATTTGCATAAGGGTATATATATATTATATATACATGTTTTACTTTGATTTAGGAATTTTATATCAAAGTTGTCATGCCTTGTCAACACTGAAAGTTCATTCCCTTAATCACTTTCAATGTAAGAGATATTCTTACCATTATATCTCTAGCAAGATCTGGGATCTCCTTTCCTATCTTTGTCGCATCCCAATAATATGAGAACTTACGACTCCAATAAAAAGAAGCGGGAACTCATTCCGCCTTGCAAGTCCAACTTGCATTCCCAATTCGGTCTTTAACACCCGGGCCCACCACCCCTAAGATGATGTTGACCCGTTGCTAATTGAACCAACCGTCAACAGGATTAGAACTCGCTATGCGCAATCCAATATCGCCCCAATAATATGAGGACTCGATATTGGGGTCACTACGCATACGGCCTTACTCTTTCGAGAAGCAAAGAGCCCGATCCAGATGCGTTTGCATATAGGATCTGTCACTTCGGACAGGCGTCTCCTACATACAATCCCTGGCGACGGAACCCTTCGCCTTGACGGGAGACCATGGATGTCACTTATGTGATCCTCCACCTCATATTCAAATTGTAATTAATTATCGTGAATCATATTCACATAATTAATTCTTCCAAGGGAAATACACATCTATTCATAATAGAGTGTTTATTGGATATAATTAATTTAATCACATTAAATTAATCATCAATCCAATCATCAATCAACAAACATGTCTTTTACTTGAATAGTAGGTATAATCTCAAAATACGTATTATTCGAATTTTAATAATTAGAAAAATACATATTGTCTGTCTCCGGTATTATACAATCCCTACCCGCTGTCATGGCCAGTACCGACGAGAGTGGGACGGACCACATACGTTGCAACCCGCGACCCCAATGCTCTCCGACTAGGCACCACATCCGCCTCGGGAAAGGATAATACCAGATAGACCATCATGTATTTTGAGATGTTCATCGGTTTTTCAACCGAAAGTTATACCATATAGTACAAATCAAAACATTTTTGATTATAAGGAGATTTGCTAGACAAATCCCCAATCCTATTCAAGCAAAAGAAAGGGTTTTTCATGTAAAAGTTGTCCTACAACTATTGTAGGATAAACTATAGTTTTCATGAAAGCAATGTTTGTTGATGAAACAATGATCAAGATCTAATATCTTATCATTGTAGTTTAGGCAAGTGTCATTCAATGAAATAATTATTTCTTTAAATATTTTACAAATATTTATCACTAATTATTCCAGAAAATTAACAATTAATTTTCATCATGATAATTGAATGACATATCACAAGGTTCAAGATCAAAATTGTTAATTTCCAGCAGTGACCCCCAATCACTAAAATTAACTTATCTTGATCAATTTAAATCCAAAAAATGCAAACTCAGTTTCCAAAGATTGCCTATTTGATTTATTAAAGAACCCAAGTGATAATTCACACATTTCGAGGCGGATTAAAACCGTAATCATCTCATTAATTACGTTCAAATCCGCAGTTCCCGCAACAGTGAATATAGTCATATTCAAAAAGCCATATCTTGAGCAAATAAAGTCCAAATTTAGTAAACTCAAGTCCTATGGTTTCCTTGTTTAAACAGAGCCGAAAAATTCAATTAGACAGAGGTGCGAAAATTGAAATGCAGTAAAAATTTCGCAACCCTTTCAAGAACCAAATCGTCTAAGGTGTATGGATCATATCCAAAACCTTATTCAACCTGGCTCTGATACCACTTGAAGGATATTGTGAATCCTTAAGCGCATCACGGAAGCGTGTCGATCGCATCGTATGCAATCGGAGCAACTAGTCGCACTAGTTGCTAGATGCAGCGGAAATTAAATTTTTTTTTAACTTTAAAGATGAAACCACATGATCACGAGAACACTTCTCGGATCGTTTCATCAAACCACAAAGTACAAGGAATACCTCTTGAAGCGTGGTTGTGATCGCGAGATCCCAAAGTAGAGATCCTCCTATCTTAAGTCCGATCCACGAAGAACGCACTTGCGGGCGTGATGATGAGTCACGTTCCTTCCCGCAATCCTCGATGAAGATCCAAGCGTCGAAGAAGAAGCCGAGAGTCTCTCCTTTCTCAACACAAAGTGGACGTCCACTTGATGAAGAAGAGAAAGAGAGAGAGAGGGCGAGAATGAGAAAGAGAGAGAGAGAGAGTTGTCACCTTGTACAACTCTTAATGATGTACCATGGAGAGGCTACCCTAGCCCTCCTTATATACTAGTTTAGGATCCAATGGATCTCAATCCATGGGACACATGGATCCAAGGGCTATGCTTGGTCCATGATAAATCACTGGCTAGGATTGTTGTTTAATAACAACAATTTAAAGTTAATTAATCAAGAGATAATATATCAAATGAAGTGGAGTTAACCAACCCCTAAAAAAGGGGGGGCGTCACCCATGAACTCTTCGTGGGTGACGCCACCCATGAGGGTGGTTGTTTTCTCCATTTTATTTATTATATTATTCCTCAATTAATTACAATAAATATCCACCAAAATAATTCCAAAATAATTTGTGAATATTTCAATCATGCCATTGAATATTGTGTGAATCATATTCACAACCCAAACTAGTTAGTAAATTGCATTTCCAATTAATTAACAAATGTGAATCCAATCCACATTATTAATTAACAAATGCTATTTACATAAATTCTCTCTCTCATACATATGTATATTATAAATTATATTTACAACACACATATATCATGGATAGTGTTATCCACATTCTCTTAATCCTTGATAATTAAATCCCATTTAATTATCTTAGATAATCATTTTCACAATATGAATCATATTCATATTTAAGCTTGATAATTAAATCTCATTTAATCATCAAGTCCTTGCTTGGATATTTCATCAAAAGAATTATTCTTGAACCCATTCAAGAATAATGTGCTTTCTCCGCAGATACTTGGAGATAAGGACAGGGCGATTGTATTATTCCACGTATAGTGACTTGGATGTTGAGATCTCATCTCAAATCCAGATCTTACGGACCTCCCACAGATGCTTGATTAAATCAAGACCGCAAATCCAATCTTCTCATTGGATCTGAATCTCATTCAGACCAATGTCCAACACTTGGACTAAGATCGGATTGCTTCTCTACTGAAAGGAGTCACTAAAATCCAGACCTGTTTCATCACTCCCTTGGAATGGAAGCGTCATGGATATACAATCGTTTATGATCACATCACCCTTCAGGTATTCCCAATACCTGTACATCCTGCTTACTGGAAGACCCATGGTCAACCCGAAGATCAAGATCTATTTTACACTGTCTTCTTCAGGGTTTGATCACTAAGTTTCTCATTTGATCATTGGGATTTGGTATCGATCATATACTTTCCAAAAGCATATATCATACCTAGGTCTTGATCATATACTTTCCAAAAGTATATATCAAACCTACAAATTCAGTCAAGCTTCCAAAGCGAGACGACCGTGCACGGAATTTGATTCTTCCCAATATCTCATGAGTGAGCTCATGTCTTCCGGATCAGTAGTGAACCTGTATGATCCCTTTGAGAGATCGTATTACTCATATGCCCTTATATGCACACCAACGCGCCGGTGTATAGACCTTGGTTAGGTCATCAACCTATTGGTCTGTCAAATGTACATACTCAGACATATAGCAATACATCTGTCTCCGGTCAGAGGATGCGTGCCTATGCTGTGACAGCATTCAACATAGGACTTCGGTTATCTCGATCTCGTTAAGTCAACTCTTTGACCTAACTAATCTGACACCTCCGAATCTCTATTCCTGTGCAGAGGACCTGCATCAAGAGGTCGGTCAGATATCAGCCTATGTGAGAAAGGATTGCCATCTCCTACTCAGGCTGGAGATCACATCTTAATAATCATTTGACGGTGCTTGATGAGTCCTCAATCTAACCCTTTAGATATTCATCCAAGCACCAGCCTCTATGATTCAGTAATTGAATCAACAGCTGTATGATCATTAAGATAGCCATGGTACATAACCCTAATTGTACAGAGGGACCTATTATGCAAATTATTTATTCTTCATTTCAGATCAGGGAATGATATTTGCAATAACATTTATTGCATAATGGCTCGCCGTGGGCTCACATGTCCAACACAATCACCTAGTGATAGACTTTGGATAATTTTATATCTTGAAAATAAATAGGTTTATTATTTATCATAATTAATTATTCAAATTCACTTTGTTTTCATTCATAAATTCATAAATATTTATCTTGCATCTAAAAATTCCAAAAAAAATTGTGATGAATTTATTTCACTGAATTTTATATCTTGATCAGGTTTTGTATTTTTCGAGCATCGTTTGATTGAAAATTACTTTCTAATTCCTAAAATTGTCCAAATTTGCATTTTGCATCCCAAATTGGATTAAAAATATAAAAAAATATGCCATCTTGAAAATCACGCACGAACTTTGATAGACAAAATTCTATGTTGTTCCTTTGCCTCCTTGAGTTCGACCTTGGGACGTGCCCAAGTAAAATAAACATAAAACCACGATGAATAAAATTGATAAATTATTATGGTTATTTCTTGATTGATTATGAATTCCCACCTACGAAGAAACAACAAATTTAAATGATAATTCACGCCAATTAGCTTATGGCATCTCACAGACTCATCAAGAGTTAAAAAAGCAATGCAAGAAAAATCAATGATGGATGCTAACTATAAATGCTCACATTGCCTTCAACTCTCTTCATGCAAGGATATTAAGCAGAATTGAAACCTACCTATATGCATATGCAAAGCCAATAAAATTACCCTAGATATGTGAATTGCCATTAGCGTGGAGCACATAATGCTAAACATCTAGAAAGGAATCAAAGGGTCCAGTCTTGGAGCCTCCTCGGTTCCCACCATAGTGGGTCCTGCAAGTGTTATATGGAGGGCTCTCACGGCATGCGACTCCAAGACTAAGTGAGAAGCAATTCAAAATTTGATTAGATACAAAAGCAACTATATGTGCATGCAATTATATTAGGAATTTGGACCTTAATCTATCGTCAAACAATCCTAAATCTAAGGTTCAATCACACAAAATAAATGTAAACAAAATCATAAAACAAATAAAAAGAAAAGCGAAGAAAATGGGACAAAAACCAATTAGGCCCCCAAGGGAACAATCCCTTGGGTAGTGGACCTCGTGAAGTGTAGAGTGTTAGGAGAGTCCTGAATACTACAACTAAATAGTCTCTCTCACTTTAAATTACAAATAAAATAATAAAGTGAATGCCCTAAAAAATGCTCCAATCCCTTCTTGGTCACTTTCTCAGGTCAACTAGGAAAAGAGAGCGACTCCGCTTCACATGGGTGCACAAGCGCTCCTAGAAGAGCCTCCCTCTATACACGTACCTTGCAGCAAAGTCAAACAAGGAGGTTAGACAATTCACAAAATAATATCAAATAAAATGCAAACAAATGTGAAAATATGGATAAAAGAGACAAGAAGACACAACAAGAATAATCCAATCTATGCGCAGTTGATCTCCGACAATAGTACCATTTGTTTAGTCAATAATCTCACGGTTTTGTTTCCACATAAGGTGACCGACAAGAAACCCGACTAAAACAACAATTAACCCACAATTAAAAATCAATCAACGAAAATAACTCTATAAATTTGTTTATTGGTATTAGTATGTGTAAAGTGTTGAACACAGAGAGAAAACAGGTGACGAACAAGATTTTATCGAGGTCTTGTCTATCCACAAGGCGGATGAGCTGTCATCAAAGCGACCTCAGCTGAAGCTCTAATTCAATCGACAATTAACCCACAATAAGAATTAAGCAATGAAAAGGAAAATATATGGAGTGTATAGTGCAAGTATGTATAGAGTGTCGAACACATGGAGCAAATGAGAGAATGGTGTAATTGAATGCAAAAATACACTTTTCTTATTGTCTATGTATCATTGTGGGTTTTAAATTTATATATATATATATTTATTTATTTATTTATTGCCTTTTATTTTATATATTCTTTATTTCTTTTTATATTTTTCTGATTTTAGTTCCTTTTTCTTTTTAAATATATAATACATTATATATAAGGCTATATACACAACATGGACTAATATAGATATAACTACAACAAAAAAAAATAAAAATTTCATAAATAAATATTTTTTGGTTTTAAATATTTTCTACTATTTTTTTATTTTATAAGGACTTTTACTAAGTATTTTTCAAGTCGATAATATCCCAAATCAAGGATAAATTAAATCAACTGAGTTGAAATGGATATTAAAAATATCAAATAATCTCCAGGATTTTGAAAATCAATTTCAAAGGTAAATAGTAATATAAAGAAATTTTGAAAGTAGAAAAAATGGTATTTTTGAGGTTTTAAGATTTTTTTTATTTTATAACATTTTTGGAGCTTTTTAATTTTTGAGAGTTTTATTTTCTATTTTAAGGAATTTCAATCTAAAGGCAAAAAAATACTTAAATAAAAAATATTTTTTTCGAGGAATTTTTCAAAATGATTTTATATTTTTTAGTATTTTTAAATCTAAATCTGGATTTTTGTGCTCTTTTTTATTTTTAATAAATAATAAAAAGTCTAAAATTGCAAATCTAAAAATATTGCACGAAAATATATTGCAACAAAAGCTTAAACCTATGTTTTGGTAATTTTTGGAGTAGAGACACTATATTTAATAAATTCAAGAAATGCACAAAACTTACTAAACTAACAGGAGCATAAAAGATAAATGGGCACCTCACATAGGACCGCATATGAGGTGAGATACCAAGGACTCAAATCTAAATATAGAAAGTTCGAGGTTTTTTTGTACAAATGTTACAAAAAATGTAAACATTAAAGGAAAGTTTTAATACTAAATAATAAATACAAAAACGAGGGGGCTAATCAGGCGAATTACCCCTTAAATGCTAAATCGTACGGTTGAGAGCCGCTCACTTATCCATGTGGCGCTTCTTGGTGCGACGATGACACTTCTCCTTGAGCGGTTGGGATTAAATTCCGGATCTTGATCTGAGCGTTAAGGCAAGATGAATCGGACGACGATTGTGCAATCTGGCATGGACGGTCGATCGGACGACGATGAAGTAGCTTTGAGAAATAGGGAAGAACTCCTGTTCCTCCGGGCTTAGATCAGGTACGGAGCGAGTCTCTAACCTCCTCTATCACTGCAAAAGATCTTTTTGGATTCATGATGTCTTCTCGTAGTTGTGGATCCCCGCAAAATGGTTAGGCACCATCGAAATCAATCCGACGAAGCTTGACACCTAACGCTCTTGTTCGAACCTTAAAGAACCCTACAAAAGGGTGTTCTTGTGATGTATCCTGCAGGAAAGTTTTAGAAACCACAATGCAAAGCCTTGTAAGGCTTCAGATGGTTAGATGGAGACATAGGTGGCTCACATGAGGGTGTTCCGATGAGGTGGCAGAGTGGAGCACCCAACCTCAGATCCAGGAGGGATCTGGTTGGATGGAGTGATGCGTGGCATAGATGAAGTAGAGAGGAAAGAGATGAGGGTGATAGGTGGGTCGGAGACAAGTTTGAATACACTGAAGGACTTGTCGGAGGTCTAGCTCCAGCAAACTTCGAGTTAGCTTACTCACACTAAAACAAGGAATTACACACTAATCTAAAGGCATAAATGAAAAGCTAGAAGTAAATTAAGCTATAAAATAAGGAAAAGAAACCTCACTTGGTTGGAGCCAAGGAAGTTGACCTCAATGACATTGCTTTGCTGGAGGCACCTAAAAACCACGCTTGGATTTGCTACAAGGGGCTGGAGAAGAAGTTGTCATCTTCTTCGATCCCGAGCACCAAAGAGCGTGGCCAAAACACAGCCAAAGGATATTTAAATCCAAGAAGGAAGAGGATAGATTTATATAGTGGAGAGTGAAGGGCTAGGAAGATCGATGGAACATGAGCGAATCAGAGATCCATGCCTCGAAAAATCATGCATGCGAGAATCACCAAGGATCTAAGAGAAAAAGTGCAGAAGAAATCTAACCAAACCAATGATTTCATTGACTTGGGAAAAAAGGAGAAGAAGAGATCCAAACTAGGTGTGCCAGACCTAGGTCCTCGGTAAGGGAGTTGACCAAGTCAACTGACTAAATAACCTGGTTGGTACACGTGGACCAACCTAGAAAAACCTTGCTAGAAATTATTTAAAAATTCAATAATAAATAATAACTGATTTCATTGATTTTATTTATAAAATAAAAAATTTTTATTGATTTCTATAGTATTTTTTTATGATATTTATTTTTTGAACTTATTTCTTACAGGTTAATTTCTAGGATTCTATTTACAAATATATTCATCTATGTTTTGTATATTTATTTTTATTTTGTATTTTTGAATTTATTGTTTTATTTTCTTATTATAGAAAATTATAACTTATTTTTATATACATAAATACATTTTTATTATAATTTTCTAATGTTTTTCTACACTTAAATAAATAAGGGTATACATTATATATGTATAAGTATATGTATTTTATCTACTTATTTTGTATACACATTTTCATCTTAATGTTTTTATTTATAATTTTATTTTATTTTAAATATGCACATATACAATAAAAATGTTCACAAAGTTATTAATTTGTAAAATTATAAATTAATAAAGAATAAATAAAATGAATATTGTATTCGGGTACATTGTACAATAGTGGTCCAAAACTAACTTTCACATATTAACTCCAAAGAATATGAAACCAACTTCATTAAATATCTTGTTAAAACTTATATACCAATTAATGGTTATTTTGATACATTTTGAGTTTTATTTAGGATACATGGGTCTGAGAAGTTTCGATTTTGGCTTTTTATTTAATGTGTAAAATGTACATTATATAATATTTTTGCATGAAATAAATTTTGTAATATTCTATATATTTTATCCGTAACTTTTATATACAAAGCTTCTTTATTTGAGTTATAAATAATAGAAAATAAAATAGGTCTCGAAAATGAATTAATGGTGAATAAATAAATGGAATTTTTATTGTATTATTATCCCTTATCCCCCCTACTTTATTCCTCGTCTATGCAACCATCATGATGCCTAGGTCTCGGAATTTAGGGTTATAAAATACCTTTGACATTTTATTCTTTTTCTTTTCTTTATTCTATAATTTTGGCATAAAAACACTGTATTTTATACATAATATATGGAATTAATAATGAATAATAATTTGTACAAACTAATGCTATTTACATGCATTAGCTAAGGTTTTATGGCCAAAATGATAGAATAAGGATGATGAAATGGAGATTCATCACCCCACGCATATTTGCCTTTGTTAGTCCCTAGATAACACTTATGCAATAAGTACAGAGAACAAAAACAAAGAAAAGTAAAAGATAGAAAGTTGATTGAATTTAATTCTCAAAATTGTATTCACAAAATCAAAGTTTGGATCTTAAGTCAGACCTTAGGAATTTAGTTGCGGTCGGAACCTTTTTGGGAATCGGATTTGAAACACAACAACCTTCGATAATCCCAAAACTCTACTCAAGTCTTCTCAATAGCCAGGTCAGAATACTTCAACTCATACGCAAACCCTTATGACTATGAATCTCACTTGTACAATGTAACTGAAATGACAAAGAGACTGGCTTCTCCAATATAATAACCCATTGATTCCCCAATCCAACAACTCTTTCTTTAAGGAGTGAGGTAATCCCTTGTATGTTCAAGTAACAACCAGCTCAAGAAGAGGGGTAGCCAGTGTACCTACCTATCTTAAGATGCTCGACCAGTGTAGCCATGCCATCTAGTTGTAGGCTCACATACATATGACTTTAAAGCTCAATCTTTCTTATTGACTAAACAAATATGTACACTCCGACATGCATTTTAATTTCAATCAGGCCTATCCATTTTTTGGAGTTTCTCTCTTTAATTTTGAAATACTATAAACAACATCATTTGCATATGGCATTTTTCCTCTTGATCCAGTAGACTACCCCTCTTTTGAAGCATTATTGCAACGCATACTTTCCTGTCTTTAGACGTATCTGCTACTGAACGGATTGGGGAGCACTTTCCTCCCTAGACGAGGAAAAATGTTTCCACTTATATGCATCTCATACCGACAAATCCAATTCCCTCACCACTCCAACTGAGATAAGCCAAGTGAAAGGTGCAGGTGTCGAAGTTAGGTCATTATCAACAAGAGCCGTACATGTGCTCCAAAATACTCTACTTAGGAAGTCAAAACAACACTGAACCAAGTCTCACAATTCTTAAGGAATTAAGTCAATTAGACCTGAAGTACCTCAATTCTGGTTCCTATAAGGTTCCTGTGATTAGGTAGATTTAAGGTCCAACCAAGCTCCAATCTTCATATTTTACTTAGACTTGTTCAATTATCAAACTCAATATGAAAAATGTGAATGATATGAAAATGCTATGAACAATGCATAATATTTTTTAATGCAATTTTCAAACTTTTAAACTTTTATGGATTTTCGAAAAAGGTTTAGCAAATTTTTATGCAATTTTTCTTATTTTTTTTGCAAATGTTTTTGGTAATTTTATTTTTGCAAATGTTTTCGGATTTTTTCAAAACAAAAGATTTTTGGAATAAAAGATAGGTTCAAATATTTATACGAGGATACATCATACATTTACAAGAGTTGGGTTTTTAAGAATTTACAAGGGATATGTGATTATTTTAATAGATATGTATATATAGTTTATAAAGAATTTTAGTGTGATGTATATATCCATCGAATTTATTGGAAATGATTTTACAAATAATTTTGAAAGATATAGTCAAAATAATTTTTACAAATTAAATTTACAAATATTTACAAATATTTTAAAATCATTTTATAAAGGTTTTTTAAATAGTATATTCAGATTTTCAAAATATTTTCGCACCCATTTTCCAAACCATTTGCTGATCATTTTTCAAAATATTTTTATTTCACATAAAGAAAAGAAATTTTTACAAATAAATATTTTTCAAAGTTTGAAAATATTTAATAAAACATTTTCCAAATAGTTTTTCAAACGATTTTTCAAGATGATTTTCAAACTATTTTTCAAATATTTTGCAAAAAATATTTTTACCTGATTTATTATTCTAT
Source organism: Ottelia alismoides (assembly GCA_037367405.1). Classification (NCBI taxonomy): domain Eukaryota; kingdom Viridiplantae; phylum Streptophyta; class Magnoliopsida; order Alismatales; family Hydrocharitaceae; genus Ottelia; species Ottelia alismoides. The sequence goes on from JAZKJV010006286.1 coordinate 168,613, forward strand.
ATATACAAAAAGAATTTGAGAAACAGTAAACATCTTTTTATCAGTTGATTTTAATTAATTTTATACTATTTTATATAGGATTTTTCCATACTTATTTTATATAGTAAGTGTGAGTTATGGCTAAAGTATATACACAATATATACAACTCCCCTATACTTAGCTTGAGCTATGTCCTCATAGATCAGAGAGAAAAGAGAAAACATAACACGTATTGAGTATAAAAGACCTAAAGAATAAAGGAATGAAGAAATAAATGAATGATAAGTCGATCGTCCCCCCTATACTTAGGATCAAATAATCCTAAGTATAGCGGGCTGTACAAAAGGAAGGGAGGGTCAAGGGTGGGAATGAACATATCACAACTCGATCTGTCTCCCCCTATGCTTAGGTTGAGATATCCCTAAGTATAGACATGAAGAGTAGACAGTGGAGGGTATTAAAGAATGAAAAACTCAGGGTACACACCCCCTATACTTAGGAAAAAGTATGTCCTAAGTATAGAAGACTGATAAAAGAGGACGATACCTTTTCATAGAAAAAGAAAAATGAAAATTAAAAGAAGAAAAGATAAATGAAGATAGAATAAGGGATACAAGAGAATGTACGCATAACTCCCCCTATACTTAGGTAAAAGAGCCCTAAGTATAGGCAATAAGAGTGATGAAACAGAATGAAGAATGAACACCTGACTCCTCCACCCCCTAAACGGTGGATGGAAGGAGATAAAATGAAAGCGGATATACAAAGAAGTGGATATTCAAGTGAAGGATGTATAGAGATCAAGAAGGTAGAAAGCAAACCTTATTACCAGATTGTTGAGGACTATATATAACAAGGTGTGGGTTGATATAGGGGTCATCATATTACACAAACCGATCACGATCCACATGGTGAAGATCCTCAGCAATCCTAAGGTGAGAAGGAATGGGTGAATCAGTGGAAAAAGTGTGGTTAGGTCCGACCATGGGTTGCTCAACTTGGTAAAAACAAAAGGGAATGAACTCATCTATGGAAGTAGTAAGGTCATGTTCGTCCTCTAAGGTTTCAATCAAATCATCAATAAAGGTCTGAATCGATTGATGAAAGCAATAAGATCAATTTTGGCCTCATCAATCTCTACTAAGTCTGTGCTTCGCTCAAAGGTATCAATCGTGTAAATCCTACAGATGTCATCAACACAACACCATTTACAGGAAGAGCAAGGTCTATGCATTTTGAGTCTTCCTCCCTGTAGAGAAATTCTCGGCTCTCATCATCGGGCATAAAGGAAACCTCTCTGATATCAGCATATAGGTCATAGGACTCGGAGTTAGATAAGACATGTGTAGTCACATCAGGTGCATGTCTCTGCCACAACACTCCCGTTATTAGGGTTGAATCAAATCTCTCATGATCTGTGATTCATAACGACTCTCGTTGAAGCAAGAAAGGGTAGTCCTAGGATGATTGAAGAATTCTCGCCACCGAAGGAGGAATCCATGGACAACACAACAAAATAAACAATACATCTCATGTCCTAAATCCAAATGACAACAACTTCTAAAATACCCTTCAGCCTCTTTATTGATCCATTAGCAAACTGAACGATCATTCTACTTTTATTGAGAGGCCCTTAGTGAAGATATTGTACCAATAAGAAGCGTATTATGCCAATCAAAGCATCACCATAATGGAGAGTGTGATCACATGAATAGTCAGAAATAGTGAATATGATGAATGGTGTAGAAATGTTCCCTTTCCTAGAAGAAGGGCAGTGGGTGATGGCATGGGCAGTGACCATGGTCAAGATATAATGCTCAGATCTGCTACTTTGCTTTCTCTTCTTGGTTTGAGGAGCAGATAAATGGGTCATGTCCTGGTGGAATGCGACATAAATAATTTCGCGTATAACAACCACCACTTCGTATTTAGTCAACATTTTTTTGAATTTTTGGACCTCCTCCATACAAGGAAGGAGGTCACAATCATCATCTATACAAGGATAACTGAGACCAGTCTATACAGTTTAATCCTTGGGGTCAAAGGTGGGACAAGGGATGAATGAATGCGTGGGCAAGTGATCTGGTATGGGTGCTCTCTCCTCATAGCTTGATTCTACAATGTATCTCCCGAATTCATTTTGGATTTTGAATTTATCTCATTTTTTGTATTTTGGGATATTGCAACTTCTCATCAGTGTCTTCAAGTGAATCCATAAATATAGAATGGGAATCATAAATATGGATCTTATTTAGTCTAGTAAGATCAATCCTCAAATTCATATAATCCATGATCTGGGACAAGGTCTTAAGTGAGGACAACATAAGAGGTGACTTCCAAAGCCTAGTCTCAGGTGGGTGAGGTGGTAAACAATGTGATGTCAGTAGTGGGTTAAAGTGCAAGTCCTGAAATAGTGGGTTAGGTGGATGTGTACAAAAAGGAGAATCAGGAGCAAGATCCTCATGATAACAAGGATTTGGATCAAAGTCAAAATGTGCTTCTTGAAACATGGGATTAGCTGAATATGTACAAAAGTCAGGGGAAAAATCCTCCTGGAAAAAAAGAGGTGGACCCGATGGAGGGTACGAGGGATCCGCAAAGTCCAGATAAAGGTTATTCCAATCAATTATATCTGAAATAAAAAGGAACTGATCAGGAGAACACGCAGTCAAATCACGAGATGTAAGAAAAAAGGCATAATTGCATAGAAGAGATCGAGTATGCACACAAACAATCACAAACTAACACACACAAAATAAACCTCTCAATTCACCAAATCAACTCGATGAAGACCATGAAAGTTCAATCTTTTTAGCTTATCTGTTTTAGAGTTAGGTGAGAAGACAAAAATTGTATAAACACTTAGGGGGTCTGGGATTAAGGCACTAACCTTAGTGTATATGTAGGCAAATTAAAACAATAAAATGAGGGGGTTACTCTCCCAAAGACAATGATTTTCTTTTTGTTTGATTTTCGAGTCAAGTAATATTAGCAGTACCAATTTTATTGATTATCACTTTTTGTATTTTTTATAAGAATGCATGAGCCTATCAAGGTTTCAATTCCTTTAGCAACCTAGGTGGTCAAAATCATAGGGAGAGAATCAAAAAAGAAATGCAAGCAACAAATCAATGATGAATGTTAAAGCATAAATGCTCACCTTGACTCCATCTCTCTACATGTAAGGATGCTAGGAAAAAATTAAGCCTATACTATATGCAAATGCAAATCCGATGAAATTGCCCTAGAGGATAATATACTATTAGCATGAAGAACAATATGCTTATCACCTATAGAGGAACCAAAGGGTCGGATCTTGGAGCCTCCTCGGTGCCCACCACAGTGGGTCCTACAAGTGTTGTATGGAAGACTCTCGTACCTCATGGTCTTAAGAATAAGTGAAGAGCAATTCAAATTTTGACTAAGTCCAAACGAGACTATAGGTGTGCAATGGTAATTATGTGTTTGGCCTTAATCTATTGTCAAGAAAGCCTAATGATAGGTCTCAATCACACAAATCAAGAAAAATAAAATCGTGAAACAAATAAAAATAAAAGCGAGAAAACACGATAAAAACTGATGAGGCCCCCGAGGAAGCAATCCCGTGGGCACTAGACCTCGTGAAAGCAGAGTACACAGAGTCTTGAATATTACAATAAAAGTATCTCTCTCTCACTTAAAATACAAAATAAATGGAATAAAATAAAAGTTTTTCTATCTTCAAAATTTCTCTAAGTCTCCTTCGATTCTAGGTAAGAAAACTAGGTCGGCTTCACGTGGGTGCACATGCCCTTCAAAGAGGGACTCCCTCGATCCGCAATCCTCACAACAAAGTCAACAAAGAGAATGGTTAGATAGATCAGAAAAATAATACCAAAATAAATAGAAAATAAATAGAAAATCAATAGAGGAGAATATAGATAAGAAAGAAGATACGGGTAAAAACCAATCTATGTGACGTTGCTCCCTGACAACGATGCCATTTGACGAACAAAATTTTGCTGAGGTATTGTAATTCCACAAGGCGGATCAATAGTCGTCGAGTGACCTCAGACGAAACCCTTATTCAATCAACAATTATCCCACAATAAGAACTAAGCAATGAAAAGCAAAATGTGTGGAGTTAAAATTTATTATACTCTACAATGAAGTGTATAGTGCAAGTATGTGTACAGTGTCAAATACAGCGAGCAAATGGGAGAATGGTGCAAGTGAATGCAAAAATGTGTGCTTCTTGTTGTTTATGTATTTTTGTGTTCTAAATATATATTATTTTTATGTTTATATATTTTTATTGTTTTAATTATATATATTATTTTCTTTTTATATTTTCTAGTTTTCAATTCCTTTTTCTTTTTAAATATATAATATAGAATATATAAGGCTATATATACATCAGGGACTAATATAGATATAAATACAACAAATAATAAAATTAAATTTTCAGAATTAAATATTTTTGGGTTTTATTTTTTTTACTATTTGTGTGATTTCTTAAGGACTTTTGAAAGTCAAGAATATCCTAAATCGGGAATTAATTAAATCAACTAAGTTAAAATGGAAATTAAATATAGCAAATAATGTTCAACATTTTCCAAATTAATATTAAAAGATAGATAATAATATAAAGAAAATGAGAAAATAAAAAACGATATTTTTTAGGTTTTTAGGATTTTTTTATATTTTTAAATTGTATTTTGGAGGTTTTTAAATTTTAAGAGTTTTCTTTTTTTTATTTTTAGGGATTTTTGGTCTAAAGACTAAAAATATTTAAATACAAATATTTTTTGGGAATTTTTCAAAATGATTTCATTTTTTAGTATTTTTAAAGATAAATAATGAATTTCGGTACTCTTTTTTATTTTTAATAAATAATAACAAGTCCTAAATTACAAATATAAAATATAATGTGAAAATATATTGCAATAGAAGCCTAACCCTTTTTTTAGTAAATTTTGGAGCAGAATGCTTTTTTTAATAATGGAAGAAATGTACAAAAATTACTGAACTAGTAGGGGCATATATGTAATTAAAATGAAGATCAGAAGTCTTTCTACAATTTTCTAAAATATATATAACTGGAATATATATTTAATAGACTAATTTGAAATATGAAAACTTTTAGCAGTATTAGTGGAAAATGTCCACCTCATGTGTGACCACATGTGAGATGAGTTGGCATGGACTCAAATGCGAATATAAAAAGTTTGATGGTTTTTACGAAAATATTACAAAAACATATAAACGATAAAGAAAAGTTTTAGTGCTAAATACTCAATACAAAAACAAGGGGGCTAATTATGAAAAATACCCCCTAAGTGCTGAATCATGTGACTGAGAGTTACACACTTATCCACGTAGCACTTCCTGGTGCGACGATGACGCTTTGCCTTGAACAGCTCGGATTTAATCCCAAATATTGATCTGAAGGCTGAGCTGAGGTGAATCAGACGGTGATTGTGCAATCTAGTGCGGACAGTCGACTGGACAACGATGAAGTAGCTTGAAAGAACAGAGAAGAACTCCAATTCCTTATAGCTTAAATCGAGTATGGAGTGAACCTTTTACCTCCTTTTGTCGCTGTAAAAGTGATCCTCGGGTTCCTGATGTATCCCCCCAACAGTGAATCCCTGTTAAATGGTAAGGCACCACTAGAATCGATCCGTCGAAGCCCGACACCTGATGCTCTTGTTCGAACCTCGCAAAGCCCTGCAAAAGGGTGTTCTCATATTGTGTCCCATATAAAAGGATTATAAATCAAAAGGAGAAGCCTTGGAAGGCTTCAGATGGGTGGATGGAGGCATAAGTGGCTCAGATGAGCGTGCTTCGGTGAAGTTGTGGAGTAGAGCATCCAATTCCAGATCTGGGAGGCATCTGGGTTGGATGGAGTAATGCACGATGTAGGTGAAGTAGAGAGGAATGAGATGAGGGTGGCAGGTGGGTCAGAGACAAGCTGGAATACAATAAAGGACTCTCTGGAGTCCTAGCTCCGGCAAACTACAAGTTGGCTTGGTCACGCTAAAACAAGCAATCACACACTAATATAAAGGCACAAACAAAAACCTAGTACTATGATTAAGCTTGAAAACAATGGAAAGACACCTCACTTGGATAGAGACAAGGAAGCTATCCTCAACGGTGGTGCTTCGTCGGATTGGTGGAATGCACCTAAAAACCAGGCATGGATCTACTGTAACAGGTTGGAGAAGAAGCTGTAACCTTCTTCGATCCGGAGAACCAGAGAGCAAGGCCACGACAGAGCTAAAGGAGATTCAAATCCAGATGTTCTAGCGGGTGAAAGGATGGGAAGATCGAGGGAGCATGAGCGAATATGTGGTCCATGCCTAAAAAATCACGCTTGCGTGAATCACCGAGGATCTAGGAAACAAAGTGCAGAAGAAATCCAACCAAATCTTTGCTTGCATCGACTTGGGAAAAAGGGAGAAGAAGTAATCCAAACTTGGTGTGTCAAACCTAGGATCTCGGTTAGAGTGTTGACCAAGGTCAACTGACGAAATGACATGGTTGGTCCTCGTGGACCGATATGGAAAAACTCTGCTAGAAATAATTTAGAAATTATATAATCAATAATAAATCATTTTATTAATTTTAATTTAGAACATAAAAAACTTTTATTATTTTCTATAGTATTTTTTTGTGATTTTTATTTATTTTTTGAACTTATTTTATACAAGTTAATTTCTAGGGTTCCATTTATTAGTACATTCATCTATGTTTTGTATAATTTAATTTTATTTTGTATTTTGTATTTTAATATTTTATTTTTCTTATTATATAAAAGTATAACTTATTTTATATAATTAAAAATATTTTATTATATTTTTTGATATATTTTGTACACTTAAATAAATATGGGTATACATTATATAGTTATAAGTATAGGTATTTTATCTTTGTATTTGTATACACAATTTCATTCTAATATTTTGTTTATGGTTTTATTTTATTTTAAATATGTAAATATACTATCAACAATTTTTAGGAAATTATAAAAATATAATTAAAAAATAATAAAAAATAAATATAATGAATATTTTATTTGGGTACATTGTACAATATGGGCCCAAAACCTAACTTTCACATATTAGCTCCAAAACATATGAAACCACCTTTATTAAATAGCTTGTTAAAAGTTATATACAATTAAAGGTATGATTTTGATACATTTTGAGTTTTCATTTGGGAGATATGGTTCTGGGAAGTTGGGATTTAGAGTATAAAATGTAAACTATATATTATTTTTGCATGAAATCAATTTTTTCTATATACTATTATCTACAACTTTCATGTACAAAGTTCTTTATTTGAGTTATAAATAATACAAAAATAAAATAAGTCCCAAACATTAATTAATGGTGAATAAGTAAATGGAAATTTTAATATATTATTGTCCCTTTCTCTTTCTACTTTATTTCTTGTCAAACTAGTCATCAAGATGCCCGTGCCTCGGGGTTTAGGGTCATAAAATCCCTTTGGCATTTATTCGTCTCTTTCTACTTTATTTCTTGTCGAACCAGTCATCAAGATGCCTATGCCTCGGGGTTTAGGGTAATAAAATCCCTTTGGCATTTTATTCGTTTTCTTTTCTTTTCTTTAATCTATAATTCTGGCATTAAAAATTGTATTTTATACACAATACATAGAAAGAATAATGAATTATAATTTTTACAAATTAATGATATTTACATACATTAGCTAGGATTTTTAAGATAGAATAAAGGTGATCAAATGGAGATTCATCAACAAGAGATTGATGAAAATTAATTCCAAAAAAATGCGCATCTTGTTCTCTATTTATTTTTGTGGTATTTTGATTTTATGATTTCTTAATTTTTTATTTGCCAATATTTTTAATTTTTTTTATACTTTACTGATTTTTATTTTATTTTTCTTTTTATAAAAGACACATAATAATATATAAGGCTATATATACAGTATAGGGTAATATATAAATACTAATAAAAATAATCAAAATACAAAAAATAAAATGTTTTTAGATTTTAAATATTTTTATTGTTATTGAGAATTTTAAGGAATTTTTATATTTTTCATGGATTTATAATGTCAAAAATATACCAAATCATGGATTAAATAAATAGGATGAATTAATTTGGAAAATAAAAATAGCAAACAATATCCAAAGTTTTCCAAATCAATTTTACTATGTGAATAATAATATAAGGAAATAAATATTTTTGGATTTTTAGGCATTTTTTATTTTAATGAAGGATTTTGGAACTTTTTTTAAGTTTTCGTTTTCTATTTTTAGTGATTTTTGGTCCGAAGGCTCAAAATACTTAAATATACGAAATATATAGTTTGCAATTTTCCAAAATGTTTTATATTTTTTATTAGTTTTCGAATTCAGACATGGAATATTTGTGTTTTTTTATTTTTATAAAATAGGGAAAAAAACTAAATTGCAAATCTAAAAATGTTACGTGAAATTCAACGCATCAAGTACTTAATCCTATTTTGAGATTTTTCGGAGCATAAACACCATTTAAAATAAATGAAATGTATACAAAAGATTAATGAACTAGCATGGGTATAAATGTAAATAAAAATAAATTCCAAAGCTTACATGAAATTTTCCCAAATATATATAACTGCAATTAAAAATTAAAAAAATATGCAATGTCTTGTTTGTAAAAACACCATCTCACATGGGACGACACATGAGGTGACATGTACTACGCCCAGATGTAAATAAGAAAACTACAAGGGTCTTTTTGCAAATATTTAAAAAATATAATAATGACAAATGAAAGTTTAAAGACTAATTATTAAAATACAAAAAGCATTGAATGAATAAATCAAAATACCCAATGTAGGGTGCCGGCAGATGGCTGGATGGTGTCCACTAATACATGTCGCTCCTGTAGTGTGCGTTGCCAGTTTGCTGATGAAGGGAGAGGATTAGATCCTCGTCGAAGATCGGATGATCGAGGCTTCTTCATCCAATGGTGGTTGTACAACTTGGAGCGGAACCTCGATCGAACAACTAGGGAGTTACCTAGAAGAACATGCGAAGAACTAGAGGATGGAGAGATTTGATCCGCAAAATCTCGAGGCGACCAACTGTTGATGGATTCTAGAGTTAGGGGTTCTTCATTACTCGTAAGGGGATTCAAAATGGTGCAAAAGGTTTGGATCTATCTGGCGGAGCACCTAGATCTAGGTGGCCTTCTTGAGCTTCGATGAGCCTCGAAGAGGCTTCCTTTCTTAGTCTTTCATGTAGGGGTTAGCTCACAAAAATGGGTCAAAGCTCGTGTGAGCTCTAGAAGGGAGAATGAGCGGATGGTCTTTGAGATGGGGTTCATTAGGGGAGCAACAGAGAAGGAGGAATGGAGCATCAGATCTGTGCAAGATTCGATGGGATGAGGGTGCCTAAGATGATTAGAGGATGGAGAGGAACGAAAGTATGGTGGTTGTGGGTCGGTAAATGACCAGAGGAATGGAGGATTGTTCACTGGAGCTAACCTCCAGAGAACTACGAATCAACTAAATTAAGCTAAAGCAAGCAATTAGAGGCTAAAATAATTGCGGTGAATAAAACCTACGAACAAAACTAATCTAAAGGCAAGAAAAACAAACCTTAACTAGCAGGAGCTAGTATATGAAGACCTTATGCCGACGAGCGACAGAGATGACTAGAATCAACCTATGACCTCGTCTAACTCACTACACTTGGCTTGAGAATGCTCTTGTCACGAGCTTCAATCTGGAGCACACGAAAGAGAGCCAAAATGGGGGCCAATGGGATTCCAAAAAATAGTGGAAAGATCGGAGGAGGCTTTTGTACAGGTGATGAACAGGCGACAAAGAATGAGGTGAACAACTCACTAAAAGTTATATACAATTAAAGGTGATTTTGATACATTTTTAGTTTTTATTTAGGAGATATGGGTCTGATAAGTTGGGATTTTGTATTTTTATTTAGAGCATAAATTGTACATTGTATATTATTTTTGTATGAAATCATTTTTGTATTTTTTTATTTTTAACTACAACTTTCATGTACAAAGTTTCTTTATTTCGGGTAAAAAAAGAAAATAAAATAGGTCCCAAAAATAGAATATTGATGATCAAAGGAATTATATTTTTTCTATTTTTGAGCCTTATTTCCCCCTACGTTATTCCTTGTCAACCCAGTCATCATGATGCTTAGGTATCAGGGTCATAAAATACCTTTGGTATTTTATTCTTATTCTTTTCTTTTCTTTATCTATACATTTGGCATTAAAAATAACATTTTATACACAATAATTGGAACAAATAATGAATGTTAATTTATACAAAATAATGCTATTTACATGAATTAGCTAGGGATATTAAGACTAAGATGATAGAATAAAGGTGATGAAATGGAGATTCATACGTGAGGGTAGAGACGAGGCAACAATGATCCGACAGGTGGCGAAGGTAGAGCATTGTTTCACTGGTCCATGGGGGATATGGTTGATTGTAAAGTGGTTCTAGGCAAAGAGGCCAATGGGAAAGGTGGTGGAGTCATTTTGGCAATCGAACAAGGGGTGAACGGTGGTTGATTGGTGGATAGATATCTAGAGCTCTTGTGTACATGAATCCCTAGATTAATCCAACTAAACACGATTAAATTCTAAGCTAAAGACATAAATAAAGAGCATGAATAAAACTTCTCTAGAAATGCGATGAAAGGGTAGCTCAGATCCAGGGGATAGGCTAGGGAACCTAAGTATGGCGTCGTATAGCTTTGGCCATGGGGTTTGATCCGTTCGCAGCCTCATCCGCATGACAAACCTCTCGTAAAGCGGGTTTTCACCAAGCTTAATGCTGTCGTGCAATGGTCTGACGGTTCCAACCGACGAAGATGAGCCAAAAATAAAAAATGGGTGGTGAAGGCTTCTTTATACATGCTAGGATGGGGGAGGAAAGAACATGGGAATATAGAGAAATGCGCGTATCTACAGGGGACTTAAAGGTATGGCGAGGAGACTGATCGAAGGGTGAAGGTTTTTGCAAAAGAAAGCATAGTGCCTCGAGCAAAGATCATTTCCAAGAAAAAGGACAAAATGAGTTCTTCATGCTTTTACTGAGTCAGTGGGGAGTACCTTGCAGTTGACTGGGGGTCAATGCACGCTGATCTCCCATTGGACCAGCTAGGATCAAATAATGATAAAATAAAAATAAAATAATTAAATAAATCAATATAAAATAACAAATGAATTATTTCATTTTTAATTAAAATATTAAAAATATTATTTTTTATGTAGTATTTTTTTATGATTGTTATTTATTTTTACAAGTTAATTTATTAGGTATTAATTTTTACATATATCATTATAGGTATATTTACATATATATATTGGGTATTTAAATTTTAGTTTGTATTTTATAATTTAGTATTTTTACATGTAATTCATATATTTATCATTTATTAAAATACATCTTTCAAAATTTTTATTAAACTTTTATGACTTCATTTATGTAGTTGAATATATATATATATATATTTATATTTATATAAGTATATGCAAATATATTTCATCTATGTATGAAAGTATACTTATTTATTTTATCTTCATTTAATGGTTTTATTTTAATTCAATGATGTACATGTATTTACAATAAAATTTACTAATTTATAAAAATATAAAAGACCAAAAAATATAAGGAATAGATATAATGAATATAATACACTGGTTTTTTGCACAATAAGGGCCCAAAACCTAACTTTTGCATCTTAACCCTAAATTGAATGAATTTGCATTCATTAAATCGCTAAATTATATTTTATGAACAATAAAGGTGAGTTCATGGCTAAGGTTTTTCGAGGGTCAAATATGTCCTAAAGAAGCGAGGACAAAGTCGTTGTAGCGACCGCTCAAGGAACCCTAGAAAATCAATAATTAACCAACAATAAGAATTAAGCAATGAAAAGTAAATTTTGTGGAGTTAAAATTTATTATAACTATTCAATAGATGTGTATAGAGGCAAGTATGTAGAGGTCATACAAAAGGAGCAAATAAGTGAATGGTTCAAGTGAATGCAAAAATGTGTGCTTCTTGTTGTCTAGTATATTTGTGGATTTTAATTTTATATTTTTAATTTTATATTTCTAATCTTCTTTTTAAATTTCTAATTTTCTTATTCCGTTTCTTTTTATATAAGGTGTATAATAATATTTAAGGATACATATACAATATAGGATAATATAGATATAAATACAACTAAAAATAAATAGAAATTATAGAATTAAACATTTTTGTGATTTTAATAAATTTTCATTGTTTTAAATTTGTAAGGATTTTTGCTACTTTTTATAGATGTTTAAAGTAAAAAATATCCTAAATCAAGAATTAATAATAGACCGAATTGGAATGACAATTAAAAATCGAAAATAATATCAAAAAAATTCGAAATTAATTTAGTAGAGAAATAATAATATAAACAAAATTATAAAATATAAAATAATATTTTTGGATTTCTAGGAGTTTTTAAATTTTTATAATGGATTTTAGATATTTTTAATTTTTAAGAATTTCTTTTTTATTTTTAGTGATTTTTGGTCAGAAGGTTCAAAATACTTAAATAAACAAAATATATTTTTTGGGAATTTTTCAAAATGACTTTATATTTTTATGGGTTTTTAAGCTAAAGAGGGAATATTTGTGCTCTTTTTGATTTACTTAGTCCTAAATTGCAATTCTAGAAATATAGCATGAAAATATAATGCAACAGGAGATTAACCATTTTTTGGTGATTTTTGAGCATAATTTATATAATTATTAAAGGGAAGAAATGCACAAAAAATCGTTAAACCAGTAAGGGCATATATGTCATAAAAAATAATTGTGAGGACGTTTCTACAATTTTCCAAAATTACATAATTGAAATTAAATTTTCTTAGCCCAAAATGAAATATAAAATCAGAAGGGGCTCAAGCGTAAAATATACACTTCGCGTGGTACCGCACATGAGGTGAGGATAATTTACAAATACAAATAGTTCATGGACTTATTTACAATATTACACAAATATATAAATAATGAAGAAATGTTTTAGTACTACAGATTAAAATACAAAAACAAAGGGGTGAAATAGGCAAAATACCCCTTCAGGCGTGGAGACAGACAACAGGATGGAGGGCACTAATATATGTCTCGTGTTCCTACGCTACGATGACCGTTCATCATCCACAATTGGGATTAGATCCTGGATCAGGATCTGACGGTTAGAAACGCGGGAGATCAGATGATAGTTGTGCTTCACAAAGAACAGGGCGAGATCTGATGGCTTCTGATGTCTCTGAAAGAACTAGGAAGAATACTTCCTTGGATCTTGCTCGGTCCTCCTTCTCTCCTTGCTCTGGCACTCCTGGAGATTGTTGCAATACTTAGAAGATTCCTCACGAAAATCCGCATCTCATGGAGGCATCAAAGATGTCAGTGCCCCATTGATGGGGGCTTGGAGCATCAACGAATATTGAGCTTGAGATGGCACTCAAAATCCCAGCAACTGGTCATTTCTTCTCAGTTTCTGGCAAGGGAACATCAGTGGTAAAAAGGTGATGCTCTGGAGAGCACCAGAAGGGGGAATGGGCGAAGGAGATGGATCGGTGGAGCACTCTAGCAGTCGACAGCGAAGGAATAACAGAGGTCTAGATCCATAAGGAATCTGGTTGAGTGGAAGTGGGTTAAACAATTGGAGGATGGAGTGGAACGAAGTGAAGAGATTGGAAAGTAATTTGAAGACAATGGAAGCTTCAATGGAGTCAAACTCCGACGAACGATGAATTGGGGCTTTTACACTACTACAGATCATCAAATCATCAAATAAATGCACTAATTTAATCCTAGAACTAAAACTGAGTTAAAAACATGGAAAAGGTACCTCACTTATCCGGAGCCAAGGAAGCTGACGTCGATGGTGGAGCTTCGCTGGAGGTGGGTTGAATGCACCTAAAACCACGCTTGGATCCACTACAAGAGGTTAGAGAAGAAGCCATCACCTTATTTGATCGGAGCACCAATAAGCGTGACCAAAACATGGACAAAGGAGATTTAAAATCAAATGGAAATAGAAGATGGGATTTTTTACAGGTGATTGACATGTAAGGAAGAACAAGGTGGAATGGATGAATTGATGAATCAATCCTCACGGAAGCACGTTGGCGTGATAGCCCAACAATCGAGGTGAAGAAGTTCTAAAGACATCAACCCGAGAGGATGAAAGAATCCTCGAGGGAAAACCAACGAAAATGAGTCAAAACCTAAGTCTAATACCCCTAGGACCTCAGTCAGAGAGTTGATCGAGGTCAACCGGGGAAGAAACTTGGTTGGTCCACGTGGTATTAATAAATTTGAAATAATTAATAAATGATTTTATTAATTTTAAGTTATAAAATATAAAAAGTTTATTACTTTATGTAGTATTTAATATGATTTTTATTTATTTGTTTAAATATTATTATTACAAGTTAATTTCTATTAATCCATTTATAGGTATATTCATCTGTGTTCTGCATAATTTATTTTTATTTGTATTTTATTATTTTATTTTTATTATTTTATAAAATTATGACTTATTTCTATATACATAATATATGTTATTAGATTTTTCGGGTTTATTATATACACTTAAAGAAATATTGGTGTTGAATATATTGGTATATATATTCATCTATGTGGTTTATATACATATTTTATTTTAATGTTTTATTTATAATTTTATTGTCTTCTAAATATGAATATGTTATAAATAATATTTACAAAATTATAAAATTATAAATTTTATAAATAATAATTAAAAAATAACATGTACATTTATATAAGTAAACTATGTAATAGGGGTCCAAAACCTAGCTTTCACATCTTAACTCCAAAAAATATGAAACCTCCTTTGATAAATAGCTTATTAAAAGTTGTATACACTTATAACTGATTTTGTTATAGTTTGAGTTTTTATTTAGGAGATATGGATCAATGAAGTTGGGATTTTAGCATTTTATTTAAAGTACCACTTGTACAATGTACATTATTTTTGTATGGAATTAAATTTGTATTTTTCTACGTATTATTATATGCAACTTTTATGTACAAACTTTCTTTCTTTGAGGTATAAAATGTATAAAATAAAATAGGCCACAAAAATGATTTAATGATAAAAACATAAATGGGATTTTTGTTGTATTATTGTCCCTTATCTCCTCCTACTTTATTCCTTATCGACCCAATCATCAGGATGCCAAGGTCATGAGGTTTAGGGTCATAAAATACCTTTTAATTTTATTATTTTTCTTTTATTTTCTTTATTCTATAATTTTAGCATTAAAATTGTATTTTATTCAAAATAAATGAAACAAAGAATGGATGATAAATTGTAAAAAAAATGTTATTTACATGCATAAGCTATGGTTTTTAAGGCCAAAATGATATAATAAACGTGATGAAATGGAGATTCACCATCCCCCTATACTTGCCTTTGCTAGTCCCTATCAAACACAAGCAATAAGTGCAGAAATTGAAAACAAAGAAAAGAAAATGAAAGAAAGTGGATTGGATTCAATTTTCAAACTTGTCTTCACGAAATCAAAGTTTGGAGCTCAAGTTGGACCTTTGGAATTTTAGTGCGGTCGGAACCTTATTGTGAAAGGATTTGAAACATAACACCCTTTGAGAATCCCAAAAGTATGCTAAAGTCTCTTCAATAGCTATGTTAGAATACTTCACTCATACGCAAACCCTTATGACTATGAATCTCACTTGTACAATGTGTGTGATAGTGGCTCCCCTCAACTGAACTGACAATGAGTCTGACTTCTCCAGTATGATAACCCAATATTCCCAATCTAGCAACTCCTTCTCGAGGAGTGGGGTATTCACTTCTAAGTTCAAGTGACAACCGGCTCCAGAGGTGAAGAGAAGAATGGATGGTAGCCAGTGTAGGTACCTGTCTGGGGATGCATGACCAATGTAGTCAAGTCATCCAGGTGCATGCTCACATGATATGGCTTTGAAGCTCAATACTTCTTATTGACTATACAAATATGTACACTCTAGAAAACATTATATTTTCAATCAGACATGTCTACTTTTTTAGAGAGTTTTATTTGTTTTTTTGAAATGCTATATGCAACATCGTTTACATATGGAGTTTTTCCTCTTGATCCAGTAGACTATCCCTCTTTCGAAGCATTATTGCAACCCACACTCTCATGCCTTTAGACGTCTCTGCTACTAGATAGGTTGGGTTGCACTTCCCTCCCTCCACGAGGACGAATGCTTCCACTTGTGTGCATCTCAAACCAGTAAATCCAATGCCCTCACCACTCCAACCGAGTTGAGCCAAGTAAAAATTGTAGGTATCCAAGTTAGGTCACTATCGACAAGAAACGTGTGTGTGCTCTAAGATACTCTACTTAGGCAATCAAGAATAAATTGAACCAAGTCTTACGATTCCTAAAGAATTAAATCACTAGACATGAAGTACCTCAATTCTAGTTCCTATAAGGTTCATGTGATTAGGTAGATTTAAGGTCCAACCAAGCTCCAATCTTCATGTCTTACTTATACTTGTTCAATTATCAAACTCATTCCGAAAAAATGCAAATGCGATGCAAAATGAAAAATATTTTTTATGATGTAATTTTCAAATTTTGAATTTTTCTATGGATTTTCTTTTTGCATACTTTTATGCAATTTTTTAAAAATATTTTGCAAATTTTTTAGTATTTTTGGTTTTGCAAAAATTTTTGGGCTTCTTCATAATAAAAGATTTTTGGAAGAAAAGAGAGGTGCAAATATTTACATAGGGATGCATCTTATTATTTATAAGAGTTTGGGTTTTAAAGGATATACAAGGGATATGTGATTATTTTTATAGATATGTGTATATAGCCAATCAAGAGTATTTTAGCAATGTATATATTACTTAAACACATTTGAAAATGATTTTACAAACAATTTTGAAAACTATTTCACAAATAATTTTAACAAATAATTATTACAGACATTTATAAAATTTGAAAATCATTTGCAATGGTCTTTCCAAAAGTATATATAGATTTTCCAAGTATTTTGTAACCATTTTCAAAAACATCTACAAATACTTTTTTTCAAACATTTTTATTTCACTCAAAGAAAAGACTTTTTTACAAACAAAAAAAATTTACTAAGTTGAAAATATTTGAAAAAACATTTTCTAAATAGTTTTCAAAAGATTTTTCAAGAAGATTATCAAACAATTTTTCAAACAAATTGCAAAAAAATAGTTTTTCATGATTAATTAATCAATATATACAAAAAGAATTTGAGGAATAAAAAAAATGTATTTTTATTAAGTGAGTTAATGAATTTTATGTAGTATATATATATTATTTTATATAGTATTTTGGCCATCATTGTTGAAAATACAAAAGTACGAGTTATGGCTAATGTATATACGCTCTATATACGACCTCCCTATACTTTACTTGAGTTATGTCCTCATAGATCAGAGATAAAAGAGAAAACATAACTCGTAGTGAGTATAGAACATCTTAAAGAATCAACGAAGAAAAGAATGAATAAATGAACGAATGACAAATAGACCGCCCCCTTATACTTAGGATCAAATAATCCTAAGTATAGTAGATTGTACACAAGGCAGGGAGGGTCAAGAGTGGGAACGAACAAATCACACTTGGTTTGTCTCATCCGATACTTAGGGTAAGATACCCTTAAGTATAGAAGAAGAAGATGAGACAGTGGAGGGGATCAAAGAATGAAAGAACTCAGGATGAACACCCTACTATAATTGGGACAAAGTATGTCCCAAGTATAGAAGACTGGTAAAAATGGGAGACACCTTTTCCGATAGAAAAAAAATGAAAAAGAAAAGAAGAAAGGTAGAAAAGACAGCGAAGGTAGAAGAAAGGGTCGAAGAGAATGTACGCATCACTCCCCATAATCTTAGGGTAAAAGAACCCTACATATAGGAAACAACAAAAGTGATGGAATGGAGAAAGAACACTCAGCTCATCCACCCCCATACACTTAGGATAAAGTACGTCCTAAGCAAGGCAACACACAGACATGGGGTAGATGAGTGTAACGATGGATGGAAAGAAGTAAACAAAAGCGAATGTACAACAAAATGGATATAGAAAGGATTAAGAAAGTAGAAAGAAAACCTTCTTGTGGGACTGGCGGAGAATGGATCTGACAAGGTGCATGTCGATATAGAGGTCCTTGATGAATCTCCATTTCATCACCTTTATTCTATCATTTTGGCCTTAAAAACCTAGCTAATGCATGTAAATACCTCTAATTTATACAAATTAACCTTCATTCTTTGTTGTATAAATATTGCATAAAATATTGCTTTTAATGCCAAAATTATATAATAAAGAAAAGAAAAAATAAAATAAAATAAAATGTCAAAGGTACTTTATGACCCTAAACTTCGAGACCTAGGCATCTTGATGATTAGGTCGATAAGGAAAAAAGTAGGGGGAGATAACAACCAATAATACAATAAAATTCTCATTTATTGATTCATCATTTATTCATTTTTGGTACCTATTTTATTTTACATATTTTTTATACCTCAAATAAATAAACTTTGTGGAATAAAGTTGTTGATAATAATGAATAAAAAAATAGAAAATTGATTTCATATGAAAAAAATACACAGTGTACTTTATAAAAAACCAAAATCCCAACTTCCCAAACACATATTTCTCTAATGAAAACTCACAATGTATCAAAATCACCTTTAACTGTATATACCTCTTAATAAGATATTTAATTATGGTGGTTTCATAGTTTTTGGAGTTAATGTCTGAAAGTTAGGTTTTGGATCCCTATTGTACTATATACCTGAATAAAATAACCATTTTATATATTCTCGATTATTTTTTATAATTTATATTTTATAATTTGTAAATATTATGTATATCATATGTATATATTAAAACTAGAATAAAACCCTAAATAAAACAGTAAAATAAATTACTTATATAAAATACATAGATGAAAGCCCTATACTTATACCTATATATTTATAACCCAATTTCTTGATGTGTAAAAAATATATCATAAAAATAGAATACAAATATATTTAAGTATATAAAAATAAGTATAATTATATAAAATATTAAAAAAATAATAAAATAAAAATTACGAAATAAATATAAAAGATTCAGAATAAGGTAAATGTAACTATAAATACACCCCTAAATATATACTTGTAAGTAAATACCTCAAAAAAATAAAAATCATAATAAAATAGTATATAAAAAATAAACATTTTTATTTTACAACTTAAAATTAATAAAATCATTTAATAAATATTTTATATTTTATAAATCTTTTTCATGCAGGGTTTTCATAGTTGGTCCATGTGGACCAACTAGGAGGCTCTACTAGTTGACCTCGATCAACTAGCTGGCTTACAGCTGCCAATTTGTCTGACCCATGTTTGACCCATCTTCTCAATTTTCTCCCCGCCGATTCCTTTACCCATTTTCTTTGATCCTTTCATTACCTTTTCTTCTAGATCTGTGTTCTTACACACTCGCTTGTTATCTTGAGGATTGGATCAATGCATCGCCTGATTTCCCTCGTTCTTTGGAGCCGCTCCACCACCTATACAAAACTTCACCTTCGACCTCTATTCAACGTTGAATCTCCTTTGACCCCATTTGCCCCCCCTTCTTTGGAGCTCTGGATCGAGGTGGGTGACAATCACCTCTCCAGCTCCTTATCAGAGTAGTTAGGCATGGTTTAGGTGTTTCCACCATCATCTCCAGCCACTGGCCGTTGAGGTATGACCATGTAGCTCTGGTTGTTTGAGGTACTCATTTCGACACTTCTTATATAGCTTAGATCCTATGTTTTCATTTCCTGCCTTGTTTTATATTTGTAGTCGCATTATTTAGCTTTAAATCCCAGAATCGAAGTTCGTTGGTGAACCATTTCTGTCGTGTATTGACAGTATCTGACCTGCCAAACCACCACATCCTCTTCCCTAGTCGTTTCCCTATGCAACCACCTGTTCCATTCACCTTGCTCCTCCTTGGAGCAGGACCTTGGTGTCCCACCTCCACCGCCTCACTGGGACACCGCCACACTATACCATCCTACATCCATTTCACCTCTAGAAGCTCCCCAGAGCTTCGTATTATTGTCATGAATAACCCTTGCAGGAGTTAAGCCAGAACAATGGCTCACCGAGCCTCACAGAGCTATAGAAGCACCTCCCAGGTTCCCTCTGTCGCTGAACATCACCAGGGCCCCTCTAGGCATTTTGAAGCTTCAAATCAATGAGGAAGGACCCATGGAAGCTTTTGGTGTCATCAAAAGGGATGTCAGAGCTCAGTGCATCGATATTTTGAGAATCCAAAGTAATCAACCATCGATCTCACCGTTGTTATTCCCGAGCTCCACCACCGTCCGTTGATCAAAGAAGAACCGTCAGATCCTTCACCAAGATCTAATTCTAGACGTTTGAGGTGAACTAGTATCGTCGCATAGGAGGACACCACGTATCCAAGTGAGCGCCATTAAACTATCCATCCGTTCCTTGCTTTGGGTATTTTGCATTTTAGACCCAAGCATTTATTTATTTATTGTTTAATGCTCAAACATTCCTTATCTATTATATAATATTTGTAATGATTGCAATTAGGCCCCAAGTATTTGTTGTATTTGCATAATAGTCCATTCCATGTCACCTCACGTTCTATCGCACGTGAGGTGTGCTCTTGGAAATTTTACAGGTAGGCCCTTGAGAGTTATTGTATTTAATTTTTGCCCCAATACTTTCTATTCTCATTATAAAATTTTATGAAAATTGTAGAATGGCCTTGGAATTTTATTTTATTTACATATATGCCCCTACTAGAACATGAATTTTTGTGTGTTTGTTGCATTTATTTAAAATATAATTTGCGCTCATAAAAAACTTTTACATCCACGTCTTAATTTTATTTATGTATTTTAGGACTTTTATTATTTATTAAAAAATATTTAGTGCACATTTATTCTCCGTCTATAGTATAAAATACCAAAAAATATAAAACATTTTGGAAAATTCCAAAAAATATGTTTAGTGTTTATTTATTTTCTAAATCTAGAAACTAAAAACTCTAAAACAGTAAAAGAAAATCTATAAAAATCAAAAAGTTCCATAATCCAGTATAAAAAGAGTAAAAGTTCCTAAAATTCCAAAAATAGTGTTTTCAATTTTGTAATTTTATTTATATTTTTATCTACCTATTAAAAAATTGATTCGAAGAATTTTGGACCTATTTTTATATTTTTCCTCTTCATTCAATTTCATCTATTTATTAAATCCTTGATTTGAGATATTTTTTACTTTAAAAATATATAAAAATTAGCAAAATTTACAAAAATAAAAAATAGTAGAAAATATTTAAATCCCAAACAGATTTTTTTTCTATATTTTGAATATTTTTATTAATATTTATAATTATATTTTAATTTATAATGCATATATACTCTTATGTATCCTATATTATATTTTTGAAAGAAAAAGGAAATAAAAAATATAATAATATTAAAATAAATTATAAAAATCTAAAATTCTAAAATTAAAAATAAACTATAAAAATATAAAAAAATGTAAAAATATAAAACTAAAAATCCACATAAAAATTTAGAGACAGATAACACAATCAGTTTTGTGCATTTCATTGCCCGATTTATCCATTTTGCTCCATGTGTTCGGCACTCTAAACATACTTACACCTATACACATCTATTGTAGAGTTATAATAAATTTTAACTCCACATTTATTTTGCATTTCTTTATATTTAATTGTGGGATTATTATTGAATTTAATGGTTTCCTTGAGCGCTCGCTTTGATGATTGTTATCCCCCTTGTAGATTGACAAGACGATCTAGGAAAGCGTTATGCCAATCCTCAACTAATACGAGACAATTAGGGTCTACTTGGAAGGTGTGAGAAGGTACAAATGGGTTACTGGAAGAAGTGTGGCTAGATCCAGCATTGGGTGTCTCGACTAGGTCTAAACAAAAGGGAACGAACTCATTTATGGAAGCAGTAAGGTCATGTTCGTCCTCTATGGTCTCAAATGAATTATCATTATCACCAAAAGGCCTGAATTGATTGATGAAAGCAATAAGATCAAATTCTACCTTATCAGTCTCTACAATGTCTACCCTCCGCTCAAATGTATCAATCATGTAAATCCTGTAGATGTCATCAACCCAACTCCAGTCACAGGAAGGGGAAAATCCATGGTCTATGCTTTTTGAGACTTTCTCCAATGGATTAATTCCCGGATCTCATCATTGGTCATAAAGTAAACCTCTCTAATATCAGCAAATAGGTCATAGGCCTCAGGGTCGGCTAGAATAGGTGTAGTCACATCAGGTGCGAGTCTCTGGTCGATAGTAGGTGCAATGATGATCACAACACTCCCGTAACCAGGATGGAAGCAAATCTCTCCTAAAGCGTAATCAATAATGACTCTCGCAGAGGCGATAAAGGTTCATCCTAGGATGATTGGAGAGTACTCCCCATTGGTGGAGGTATCCATATGCAATATGACAAAATCAATAGTGTAGCTCATGCCTTGAATCAAATTGACAACGTTCTCTGGAATGCCCTTCGAATTCTTGATAGATCCATCAATGAATTGAACGATCATCTTGGATTTCTTGAGATGCCCTAAGTGAAGAGATTATACCAATGAGATGGGTATTGTGCTAATTGAATCACCATTGTCAAAGAGAGTGTGATCACATGAATAGTCAGAGATGGTGCATCTACTGAATGGTGTAGCAGTGTTCCCTTTCCTAGAAGAAGAGTGGTGGGTGATGGCATGGGCAGTGGTGATGGTCAAGATATGACACTCAAATAAGCTCCTTCGCTTTCTCTTCTTGTGTTGAGGATCAGATAAAAGGTTCATGGCATGGCGGAGTGGGGCATCAATAATCTCATGAATAGTAGCCATCACCTCAGGTTCGATTAGCATTTATTTGAATTTTTGGATCTCCTCCATACAAGGGAGGAGATCAGAGTCAACATATACACAAGGATGACTAATAATAGTCCGTACAATATCATGCTTGGGGTCAAAGGTCCGACATGAGGTGAGTGAATGTGTGGATAAAGAATCTTGCAGATGGGCCCTCTCCTCACAGTCCAAATCAACATCTGTCTCCCAAAATCTTTTTGTATTTTTTTAATTTCGCTCATTTTTTTAAATTTTGCGTGATTGCAAGCTCTCATGAATACCCTAAAATGAATCCATATATTTAGAAGGTAAATAAACAATATGTCTCGTACTTAGGTTAGCGTGGTCATAAATCATCGAATTCATATGATCCATGATCTGGGTTAAGGTCTCAAGTGTGGACAACATAAGAGGTGACTCCCAAAGCTAAGTCTCATGTGGATGAGGTGATGAAAATGTGATAGTGGTGGTGGGTCAAGGTTTGAGTCCTGAAATAAGGGGTTAGGTGGATATGTACAAAAAGGATAATTAGGAGTAAGATCCTCCCGATATTAGGGAGGTGGATCAAAGTCAAAATCTGCATCTTGGAACAAAGGATATGTACAGAAGTCTAGACCAAAGTCCTCCTATAAAATGGAGGTGGACCGGCTGGAGGGTATAAACGATTCGCAAAGTCCGAATAAAAACTGCTCCAGATGGCCATCTCCGAAGCAAAAAAAATCATCAGGAGAACATGAGGGTCAAATCAAGAAATGTGATAAAATGGTGAAAATGTGCAGTGAAGATCGAGGATGCACATAAACAATCACAAATAACTTCACATAAAACAAACCCCTCAAGTCACCTACTCAATTCAGTGAAGACTGTGAATGTTTGATCTTTTTATCCTGTCCATTTTAGAGTTTGGGGAGGAGATAAAAATTGCATAAACACTTAGGGGGCCTGATATTGGGGCACTAACCACAGTGTGTATATGAGCAAGTAAAACAAATACAATGAGGGGGTTATTCTCCCCAAGACAAATATTTTCTTTTTGATTCATTTTAGGTTCGAGTAATATTAGCAGTTCCAATTTTATTGATTATAACTATTTTGTATTTTAATAAGAATGCATGAGCCTATTATGGAGTCAATTACTTTAGCAACCTAGGTGGTTAAAATCAGAGGGAGAGAATGGAAAAGCAATGCGAGGCGAAAATGATGATGAATGCTAAAGCATAAATGCTCACCTTGCCTCCATCTCTCTTCGTGCAAGGATGCTAAGCATAACTGAAACAATATATATATATATATATGTATATATATATATGTATATATATATATGTATATGTATATATATATATATATATGCAAATTCTAGCCGATGAAATTGCCCTAGATGAGAATATACTATTATCGTGAAGAACAATATGCTAGTCACCTAGTTTAAAATCAAATGGTTTGGTCTTGAAGCCTCCTCGGTGCCCACCACAATGGGTCCTCCAAGCACTGTATGGAGGGCTCTCATAGCACGCAGTTTTGAGACTAAGTGAAGTGCAATTCAAAATTTAACCAAGTCCAAATGAGACTATAGGTATAGGTAAATATAATAAAGTGTTTGGACCTTAATCTATCGAGCAAGCAAATCCTACAAGTAGGGCTCAATCACATAAAACAAAGAAAAATAAAATAATAAACAAATATAAAAGAAAAATGAGAAATCTGCAACAAAAACCGTCGAGGCCCCCAAGGGAACAATCCCTCACGCATTGTTCCCCGTAAAGTATGAAGAGTGTCCTGAGACTCCTGAATATTACAATTAAATAGCCACTCTCTCACTTCAATGACAAAATAAATACAATAAAATAAAAGTGGCTCTATCTTCAAATTTTCTCTAAGTTTCCTTTGGTGCTAGGTTAGAAAATTAAGCCGACTTCATGTGGGTGTGCAGGCGCTCCAATGGGGGCCTCCCTCGATCCACGATCCTTGCAACAAAGTCAACGAAGAGAGTGGTTAGACAGCTCAATAGTAATATCAAGTAAAATAAAAAATGAATAAAGGAGAAAATTAAGATGAGCAACAATACATAGGTAAAATTAATCTACACAATGTTGTTCCCCGGCTGCAGGGCCATTTGATGACTAAGGTTTTTCGAGGGTCAAATATCTCACAAGGCGAGGACATAGTTGTTGTGGCGACTACTCAAGAAACCCTAGAAATCAACAATTAATCTATAATAAGAATTAATCAATGAAAAGCAAAATATTTGGAGTTATAATTTATTATAATTGTACAATAGACGTGTATGGTGTACAAGTATGTAGAGGTCGAATACAGGGAGCAAATGTGAGAATGGTGCAAGTGAATGCAAAAATGTGTGCTTCTTGTTTCACTACACTGGTCATGCATCTCCTTGTTTAATTTCTTTTTCTTTTTTAAAAACATAAATAACTATATATAAGTCTATATATACAATATATGATAATATAGATATAAATACATATTTAATAAAAAATACATAATTAAATATTTTTGGGTTTTGATAATTTTACTACTTCTTAATTTTTAAGGATTTTTGCTAATTTTTATAGATTTGAAAATAAAAAAAAATCCCAACCATGGATTAAATAAAAAGGCTAAATTTAAATGGAAATTAAATATATAAGATAATATCAAACATTTTCCAAAATAATTTTAATAAAAAAATAATGATAATTTTAAAAAGAAAATTATAAAATAAAAAATTATGTTTTTGGAGTTTTTAGATTTTTTTGATTTTTATAATGAATTTATTTTTCTATTTTTAGTCAAAAGGTTCAAAATGCTTAAATAAACAAAACATATTTTTTGTGAATTTTTCAAAATGACTTTACAATTTTTATGGGTTTTTAAGCTAAGAGGGGAATATTTGTCCTCTTTTTATTTTTAATAAATACTAAATAGTCCTAAATTGTCATTCAAAAAATATGGCGTGAAAATATAATGAAACAAGATCTAAATCATGTTTTTAATCATAATTGATATATTTAATAAAGGAAAGAAATGCATAAAAGATCACTGAACTAGCAGGGGCATAAATGTAATTAAAAATAAATACGATATCCTTTCTACAGTTTTTTTTAAATTAAGTAACTTAACTTAAAAGTTCTTGGGACAAAATGATATTCAAAAAGTAACAAGGGCTCAAGTGCAAAATGCACACCTCAAGTGGGACCTCATGTGAGGTGAGCTGACAAGGACTAATTTGCAAATAAAAATAGTTCAAGGAAATGTTTGCAAATATTATAAAAATATATAAATGACAAAGAAATGTTTTTATACTACATATTAAAATACAAAAATGATTGGGCAAAATCGGTGAAATACCCCTTCAGGCGCGGACACGGATGGTTTGATGGAGAGTACTAATACATGTATCACGTTCCTAAGCTGCGATGATGGTTTGTCATCCACGAATGGGATTAGATCATGGATTAGGATCAGACGACTAGAGGCACAGGCGATCGGACTATAGTTGTCCTTCATGAAGAACATGGCGAGATCCAACTGCTCCTAATTGGTCTAAAAGAACAGGGAAGAATACTTCCCTGGAGCTCGCTCGATCCACCTTCTCTCCTTGCTCCGGTACTCTCAGAGACTACTGCACTGCTCAGAAGATTCCCCACATCAATCCGAAGCTCAGGGAGGCATAAAAGATGTGCGAGCCTCATTGACGTGTTCCTGGAACGTCAAGGAATCTAGAGTTTTAGCTGATCCTCAACCCTGCAAGTGGTCATTATTTCTTGGTTTCTTGTATGGGAATATCAGCGCAAAAGGGTGATGCTTTGGAGAGCATTAGAAGGGGGAATGGGTGAAGGAGATGGCTGGGCAGAGCTCTCCGTCGGTCGGCAGAGAAGGAAGAGCGAAGGTCCAAATACATAGGGCATTTTGTTGAGTGGAATAGGTGAAACCTTTGGAGGATGGAGAGGAACGAAGTGAGGCTATTTGGCGGTCGAGAAATTGATTTGAAGACGGTGAAAGGTTTGTCGTAGTCAAACTCTGTGGAACAACACATTGGAGCTTTCATACTACTATCGATAATCAAATAATCAAATAAATGCACTAATTTAACCCTATAATTAAAACTAATTAAAAAGAAGGGAAAAGGTACCTCAGTTGGCTAGATCCAAGGAAGCTGCCCTCGACGACGAAGCTTCATCGGAGGTAGGAGGAATGCACACAAAACCACGCATGGATCCAATGTAAGGGGTTGGAGAAGAAGCTGTCACATTCTTCAATCCATTGCACCAGAGAGCAGGATTCAAACAAGACCAAAGGAGATTCAAAATCGAATGGAAAGAGAAGGTGGGGTTTTGTAGAAGTGATGAAGATGGGAGGAAAAACGAGGTGGAATAGGTGAATAGATGGATTGATCCTCAAGGAATCGCGCAGTAATGAAAGTCCTTAAATTGAGGAGAAAAGGTTCTAAAGATATCACCCTGAGAGTATGAAATAATCCTCGAGGGAAAATTAATGAAAACAGGTCAAAACCTACGTCTGACACCCCTAGTACCTAGGTCAAAGAGTTGACCAATCATACATGAAATTATTTAAAAATTCAAATATAGTTAATAAATGATTTTATTAATGTTAATTTATAAAATATTAAAGTTTATTATTTTATGTAGTAGTTTAAAATATTTTTATTTATTTTTTGAGCTTATTTATCACAAGTTAATTGTTAGGGTTCCATTTATAGGTATATTCATCTATGTTTTGGATAATTTATCTTTATTTTTTATTTTCTTATTTCATTTCTTAGTTATTAATTATAACTTATTTTCATATACATAAAATATTTTTATTATATTTTTATGATGTAATATATATACTTAAATAAATATAGACGTTGAATATACAGGTATAGTTATTGTATATTCATCGATGTATTTTATATACATATTTTATTTTGATGTTTTATTTATGGTTTTATGGTGTCTTAAATATGTATATATGTTATAAATAATATTTATGATAATATAAAAATATAAAATTTTATAAATAATAAATAAAAATAAAATGAATATTTTATATATGTAAACTATACAATAAGGGTCCAAAACCAAACATTTACACCTCGATTCCAAAAAATATGAAACTACATTCATTAAATAGCTTATTTAAAGTTATATACAATTAAAGGTGATTTTATATCTTTTGAGTTTTTATTTAGGAGATATGGGTCTGAGAAGTAGGGATTATGGATTTTTATTTAGAGTATAATTTGTGCAATGTATCTTACTTTTGTATGAAATCAATTTTGTAATTTTTATGTATTATTATCTACAACTTTTATGTCCAAAGTTTCTTTATTTGAGTTAAAAAGTAGAAATAAAATAGGTCCCAAAAATAAATTAATGATGAATAAATAAATGGTATTTTTGATGTATTATTGTCCCTTATCTCCACCTACTTTATTCCTTGTCGACATGTCATCATGATTAGTGGGTATCATGTTTAGGGTCATAAAATATCTTTATCAGTTTATTCCTTTTATTTTATTTTCTTTATTCTATAATTTTAGCATTAAAAATTATAATTTATACACAATAAATGGAACAAAGAATGTATGATAATTTGTACCAATAAATGTTATTTACGTGCATTAGCAAGGGTTTTTAAGGTCAAATTGATAGAATAAAGATGATGAATGGAGACTCATCACCCTCCAATACTTGCCTTTGTTAGTCCCTATCAAACACTTATGCAATAAGTGCAAAAAATGAAAACAAAGAAAAGAAAAAGAAAGAAAATGGATTGAATTATCTTTCAAACTTGTATTCACAAAATCAAAGTTTGGAGCTCAAGTCGAACCTCTGGAGTTTTAGTGTAGTCAGAACCTTATTGTTAAACGGATTTGAAACACAACATCCTTCAAGAATCCTAAAACTCTGCTCAAGTCTCCTCAATAGCCAGGTTAGAATAGTTTAACTCATACACAAAGCCTTTTCACTAATCTTACTTGTATAGTGTGTGTGATAGTGGCTCCCCTCAACTGAAATGACAAAGAGACCGACTTCTCCAGTATGACAACCCAATGATTCCCCAATCCAGCAACTCCTTCCTCAAAGATCATGGTATTCTCTTCTAAGATCAAGTTACAATGAGCTCTAGAGGAGGGCGTGAAGAGATGAATAGACGGTAGCCAATGTAGCTACCTTTCTAGGGATGCATGACCAATGTAGTCAAGTCATCCAGTTGCAGGCTCACATGATATGACTTTGAAGCTCAAGCTTGCTTATTGACTGTATAAATATGTATACTCAAGCAGAAATTTTATTTTCAATCAGGTCTGTCCATGTCTTTTGAAGTTTTTGATTTGATTTTTTTGAAATACTATATACAATAACATTTACATATGGAGTTTTTCCTCTTGAGCCAGTAGAGTATCCATCTTTTGAAGCATTATTGCAACCCACACTCTCTTGTCTTAGACATATTGTCTACTGGATGGGTTGGTATGCACTTCCCTCCCTGGACGAGGATGAATGTTTCCACTAGTGTGAATCTCAAACCGACAAATCTAATTCCCTCACCACTCCAACTGAGTTGAGCCAAGTGAAAAGTGCAGGTGTACAAGTTAGATCATTATCAACAAGAGTCCTGTGTGTGCTCTAAAATTCTCTACTTAAATAATCAAGAATACATTGAATCAAGTCTCACAATTCCCAAAGAATTAAGTCAACTACACCAGAAGTATCTCAATTCCAGTTCCTATAATGTTTTCTTCTGATTAGGCAGATTTGAGGTCCAACCAAGATCCAATCTTCGAATTTTCCTTATACTTGTTCAATTATCAAACTCAATTCAAAAAATGCAAATGCTTTGAACAATGCAGAAAATATTTTTATGACGCAATTTTCAAATTTTTAACCTTTTATGGATTTTTGTTTTGCAGATTTTTATGCGTTTTTTGAAATAGTTTTTGCAAATGTTTTTGTTATTTTTGTTTTTGCAAATGTTTTTGGACTTTTCAAAACAAAAGATTTTTGTAAAAAAAGATAGGTACAAATATTTACATGGGGATGCATCTTATTATTTACTAGAGTTTGGGTTTTTAAGAATTATATAGGGATATGTGATTATTTTTGTAGATATACGTATACAATTAATAAAGAATTTTCGGTTGATGTATATATATTCCTCAAACTTATTTCAAGATGATTTTACAAACAATTTCGAAAACTATAGTCCAAAATAATTTCTACAAATAATTTTATAAGCATTTACAAAATTTCAAAATCATTTTGCAATGGATTTCTAACAGTATATGTATATATATATTCCAAATATTTTTGCAACCATTTTCATAACCATTTGTAAATAGTTTTTCAAACATTTTTATTTCACTCAAAGATAAGAAATTTTACAAGCAAAATATTTTTACAAAGTTTGAAAATATTTTCCAAATAGTATTAAAAATATTTTTTCAAAAATAATTCAAACTATTTTTCAAACATTTTACAAATTTTTTTCTTATTTGTTTATCAATATATATACAAAAAGAATTTGAGGAATAACGAACATATCTTTTATTAAATGATTTTAATGGAATTTATAGAGTATATATATAATATTTTATACAGTATTTTAGCCATAATAATTGAAAATATGAAAGTACAAGTTATGGATAAAGTATATACATAGTATATATCACCCCCCTATACTTAGCTTGAGCTATGTCCTCATAGATCAGAGAGAAAAAACAAGACATAACTCGTACTCAGTATAGAAAATCCTAAAGTAGAAACAAATGAATGAAAGAAGAAATAAGCGAGTGAAAAATCGACCATCCCCCTTATACTTAGGATCAAATAACGCTAAGTCGATTATTTTTTATAATTTATATTTTATAATTTGTAAATATTATGTATATCATATGTATATATTAAAACTAGAATAAAACCCTAAATAAAACATTAAAATAAATTACTTATATAAAATACATAGATGAAAGCCCTATACTTATACCTATATATTTATAACCCAATTTCTTGACATGTAAAAAATATACCACAAAAATAGAATACAAATATATTTAAGTATAATAAAATAAGTATAATTATATAAAATATTAAAAAAAAATAATAAAATAAAAATTACGAAATAAATATAAAAGATTCAGAATAAGGTAAATGTAACTATAAATATACCCCTAAATATATACTTGTAAGTAAATACCTCAAAAAAATAAAAATCATAATAAAATAGTATATAAAAAATAAACATTTTTATTCTACAACTTAAAATTAATAAAATCATTTAATAAATATTTTAGAATTTATAAATCTTTTTCATGCAGGGTTTTCATAGTTGGTCCATGTGGACCAACCAGGAGGCTCTACTAGTTGACCTCGATCAACTAGCTGGCTTACACCTGCCAATTTGTCTGACCCATGTTTGACCCATCTTCTCAATTTTCTCCCCGCCGATTCCTTTACCCATTTTCTTTGATCCTTCATTACCTTTTCTTCTAGATCTGTGTTCTTACACACTCGCTTGTTATCTTGAGGATTGGATCAATGCATCGCCTGATTTCCCTCGTTCTTTGGAGCCGCTCCACCACCTATACAAAACTTCACCTTCGACCTCTATTCCACGTTGAATCTCCTTTGACCCCATTTGCCCCCCCTTCTTTGGAGCTCTGGATCGAGGTGGGTGACAATCACCTCTCCAGCTCCTTATTAGAGTAGTTAGGCATGGTTTAGGTGTTTCCACCATCATCTCTAGCCACTGGCCGTTGAGGTATGACCATGTAGCTCTGGTTGTTTGAGGTACTCATTTCGACACTTCTTATATAGCTTAGATCCTATGTTTTCATTTCCTGCCTTGTTTTATATTTGTACTCGCATTATTTAGCTTTAAATCCCAGAATCGAAGTTCGTTGGTGAACCATTTCTGTCGTGTATTGCCAGTATCTAACCTGCCAAACCACCACATCCTCTTCCCTAGTCGTTTCCCTATGCAACCACCTGTTCCATTCACCTTGCTCCTCCTTGGAGCAGGACCTTGGTGTCCGACCTCCACCGCCTCACTGGGACACCGCCACACTGTACCATCCTACATCCATTTCACCTCTAGAAGCTCTCCAGAGCTTCGTATTTTTGTCATGAATAACCCCTGCAGGAGTTAAGCCAGAACAATGGTTCACCGAGCCTCACAGAGCTACAGAAGCACCTCCCAGGTTCCCTCTGTCGCTGAACATCACCAGGGCCCCTCTAGGCATTTTGAAGCTTCAAATCAATGAGGAAGGACCCATGGAAGCTTTTGGTGTCATCAAAAGGGATGTCAGAGCTCAGTGCATCGATATTTTGAGAATCCAAAGTAATCAACCATCGATCTCACCGTTGTTATTCCCGAGCTCCACCACCGTCCGTTGATCAAAGAAGAACCGTCAGATCCTTCACCCAGATCTAATTCTAGACGTTTGAGGTGAACTAGTATCGTCGCATAGGAGGACACCACATATCCAAGTGAGCGCCATTAAACTATCCATCCGTTCCTTGCTTTGGGTATTTTGCATTTTAGACCCAAGCATTTATTTATTTATTTATTATTTAATGCTCAAGCATTCCTTATCTATTATATAATATTTGTAATGATTGCAAATAGGCCCCAAGTATTTGGTGTATTTGCGTAATAGTCCATTCCATGTCACCTCACGTTCTATCGCACGTGAGGTGTGCTCTTGGAAATTTTGCAGGTAGGCCCTTGAGAGTTATTGTATTTAATTTTTGCCCCAATACTTTCTATTCTCATTATAAAATTTTATGAAAATTGTAGAATGGCCTTGGACTTTTATTTTATTTACATATATGCCCCTACTAGAACATGAATTTTTGTGTGCTTGTTGCATTTATTTAAAATATCATTTGCGCTCATAAAAAACTTTTACATCCACGTCTTAATTTTATCTATGTATTTTAGGACTTTTATTATTTATTAAAAAATATTTAGTGCACGTTTATTCTCCGTCTATAGTATAAAATACCAAAAAATATAAAACATTTTGGAAAATTCCAAAAAATATGTTTAGTGTTTATTTATTTTCTAAATCTAGAAACTAAAAACTCTAAAACCGTAAAAGAAAATCTATAAAAATCAAAAAAGTTCCATAATCCAGTATAAAAAGAGTAAAAGTTCCTAAAATTCCAAAAATAGTGTTTTCAATTTTGTAATTTTATTTATATTTTATATACCTATTAAAAAATTGATTTGAAGAATTTTGGACCTTTTTTTATATTTTTCCTCTTCATTCAATTTCATCTATTTATTAAATCCTTGATTTGAGATATTTTTTACTTTAAAAATATATAAAAATTAGCAAAATTTACAAAAATAAAAAAATAGTAGAAAATATTTAAATCCCAAACAGATTTTTTTCTATATTTTGAATATTTTTATTAATATTTATAATTATATTTTAATTTATAATGCATATATATTCTTATATATCCTATATTATATTTTTGAAAGAAAAAGGAAATAAAAAATATAATAATATTAAAATAAATTATAAAAATCTAAAATTCTAAAATTAAAAATAAACTATAAAAATATAAAAAAAATAAAATGTAAAAATATAAAACTAAAAATCCACATAAAAATTTAGAGACAGATAACACAATCAGTTTTGTGCATTTCATTGCCCGATTTATCCATTTTGCTCCATGTGTTCGGCACTCTAAACATACTTACACCTATACACATCTATTGCAGAGTTATAATAAATTTTAACTCCACATTTATTTTGCATTGCTTTATATTTAGTTGTGGGATTATTATTGAATTTAATGGTTTCCTTGAGCGCTCGCTTTGATGATTGTTATCCCCCTTGTAGATTGACAAGATGATCTAGGAAAGCGTTATGTCAATCCTCAACTAATACGAGACGATTAGGGTCTACTTGGAAGGTGTGAGAAGGTACAAATGGGTTAGTGGAAG
The DNA here is from genome assembly GCA_037367405.1 of Ottelia alismoides. Lineage (NCBI taxonomy): Eukaryota > Viridiplantae > Streptophyta > Magnoliopsida > Alismatales > Hydrocharitaceae > Ottelia > Ottelia alismoides. Next base: position 202,548 of record JAZKJV010006286.1, read on the forward strand.
AAGTGTGGCTAGATCCAGCATTGGGTGTCTCGACTAGGTCTAAACAAAAGGGAACGAACTCATTTATGGAAGCAGTAAGGTCATGTTCGTCCTCTATGGTCTCAAATGGATTATCATTATCACCAAAAGGCCTGAATTGATTGATGAAAGCAATAAGATCAAATTCTACCTTATCAATCTCTACAATGTCTACCCTCCGCTCAAATGTATCAATCATGTAAATCCTGTAGATGTCATCAACCCAACTCCAGTCACAGGAAGGGGAAAATCCATGGTCTATGCTTTTTGAGACTTTCTCCAATGGATTAATTCCCGGATCTCATCATTGGTCATAAAGTAAACCTCTCTAATATCAGCAAATAGGTCATAGGCCTCAGGGTCGGCTAGAATAGGTGTAGTCACATCAGGTGCGAGTCTCTGGTCGATAGTAGGTGCAATGATGATCACAACACTCCCGTAACCAGGATGGAAGCAAATCTCTCCTAAAGCGTAATCAATAATGACTCTCGCAGAGGCGATAAAGGTTCATCCTAGGATGATTGGAGAGTACTCCCCATTGGTGGAGGTATCCATATGCAATATGACAAAATCAATAGTGTAGCTCATGCCCTGAATCAAATTGACAACGTTCTCTGGAATGCCCTTCGAATTCTTGATAGATCCATCAATGAATTGAACGATCATCCTGGATTTCTTGAGATGCCCTAAGTGAAGAGATTATACCAATGAGATGGGTATTGTGCTAATTAAATCACCATCGTCAAAGAGAGTGTGATCACATGAATAGTCAGAGATGGTGCATCTACTGAATGGTGTAGCAGTGTTCCCTTTCCTAGAAGAAGAGTGGTGGGTGATGGCATGGGCAATGGTGATGGTCAAGATATGACAGTCAAATAAGCTCCTTCGCTTTCTCTTCTTGGGTTGAGGATCAGATAAAAGGTTCATGGCATGGCGGAGTGGGGAATCAATAATCTCATGAATAGTAGCCATCACCTCAGGTTCGATTAGCATTTATTTGAATTTTCGGATCTCCTCCATACAAGGGAGGAGATCAGAGTCAACATATACACAAGGATGACTAATAATAGTCCGTACAATATCATGCTTGGGGTCAAAGGTCCGACATGAGGTGAGTGAATGTGTGGATAAAGAATCTTGCAGATGGGCCCTCTCCTCACAGTCCAAATCAACATCTGTCTCCCAAAATCTTTTTGTATTTTTTTAATTTCGCTCATTTTTTTAAATTTTGTGTGATTGCAAGCTCTCATGAATATCCTCAAATGATTCCATATATTTAGAAGATAAATAAACAATATGGCTCGTACTTAGGTTAGCGTGGTCATAAATCATCGAATTCATATGATCCATGATCTGGGATAAGGTCTCATGTGTGGACAACATAAGAGGTGACTCCCAAAGCTAAGTCTCATGTGGATGAGGTGTTGAAAATGTGATAGTGGTGGTGGGTCAAAGTTTGAGTCCTGAAATAAGGGGTTAGGTGGATATGTACAAAAAGGATAATTAGGAGTAAGATCCTGTCGATATTAGGGAGGTGGATCAAAGTCAAAATCTGCATCTTGGAACAAAGGATATGTACAGAAGTCTAGACCAAAGTCCTCCAATAAAATGGAGGTGGACCGGCTGGAGGGAAGGATTTGCAAAGTCCGAATAAAAAGTGCTCCAGATGGCCATCTCCGAAGCAAAAAAAATCATCAGGAGAACATGAGGGTCAAATCAAGAAATGTGATAAAATGGTGAAAATGTGCAGTGAAGATCGAGGATGCACATAAACAATCACAAATAACTTCACATAAAACAAACCCCTCAATTCACCTACTCAATTCAGTGAAGACCGTGAATGTTTGATCTTTTTATCCTGTCCATTTTAGAGTTTGGGGAGGAGATAAAAATTGCATAAACACTTAGGGGGCCTGATATTGGGGCACTAACCACAGTGTGTATATGAGCAAGTAAAACAAATACAATGAGGGGGTTATTCTCCCCAAGACAAATATTTTCTTTTTGATTCATTTTAGGTTCGAGTAATATTAGCAGTTCCAATTTTATTGATTATAACTATTTTGTATTTTAATAAGAATGCATGAGCCTATATGGAGTCAATTACTTTAGCAACCTAGGTGGTTAAAATCAGAGGGAGAGAATGGAAAAGCAATGCGAGGCGAAAATGATGATGAATGCTAAAGCATAAATGCTCACCTTGCCTCCATCTCTCTTCGTGCAAGGATGCTAAGCATAACTGAAACATATATATATATATATATATATATATATATATGCAAATGCTAGCCGATGAAATTGCCTCAGATGAGAATATACTATTATCGTGAAGAACAATATGCTAGTCACCTAGTTTAAAATCAAATGGTTTGGTCTTGAAGCCTCCTCGGTGCCCACCACAATGGGTCCTCCAAGCACTGTATGGAGGGCTCTCATAGCACGCAGTTTTGAGACTAAGTGAAGAGCAATTCAAAATTTAACCAAGTCCAAATGAGACTATAGGTATAGGTAAATATAATAAAGTGTTTGGACCTTAATCTATCGAGCAAGCAAATCCTACAAGTAGGGCTCAATCACATAAAACAAAGAAAAATAAAATAATAAACAAATATAAAAGAAAAATGAGAAATCTGCAACAAAAACCGTCGAGGCCCCCAAGGGAACAATCCCTCACGCACTGGACCCCGTAAAGTATGAAAAGTGTCCTGAGACTCCTGAATATTACAATTAAATAGCCACTCTCTCACTTCAATGACAAAATAAATACAATAAAATAAAAGTGGCTCTATCTTCAAATTTTCTCTAAGTTTCCTTTGGTGCTAGGTTAGAAAATTAAGCCGACTTCATGTGGGTGTGCAGGCGCTCCAATGGGGGCCTCCCTCGATCCACGATCCTTGCAACAAAGTCAACGAAGAGAGTGGTTAGACAGCTCAATAGTAATATCAAGTAAAATAAAAAATGAATAAAGGAGAAAATTAAGATGAGCAACAATACATAGGTAAAATTAATCTACACAATGTTGTTCCCCGGCTGCAGGGCCATTTGATGACTAAGGTTTTTCGAGGGTCAAATATCTCACAAGGCGAGGACATAGTTGTTGTGGCGACTACTCAAGAAACCCTAGAAATCAACAATTAATCTTTAATAAGAATTAATCAATGAAAAGCAAATTATTTGGAGTTATAATTTATTATAACTGTACAATAGACGTGTATGGTGTACAAGTATGTAGAGGTATACAGGGAGCAAATGTGAGAATGGTGCAAGTGAATGCAAAAATGTGTGCTTCTTGTTTCACTACACTGGTCATGCATCTCCTTGTTTAATTTCTTTTTCTTTTTTAAAAACATAAATAACTGTATATAAGTCTATATATACAATATATGATAATATAGATATAAATACATATTTAATAAAAAAATACATAATTAAATATTTTTGGGTTTTGATAATTTTACTGCTTCTTAATTTTTAAGGATTTTTGCTAATTTTATAGATTTTAAAATAAAAAAATATCGCAACCATGTATTAAATAAAAAGGCTAAATTTAAATGGAAATTAAATATATAAGATAATATCTAATATTTTCTAAAATAATTTTAATAAAAAATATGATATTTTTAAAAAGAAAATTATAAAATAAAAAATTATATTTTTGTAGTTTTTAGATTTTTTTCGATTTTTATAATGGATTTCGGAGTTTTTTTAAGAGTTTTATTTTTCTATTTTTAGTCAAAAGGTTCAAAATGCTTAAATAAACAAAACATATTTTTTTGTGAATTTTTCAAAATGACTTTACAATTTTTATGGGTTTTTAAGCTAAGCGGGGAATATTTGTCCTCTTTTTATTTTTAATAAATACTAAATAGTCCTAAATTGTAATTCAAAAAATATGGCGTGAAAATATAAAGAAACAAGATCTAAATCATGTTTTTAATCATAATTGATATATTTAATAAAGGAAAGAAATGCATAAAAGATCACTGAACTAGCAGGGGCATAAATGTAATTAAAAATAAATACGAGATCCTTTCTACATTTTTTTAAAATTATGTAACTTAAATTAAAAGTTCTTGGGACAAAATGATATTCAAAAAGTTACAAGGGCTCAAGTGCAAAATGCCCACCTCAAGTGGAACCTCATGTGAGGTGAGCTGACATGGACTAATTTGCAAATAAAAATAGTTCAAGGAAATGTTTGCAAATATTATAAAAATATATAAATGACAAAGGAATGTTTTTATACTACATATTAAAATACAAAAATGATTGGGCAAAATCGGTGAAATACCCCTTCAGGCGCGGACACAGATGGTTTGATGGAGAGTACTAATACATGTATCACGTTCCTAAGCTGCGATGATGGTTTGTCATCCACGAATGGGATTAGATCATGGATTAGGATCGGATGACTAGAGGCACAGGCGATCGGACTATAGTTGTCCTTCATGAAGAACATGGCGAGATCCAACTGCTCCTAATTGGTCTAAAAGAACAGGGAAGAATACTTCCCTGGAGCTCGATCGATCCACCTTCTCTCCTTGCTCCGGTACTCTCAGAGACTACTGCACTGCTCAGAAGATTCCCCACATCAATCCGAAGCTCAGGGAGGCATAAAAGATGTGCGAGCCTCATTGACGTGTTCCTGGAACGTCAAGGAATCTAGAGTTTTAGCTGATCCTCAACCCTGCAAGTAGTCATTATTTCTTACTTTCTTGTATGGGAATATCAGCGCAAAAGGGTGATGCTTTGGAGAGCATTAGAAGGGGGAATGGGTGAAGGAGATGGCTGGGCAGAGCTCTCCGTCGGTCGGCAGAGAAGGAAGAGCGAAGGTCCAAATACATAGGGCATTTTGTTGAGTGGAATAGGTGAAACTTTTGGAGGATGGAGAGGAACGAAGTGAGTCTATTTGGCGGTCGAGAAACTGATTTGAAGACGGTGAAAGGTTTGTCGTAGTCAAACTCTGTGGAACAACACATTGGGGCTTTCATACTACTATCGATAATCAAATAATCAAATAAATGCACTAATTTAACCCTATAATTAAAACTAAATAAAAAGAAGGGAAAAGGTACCTCAGTTGGCTAGATCCAAGGAAGCTGCCCTCGACGACGAAGCTTCATCGGAGGTAGGAGGAATGCACACAAAACCACGCATGGATCCAATGTAAGGGGTTGGAGAAGAAGCTGTCACATTCTTCAATCCATTGCACCAGAGAGCAGGATTCAAACAAGACCAAAGGAGATTCAAAATCGAATGGAAAGAGAAGGTGGGGTTTTGTAGAAGTGATGAAGATGGGAGGAAAAACGAGGTGGAATAGGTGAATAGATGGATTGATCCTCAAGGAATCACGCAGTAATGAAAGTACTTAAATTGAGGAGAAAAGGTTCTAAAGATATCACCCTGAGAGTATGAAATAATCCTCGACGGAAATTAATGAAAACCGGTCAAAACCTACGTCTGACTCCCCTAGTACCTAGGTCAAAGAGTTGACCAATCATACTTGAAATTATTTAAAAATTCAAATATAATTGATAAATGATTTTATTAATGTTAATTTATAAAATATTAAAGTTTATTATTTTATGTAGTTGTTTAAAATATTTTTATTTATTTTTTGAGCTTATTTATCACAAGTTAATTGTTAGGGTTCCATTTATAAGTATATTCATTTATGTTTTGGATAATTTATCTTTATTTTTTATTTTCTTATTTCATTTCTTATTTATTAATTATAACTTATTTTCATATACATAAAATATTTTTATTATATTTTTATGATGTAATGTATATACTTAAATAAATATAGATGTTGAATATACATGTATAGTTATTGTATATTCATCGATGTATTTTATATACATATTTTATTTTGATGTTTTATTTATGGTTTTATGGTGTCTTAAATATGTATATATGTTATAAATAATATTTATGATAATATAAAAATATAAAATTTTATAAATAATAAATAAAAATGAAATGAATATTTTATATATGTTAACTATACAATAGGGGTCCAAAACCAAACATTTACACCTCGATTCCAAAAAATATGAAACTACATTCATTAAATAGCTTATTTAAAGGTATATACAATTAAAGGTGATTTTATATATTTTGAGTTTTTATTTAGGAGATATGGGTCTGAGAAGTAGGGATTATGGATTTTTATTTAGAGTATAATTTGTGCAATGTATCTTACTTTTGTATGAAATCAATTTTGTATTTTTTTTATGTATTATTATCTACAACTTTTATGTCCAAAGTTTCTTTATTTGAGTTAAAAAGTAGAAATAAAATAGGTCCCAAAAATAAATTAATGATGAAGAAATAAATGGTATTTTTGATGTATTATTGTCCCTTATCTCCACCTACTTTATTCCTTGTCGACATGTCATCATGATTAGTGGGTATCATGTTTAGGGTCATAAAATATCTTTATCAGTTTATTCCTTTTATTTTATTTTCTTTATTCTATAATTTTAGCATTAAAAATTATAATTTATACACAATAAATGGAACAAAGAATGTATGATAATTTGTACAAATAAATGTTATTTACGTGCATTAGCAAGGGTTTTTAAGGTCAAATTGATAGAATAAAGATGATGAATGGAGACTCATCACCCTCCAATACTTTCCTTTGTTAGTCCCTATCAAACACTTATGCAATAAGTGCAAAAAATGAAAACAAAGAAAAGAAAAAGAAAGAAAATGGATTGAATTATCTTTCAAACTTGTATTCACAAAATCAAAGTTTGGAGCTCAAGTCGAACCTCTGGAGTTTTAGTGTAGTCAGAACCTTATTGTTAAACGGATTTGAAACACAACAGCCTTCAAGAATCCTAAAACTCTGCTCAAGTCTCCTCAATAGCCAGGTTAGAATAGTTTAACTCATACACAAAGCCTTTTCACTAATCTTACTTGTATAGTGTGTGTGATAGTGGCTCCCCTCAACTGAAATGACAAAGAGACCGACTTCTCCAGTATGACAACCCAATGATTCTCCAATCCAGCAACTCCTTCCTCAAGGATCATGGTATTCTCTTCTAAGATCAAGTTAAAATGAGCTCTAGAGGAGGGCGTGAAGAGATGAATAGACGGTAGCCAATGTAGCTACCTTTCTAGGGATGCATGACCAATGTGGTCATGTCATCCAGTTGCAGGCTCACATGATATGACTTTGAAGCTCAAGCTTGCTTATTGACTGTATAAATATGTATACTCCAGCAGAAATTTTATTTTCAATTAGGTCTATCCACGTTTTTTGAAGTTTTTGATTTGATTTTTTTGAAATACTATATACAATAACATTTACATATGGAGTTTTTCCTCTTGAGCCAGTACAGTATCCATCTTTTAAAGCATTATTGCAACCCACACTCTCTTGTCTTAGACATATTGTCTACTGGATGGGTTGGGATACACTTCCCTCCCTAGACGAGGAAGAATGTTTCCACTAGTGTGAATCTCAAACCGACAAATCTAATTCTCTCACCACTCCAACTGAGTTGAGCCAAGTGAAAAGTGCAGGTGTACAAGTTAGATCATTATCAACAAGAGTCCTGTGTGTGCTCTGAAATTCTCTACTTAAATAATCAAGAATACAATGAATCAAGTCTCACAATTCCCAAAGAATTAAGTCAACTACACCAGAAGTATCTCAATTCCAGTTCCTATAAGGTTTTCTTCTGATTAGGCAGATTTGAGGTCCAACCAAGATCCAATCTTCGAATTTTCCTTATACTTGTTCAATTATCAAACTCAATTCAAAAAATGCAAATGCTTTGAACAATGCAGAAAATATTTTTATGACGCAATTTTCAAATTTTTAACCTTTTATGGATTTTTGTTTTGCAGATTTTTATGCGTTTTTTGAAATAGTTTTTGCAAATGTTTTTGTTATTTTTGTTTTTGCAAATGTTTTTGGACTTTTCAAAACAAAAGATTTTTGTAAAAAAAGATAGGTACAAATATTTACATGGGGATGCATCTTATTATTTACTAGAGTTTGGGTTTTTAAGAATTATATAGGGATATGTGATTATTTTTATAGATATACGTATACAATTAATAAAGAATTTTCGGTTGATGTATATATATTCCTCAAATTATTTGAAGATGATTTTACAAACAATTTCGAAAACTATAGTCCAAAATAATTTCTACAAATAATTTTATAAGCATTTACAAAATTTCAAAATCATTTTGCAAAGGATTTTTAACAGTATATGTATATATATATTCCAAATATTTTTGCAACCACTTTCAAAACCATTTGTAAATAGTTTTTCAAACATTTTTATTTCACTCAATGATAAGAAATTTTACAAGCAAAATATTTTTACAAAGTTTGAAAATATTTTCCAAATAGTATTAAAAATATTTTTTCAAAAAAAATTCAAACTATTTTTCAAACATTTTGCAATTTTTTTTCTTATTTGTTTATCAATATATATACAAAAAGAATTTGAGGAATAACAAACATATCTTTTATTAAATGATTTTAATGGAATTTATAGAGTATATATATAATATTTTATACAATATTTTAGCCATAATAATTGAAAATATGAAAGTACAAGTTATGGATAAAGTATATACATAGTATATATCACCCCCCTATACTTAGCTTGAGCTATGTCCTCATAGATCAGAGAGAAAAAACAAAAAATAACTCGTACTCAGTATAGAAAATCCTAAAGTAGAAACAAATGAATGAAAGAAGAAATGAGCGAATGAAAAATCGACCATCCCCCTTATACTTAGGATCAAATAATGCTAAGTATAGCAGATTGTACACAAGGCAGGGAGGGTTAAGGGTGGGAATGAACAAATCACACTCGATCTGTCTCCTCCTATACTTAGGGTAAGATTTCCCTAAGTATAGAGAAGACGGGGAGACAGTGGAGGGTATTTAAGAATGAAAGAACTCGGTGTGCACACCCCCTATACTTAGGACAAAGTATGCCCCAAGTTTAGAAGATTGACAAAAAAGGGGAGGCACCTTTTCTTGTTGAAAAGGAAAAATGAAAATGAAAAGAAGAAATGAAGAAAAGACAAAGGAAGATAGAAGAAATGATCGAAGAGAATGTATACATCACTTCCCATGACATAGGGTAAAAGAACCCTAAGTATACGCAACAACAAGAGAGATGGAACAAAGAAAGGAAACTCGGCTCATCCATCCTCCCTATACTTAAGATAAAGTACATCCTAAGCAAGGCAACACACATACATGGGGTGGATGAGCAAAATGATGGATGGAAAGACGTAAATGAAAGTGGATGTACAACAAAATGGATATAGAAAGGATCAAGAAGGTATAAAGAGAACCTTCTTGCGGGACCACTGAGGAATGGATCTGACAAGGTGTAGGTTGATATCAAGGTCCTCAGCTGACACAAACTGATCGACCCGAAAAGTATCTTCAATTGTCCTACAGTGAAATAAGCGACACATAAAAATAGTTCAGGGACTTGTTTACAAATATTACAAGAATATATAAACATAAAGGGATGTTTATGTGCTACATATTAAAATATAAAAACAATGGGGGTGAAATAAGCAAAATATTCCTTCATGCGTAGAGACGGACGGGTGGATGGAGGGCTCTAATACAAGTGTTGCGTTCCTACACTTTATTGATAGTTTGTCGTTTATGGCTAGGATTAGATCCTAGATCAGGATCAGATGGCTGGAGGTGCAAGAGATCAGACAATAGCCGTGCTTCACGAAGAATAGGATGAGATCCAACTGCTCCTAATGGGTCTGAAAGAAGTAGGAATAATACTTCCCTGGAGCTCACTCGATCTACCTTCTCCCTTTGCTCCAGTGCTCTCAGTGACTGCAACAATGCTCATAAGATTACCCATGTCAATCAATAGCTTAGGGTGGGGTCTAGATCGTCAACGAACTTGGGGCTTCAGCTCTCAAACCCCCTGTAACTTGTCGTTTCTTCTCAATTTCCTGCAAGGGAACGTCAGCAACAAAAAAAACTCAATTCTTTGGATAGCATCAGAAGGGGGAATGGGTGAAGGAGATGGTTAGGCGTAGCTATCCAACGATCAACAGAGAAGGAAGAGCGGAGGTCCAGATCCATAAGGGTTATGGTTGAGTGGAAGCCGGTGAAACGTTTAGAGGATGGAGAGGAACGGAGTGAGGCGATTTGGTAGTCAGGAAATTGATTTGAATATAGTGAAAAGTTTAAACTCCGACGAACTATGAACAAGGGATTTTACACTACTACAGTTAATCAAATCATCAAATAAATGAACTAATTTTATCCTAGAACTAAAACTAATCTGAAAAGCAGGGAAAAGGTACCTCACTTGGCTGGACCCTAAACCCTAAACTGTATTTTATACATAATAAATGGAACAAATATTGGATGATAATTTGTACGAATAAATGTTATTTGCATGCATTAGCTAGGGTATTAAGGTAAAAATGATAGAATAAAGGTGATGAAATGGATATTCATAATGAGTTTGGTGAATTTTGAGCTTGTATGGAGAAGATACAAGTCTGGGAAGTTTCCTTTGCAACTTTTTTATTCTTAGTGCCTAGGCCTAGGGCACACTGTACCTTATTTTTAAATGAAATAAATTTTGTATTTTTATCTAAATGTTTCATATTAAAGGTTATTGATTTGAAGTGTAAAAAAAATTAAATAAAATAGGTCCAAAAATATATTTATTACAGATAAAAATAAGGTTTTTTGTATCATTTTGGCCCCTATCTCCACGTACTTTATTCCTTGCCGATCAAATCAATTCTTTACTTAGTACTAGGTTTAGGGTCATTCATTACCTTTGGTTTTTCATTTCTTTTTCATTTCTTCATTTATTCTATAATTTTGGTAGTAAATACAATATTTTATAAAATATAAATGAGTCAATAAATGAATGTTAATTTATCTAATTTAATGCTATATAAATGCATTTAACTAGGGATTTAAAGCTAAAATAAAAGAATAATGGTGATGAAATGGAGATTCATGAGTCTTCCAAGTGCACTGGCACTTGGTAAAATAGACCTCTTAAAGAAAAGCGTCTCTTGTCACTACAAGCCGGTATGCCCTTAGTGAGCCCCTTCTACTAATGCAGAAAAGAAATCCTAAGATAACACTATCTCATTAAAAAAATAAAAATGCAATCTCATTTGTACCTAGTTTTTTTTAAAAAATAAAATCATAATAAAAAATGGCATGCAGGTGGTCGTCCCCATGCAACCATCGCCGGCCACCGCCATCTGCAGTTGCAGGCCCGCTGCTCCCTCCGCCACGGCCCCTCTGTGGCCCTCCTCCAAGCAGTCGCCTGCAGGCTCGCACCCTCGCGTCCTATTCGCAGAAGACCCAGCCACCCCCTATCCCATAGGTCCTTCATCACGACTTCAATCCTCCTCCTCTGCACCGCCCTCCATCACGCAACCACTGTCGTAGCCCCTCTAGCTTCACCAATAACCGTCCATCGAGCGCGACGTTCCAGCCAAGTCGCGCATGGCTCTGCCCCTTCCAGCATATGCAACCTCCCGCCACATGCGTCAGCCTCCAAGACATTGTCGGTCTTCCTCTGTCACCGCGCATGGAGGCTGCCACTCCGTACCGCCCGTAGGACACATACCTCCGCTCGCATCGACTTGTGTCTCCTTCCACCATGCACAAGCACCTGGATGACCCCCAAGCTACCGTATGCTGTCGGACCCTCTGTGTAAGCACGCCACCCGACCGTCTCCCTACCACCAATGACCTATTCATAGCTACATGCGGCTCCAGCATCGCCTCCCCTCTCCCCTCCTATCATTCCCTGACCACCATTAAGATGAAGAAGGCATCTTCCATCTTTTTATTTTTTATTTATTTTGTAAAAATTCCATGTTTTCTCCGTACATTTTTTGCAATTCCAAAAGTACCCTTGTGCACAATTTGCATTGTCACTTTCAATTTCTGTATTGCGCAGATACCCCTATGTTTGCATATTATTTTGGACATTCATATTGCATTGTTTATTTTAATGAAAAATAACATGTTGAGCAAGTAATTCTCTATCATTTGGCTTTTTTTAGATTTTGTGAGCTTTAAGATATTACTTAAAATTGTTTAAGTGAAAATTGCATGATATACCCACTTTTTGGCATTAAATTCATATTTAGCTCACAAGTTGCTCCAAAAATTACTCAAAAATTAGAACCTTGAAATGTGCTTTAATTACTATCCAAAGTTTATCTAAATTGGAGTTAGTCTATGACTTAAATTAATTGGAGAGTAATTTTAGTAAATGATTTTTAATTCAATCCTTACATATTACATTTGCGAAATTCCAACTCTCCTGGATTGCTTATTAAAATAACTTATTGAGATAATTCACTCTCTGGATAAATTGATAATGTGGATTTATTAGGAATTAAATACTTACAGTCACTCTATTTTCATTAAAAAGTTCATAAAAATTCATATATTGTTGAGAAATTCTAAAAAAAATTACTATAGTCTTATTCATCATGTTTATGTTTTAGTAAAGTTTTCTCACTTTTTGCATTTTGTCTGAGTGAAAAATTACGCAAAAATCAATAAAAAGTATGCATTTTTTGTTATTGCATTTTAACCCTTAAATTCCAAAAAATGTATTTTGCGTTCATCACAGGATTAGGTTTATAGAAAAAATATAATTTGTCTAAATTTGATTAATTTAACATTAAAATTAATTTGACTAAGTTGTGTGTTTTCTTATTAACTTAATTCACCCACATATTGCACTTGCATTTATTTTTGCATAAAAAATACAAAAAATACCATTTGGAAACCTAGACCTAATTGTTCTGATTTTACCTAAAGTTGTTCCTTTGCCTCCCTGTGTTCGACCTCAGACTAGCTCGGGATATAAATTTAAGCAGAGACACTCTTCACGGAGATATTTTTCCGATTCTAATTAATTGCCTATTTAATTTAGAAAATTAGATTTAGGTTTTCTCTCATTCGGGTAGTCTGACCCCCGAGCCATGGATGAATCTGTGATTCGTCATCTTTATTCATTTATTTTAGCTTAAAATCCCTTATAAAACTTATGTATATAATACTAACTCCATGTTCTTACTAATGTGCATCTGTGTAAATATTGTATATTTGTATGTTATTTTAACCAAAAATAAATAAATAAAGGCAAAATAAAGAAAAGATAAGAAAATTGTATATATGTAATAGATACATGCTGACCCGAACCCCGAGAGAAGGTCAAGACTTGACCTGATCGACCAGGAATAAAGTAGGGGGAGATAGGGTCCTTAATCAGCAAATCCAAAAAAATGTATGTGTGTTGTTGTAAATACTTCTCAATTAATTTGTATATTTATATAAAACTAACACTATTTTTTTATATATAAATTGACCTTAATAAAATAATTTTCAAAATAAAAGTTGTAGATAAAAATGTTGGCTAAATAATAAAAATAATTGCGCAACAAAATCATGTATATAATAAAAGTAACCACATCCGGAAAAAGCCATTAAGCAAAATTGCAAGATCAATTTAGGATCCATATGAACTCAGATTGCATCAAACTCACTTTTATTGTATTCTAAATTAAATTATCTTTAAAATGGTTATGATATCATAATCTTTGGAGTTACGGTTGAAAAGTTGATTTTTTGGGGTGGTTTTTATAATTTTGCCATTTATTTGTACATATTGTATTTGTAAATATTTTTACTAATTATTTAAAATAAAAAATAAAAAAAAATAAAAATTGAAATTTTATAACAAAAAAAAATAATTTGCTTATTTACCGCATGCATATAATGTCATATGTATATAGCGTATATATTTAGTTTTCTTAATTAACTACCACAAAAAAATACTAATTGCTTTTATCTTTTTCTCATTTCAATTTTCCTTTCTATTATTCTTATCCTCATCCAAAAATTTAATAATTCAAAATTCATTTTATCTATTAATATGGCTCCTCGTCCCTCTTCTCAACATGATCAATCTTTAGTGAGAGGAGCCCGATCTCCGAGAGTCGGCTTGTCGCAGAAGGGTGCCTAGCCTCCAAGCTACTTGGTGACAGCGAGTCGGCCTTCGTCATGGTGACCAAGGTCTTTTCCGCTCCTAAGGTGAGATCCGTATTTTCTCTTATGTTTTATCCTAGGTTAATCATAGTTTTATTTTCTCGCATTTTCTTTGTTGCCTTTTTTAGATCTCAAAATCTATAACGATTTAATACTTCACCAACTTGATTTTTCATCTCACTTTCTCGATCTCTACGCATTCTTTTCTACCCCGAACTATCTCCCACCTCTAACCATGCACAGTGGTTGGAGATTCGGTTCCACCCACCATTCTCCATGGAACTGCATACATTCACATCTTTCGTGTGATTTTAGGATCGAGTCATCATGATGTGTCCTAATTTGCTAATAAATAAAATTTAAAAAAAGAAAAAATATCTATTCTTTTTCTCTAACATTTATTTTATAGGAACAAATTAAAAAATATTAAATAAATAAAGAAATTAAAAAAATACCGTTTCTATTTTGTTAAAAAAAATTATAAAAAGCTTTTTTTTATATAATTTCTGATTTACAGTAAAAAATGAAAAAAAATGCTTCCACGTGAGGCGATCGCTACCGCCAGCCCCGCACCATCGCCTCCGTCAATGTCACCACCGGCCTTCTTCAGTCGTGCCCCCGCACAACAAATGCGAACCTCCATCGTTGTCAGCCACAACTTCGACCGCAACCGCCTGAAGAATGCCTCCATGGTCGCTCACGATCGCCACCTTTCTGATGAATATGTGATTCATGACTCTTAAAGTTGAAAATATGGCCTTGTTCCCAAGTAATTAGAAGCATAATTCCATCTGTATTGCATAATTAGCATTCATGCATGCATTGATAACAATTGCATTTTAGCATTTACATTTGCATGAAATAAGAAGCCAAATCATCTGTAAAAATCACCTATATGCAATAACCCTACAACCCATAATTTTACTCTATATTGTATATATTACTAACAATAATACAAGAAAAAACCAAAAAAATGCTAACATGTAAAATTGACAAATAAAACCCCAAACCAAGTTGGAGACCATGGATCTTAGAATGCACATATCTCTCTCATACAACCTCCGATCTAGGTCTACTCACTTTTAAATTAATATACTATCAGAGTTCTTAAAAATGAGACCCATTTCATTAAAACCGGAGCTCGTATGCAAAACCTGGGTTTTGGCCCCCCAGTGTATACTATATGTATGTAAATTTGAATCCTTGTATTTTATTACTATATTCGACCTCATTTTCGTTTTTAGTCAACAGATCTACAACTTTCATTTTTGAGTTTTTCCAAATTCGGCCATTTTCTACCTCTTATTTCATATTCTTTCTCAGCCACTCTGATTGGGCCACGGGGCCCTATAGTTGCGCCACGCGACCATACCCATCACGCGCCACGCACCCCTCTTCCTCCATCATCTGATGGCTCCTCTTCTCTCCAGATCTCAGCCGTTCATGCCGCATCTCATTTCAGCCATCTGATATTGGACAAGACCTCATCTGGACCGCTCACGGGTGCCCTCATCTCATTGCACCACGTAGCGCACTCCGCAACCATCCGATCACATCCACACACTTCAGATCCAAGACACTCATCCCTTCCTCAACTCCGACACTTGGATATTCTTCTAGATCTCATCCATGTTGTTGATATCCACCTCATTCTCAGCACTCCACGTGGCCACATCTCAACCACTAAATCGTTCCCAAGACGCCCCCATCTCATCCATTCATCTCCGCTGTGATTCCGGTCGTTCGATCCCCACTTCAGATTCAATCCCCATCGTCCTTCACCGTCGCATACCCATTATGCCACGTGGCTCCACTACCGCTCTTTGATTGCATCACAAGGATCTAATCCTGACCGTTCTCTCATGCCCTTCTTCTGGCCGTTGGATCAAAGATCCAATGGTCCAGAAGTTGTCTTCTTCCTCAGCAAGCACCTCGCCCATGTAGCCCTATCTTGCAACGCCTCCTCCCCCTTTCTATTTTTGGCACCACCATGCCCACCATCTCCACCCACTGACAACTCCATGACATAGCCCTGACCTCCACCATCCTCGCCAGAACCCATGATCCCAATGACGCCCTTCCTCTTCGTCCACACACCCTACGAACCCCACAACTCCATCGCCTGGACCTCCATCTCTTCTCTATAAATACTCCATCTCCAGTCAACTTCCACCCCATACACCATAGAGATAGGTAGCCTAAAGCTCCAAGCTACTCTTTGATGACAACGATTGAGTGTGTAAGAGAGCGATGACAGGACTCTATCTCCGGAGAGATCCACGATGTACCCACGCCGTGCCGCATCTCCTCCGACAAGATGCTTGAGATCGGGCCCTCTACCGTCCCTCGAGCGACGACCGGAGACGCTTCAACAAGCCTCCAACCCTAGGTAGCTTCTCCCATTCTTCTCTGATCTTCTTTCTATTTTCATCTCGATCTTCTTCCATTTTTTTCGCCTTCTCCGATAGACTCCACCCTCCGTTGACAATGCATCGAGCTTCACCATGAAGCTCTGATCTTTGCGCACTCCTTCGTTTGTCCCGACAACACATCGCATCTCCTCCGACCAAAGCTCTGCCTTCACGGCAGAGGAAGATCATCGGCCACGTTTCGCTCCGCTCACAGGCCTTACCGCACATCCCTTGCACCCCACGAGCACGAGTTTGTATCTTTTAGGCATGGACTAACCCTGCAAGCACGCTATCTTCATTGACCGAAGTCTTCACCGGAGCTGCTTCGAGCTTCATCAACTCCAACTTTCAGACCGCCCCCGCTTCATCCAAGACCTCTGGACGCTCCTCCACATCTCCATGATCGATCTGAGCCCTCCAGGAGTCTCCGACGAGTTTCATCGAGCACGGGGAAGGGCGGCAGAGACAGGATCACCTCACCGAAGTCCCGCCAAATCTGTCGTAAGAGGCAACAGCCCGGAGGAGATGACACATAGATGTCGTTGGATCACCTTGATCCAACGATCCTCTTCATGACACGTCGCCAGCTACCACTACCATTGGATCATCCTGATCTAACGGTTCCTAGGTATGCCACACATCCAGTCCCCGCCATTATTTGATCTCTCTAGATCTAATGGTCCGGCACTCGCCACATGGAGACTCCGAGCCTCTTCCATGTACCTGGGCTCAGAGCAACCGAAGCAGCGACCGAAGCTAGTCCAAACCTCCAAAGCATCTGTCCGAGCATCCTATGTCTCCTGAGCCTAGTACCTCACAGGTCTCTCACGTGAGGACTGGGTAAATTTCATAGAGGCCACTACAAGTTTAAAAATTGTAAATCAATTCCTGCTAGGCACATCACATGAGGAGCACGTGTTCTAGTGGGAATTTTGCATCCATACCGCCAACATTATAGATATTTGCACTTTAGTACCAATATGCATATTTTATTTTAAGCAATTTTATTTTCTATTTTACATTTTGATCACTGTGTTTGCATCCCCGAGTAGTCTGATTTCTGGCTTTTCTTGTGAATATTTTTCTATCATTTTTATTTACTTATTTTGTGTCGTCCTTTATTTGACCTCATTTATTTTCGTGCGAGGAATACGAGGATTCGAAGGTGCTTTGTCAAGCGAGCCGAGGATACTGTATTAAAATAATTTGAGTGATTTAGTGAGGACTTGTAATTTTCTTGTATTTCATTTTATGTCTTTCCATTGAATCCCGTTTGCGTTCTCGCGTATGTAAGTCATAGTAAAAATGTCTCCCCATGTGCTGTGTGGATTGCTTTGCGTAGAATAGGACCTGCACTTGCGGCTCTTAGAGCTACTTTAGGACCTATTTGTGCTCGTAAAATTCTTGGACCACACTTCACACATAAAGGACACACTTAGACTGCAGATCTTAGCCAAAATTAATCTATTCTTCACTCGCTAATAGAACTCCCTGTCTAGGAGCGGATTTTCATCGCTTGCATTCATATGGTTTAAAAATTTCAATTCTATTTTGCATCCTGCGTAAAAGTGAAAGGATCATTGTACGTCTTCTCTACATAGCATTCCTCATTATTTTTATCGTGCATTGACTATTCTCGACTCCTTCCCCCATGGTTTTCAAACTTAGGTCTAAAGGAAATTGGGACTGGATGATAGGCGTGCTTTGTGGTTGGACTAATCAAGTGATCACCTAACCTAAAATCGGAACTGCTAAACAAAATTGACCAAAAAAACAATAAAATCGGAAATTCTGTTTGTGGGAGATTAACCTCGATTTTGATTGCACACTGAGTAAGGGTACTAGAGTGTGTGTGCATACCCTAAGGTAGAGCCAAAATCTCGGCCTTCCATATCACGTACCCCCATCCTAACAAATATTACAAGTTGAATTCTTTCAAATAGCACCAAGTAACCTCCGCATGTTCGCAAGTAGATTGGGGTGAACCAGCGATACTCCGCGACGAGTTGCTAGTAACCCTTCGGGGTTAAGTCCTAGCCTTGTCAGCCTTCGCCTATTCACAGGTAGATAGGGGTAGTTATTTGAACTCATCAGACTGGGATAGGAGAGAAGAAAGGAAGGGCATCAGTATCTTAGACTACAGATTAAACATGGAAGATGCGTCCAGATTTGAGCCAATTCCCTATAGGCCACGTAACCTTTGCTACTTGCTTGAAAATTCGCACTTAAAAATCTACCATACTAATCGGACTCAGTTTCGGGTCCTTCATCATATTGAGTTTGAAAATCAGGGTTTGGATTCACTTGCTTGCTTCAGGTAGGAGTAAAATCCTATCTTACACTCATACTCCCGATTCTTCTTCTCGCCATCCAAGATGATTGATTGGGGGGGATATGTACTCCCGATTCACAAATCTTTCCTTGAGCTCCTTATGAAGTTCATCTTCATCGGCCCAAGCGCAACTTAGGCCAACCCAAGTTCATGACCCTCTTGAGTTCGGGATCCATCATTCTCAGGGTGGTTACCCTCAAACCAACCCTTTTCTCTCCTTTGATCTTACTGAGGAAGAACATCGCCTTGTTGAGAATGTCTTCATTGATACGTCCTCTAACCTAGACCATCTTCTTTACCCATGTGAAGAGGATGAACTAGAGACCAAGATGCCTCCCAAGAGACCCCCAGAGGAAGAGGAACACAGAGATGACCTAATACATTAAATCCTTGCCCGCTTAGCCACAGCCAAACAACAAAATGCAGATTTGGTGGCAAGGATGGGACATGTAATTGTGGTGGGTGGATATGACCGACCCATGGTAGATGCCTACAACCCAGCAGAAAATGAGATGCATAGCTGGCTAGTACATGTGGTTCACCCTGAAGCATTCGAGCCGAAGCCCCATTTTTTGAGTCTGCTACCAAGGTTTGATGGGAATGCCAACAAGGAACCATATGCTTTCCTTAGAGACTTCGAGCTAGTTTGCAACAACCTTAGTTACTCTAGGGTTGGGAAAGACTATATCAGGTTGAAGGCTATCCCATTTGCCTTAGGCGATAAGGCTTCTCATTGGATGAAAAATCTCAGGGTGAGTTGTATGACTTGGATGCAATTCAAGGATTTATTCTAGAAGAAGTTCTACCTACTCAATAGGACTAACAAGATGAGAACCAAGATCGCAAGTTTTTCCAAAGGACCCAACGAACCATTCAATGAAGCCTGGGATAGATTCAATGACTTAATTCAGAAATGCCCCTACCAAGGCATTACAAAAGCGATCTTAGTCTAGACCTTGTTTTGTGGCATGAATGTTGGACATGCGAGCTCACGACGAGCCATTATGCAATAAATGTTATTGCGAATATCATTCCCTGATCTTAAATGAATAATGAATAATTTGCATAATAGGTCCCCTAATACAATTAGGGTTATGTACCATGGTCATCATAATAATCATACAGCTGTTGATTCAACTATTGAATCATAGAGGCTGGTGCTTGGATGAATATCTAAGCGGTTAGATTGAGGACTCATCAAGCACCGTCAAATGATTGTTAAGAGATGATCTCCAGCCTGAGTAGGAGATGGCAATCCTTATCTCTAAAGGCTGATATCTGACCGACCTCTTGATGCAGGTCCTCTGCATAAGAATAGAGATTTGGAGGTGTCAGATTAGTTAGGTCAAAGAGTTGACTTAATGAGATCGAGATAACCAAAGTCCTATATTGTATGCTGTCAAGATACATGCACACATCCTCTGACCGGAGATAGATGTGTTACTATATGTCTGAGTATGTACATTTGGCAGACCAATAGGTTGATGACCTAACCAAGGTCTATACACTGGTGCGCTGGTGTGCATATAAGGCATATGAGTAATACGATCTCTCAAAGGGATCATACAGGTTCAGTTACTGAACCGGAAGGCATGAGCTCACTCATGAGATATTAGGAAGAATGAAATTCCATGCGCATGGTCGTCTCACTTTGGAAGCTTGACTGAATTTATGGGTTTGATATATACTTTTGGAATGTATATGATCAAGACCTAGGTATGATATGCCTTTGGAAAGTATATGATCGATACCGACTCCCAATGATCGAATGAGAAACTTGCTGATAAAACAATGAGTAGACAGTATAAAGTTGATCCAATACTTCGGGTTTATTCCGAGTCTTCCAGTATGCAGGATGTATAAGTATTAGGAATACTTGAGGGTGATGTGATCATAAACGATTGTATAACCATGACGCTTACATTCTTAGGGAGTGATGAAATGGGTTTGGATTTTAGTGACTCCTCTCAGAAGAAAAGTGATCTGATCTTGGTCCAAATGTTGGGCATTGATCTGAATATGATTCAGATGCAATGAGAAGATTAGATTTGTGGTCTTGATTTAATCAAGCATCTATGGGAGGCCCGCAATCTGGATTTGAGATATGATCTTAATGTCCAAGTCACTATACGTGGAACAATACAGTCGCCCTGTCCTTATCTCCAAGTATTCGCTGAGAAAGCGCATTATCCTTGAAAGGATTCAGGATAATTTCATTGTTGATAATATGTATCCGAGCATTAAGAAAATGGATAATTAAATGTGATTTAATTATCATGATTAATATTAATTCGATTCATATTTTAAAAAGAGCTATCTTAGATAATTAAATGTGATTTGATTATCAAAGATGAAAATAATGTGTCCAAGATGATTAAATGTGATTTAATTACCATGGATATGAATAACGTGGATAGCAATATCCATATTAGTCATATATATTATAAATGTGATTTATAATATATAAGAGAGAACTATTTGTAATTTACATTTGTTAATTAAATGTTAATGTGAATTGGATTCACATTGGACATTAAATTGAAAATGTAATTTACATTTTATTTTGGGTAGTGAATGTGATTCGCAATTTTTTAATGGAAAGATTGCAATATTCACAAAATAATTATGAATAATTTTGTAGAATAATTTACAGCAAATGTTGTTGCAAGTATTGGAGATATATGCATTCTTGGAGATTGCATCGGAATCTCCCTTTCCTAATAGGAGAGGGGGGACGGCCACCAATCCCTAAAGGAAAGGGTGTCCATCCACTCTTCCTATATGGAAGGGAGGAGCCTCCTTTCCATTATCTCCGATGTGGATTGATTTAATTTGGTGATTGAATTATATTGATTTATCAATATAGATTTAATCTAAATAAAATTAATTGTTGTTGGTTTTTACCAACACAAATCTTAGCCATTAAAAGAAACACAATCAATGTGAACCATTGGATTTGTGTTGTCCCATGGATTGAGATCCATGAATCCCAAAATGTTATAAAAGGAGAAACACCCCATTGCTCTTCTTTACACAATGCTTTTGAAGCACATCTTTCTTTCTCTTTCTTTCTCTCTCCCTCTCTTGGTCGTCCACCATGGATGCCCTAGAGAGGTTCTCCATCGCCGCAGCATCGTCGTTATGTTGCCCGATGGTTTGGTCGTGGAACTCCGTCTACTTCAGCGTTCCTTGCTCGTGAAGAAGACGTCGGATCTCGTGTGTCGAGATCAGGAGATCCACCGCTTGGATCATCAACATGGATTGCGAGAAGCACGCGGTTCATCCCCACGCTCGCAAGCGTCTCCTTCGTCGGATCGGACTTGAGACAGGAGGTCTCTTCGTTTAGAGACTCGATTGCAACCACGCTTCAAGAGGTAATCCTATTACTTGTTTGTTGTTTAGACGAAACGATCCGAGAAGTGTTCTTGGATCATGTGGTTTCGTCACATGAAAATTTTCAATTTCCGCTGCATAGAACAACTAGTCCGACTAGTCGTTCTTCGTCGTATTCGATACGAGGCTCACGCATCCGTGATGCACTTGAGGATCTAACTATATCCTTTAAGTGGTATCAGAGCCTTAGGTCGGTGGTTTTGGATACGATCCATAAACCGAGGACGACTTGGGTTCGTTAGGGTTTGCGAAAGTTTTCTTGCATTTCATTTTCGCATCTCTATTTTGAGATTATTTTAGGCACTGTTTAAATTGTTTAAAAAAGAAAATAATAATTGGATTTTGTTCCCCATTAAATAAGGAAACCATAGGATCTGAGTTTTTATGATTTCGATTCTGTTTGCTCCAGTTATGCTCATTTTAGTGAACATGTATCCACTGTTTCGGGGACTGCAGATCATGACGTAATTAAGATATTAATTGCGGATTTGAGAACCTTGAAATGCGTTCAAATCACTTAGGTTCTGTTGTAAATCAAATTAGCAAACTTTAGGAACTTATTTTGCTTAATTTGGATTTAAATTGATTGAGATATGGTATTTTTAGTAAGTGAGGGTCACTGCTGAAAATACTTTCCTAATCAAGAACCTAGTGATTATCATTTAATCAATTAGTGAAATTAAATTGTTTAATTTCCTGGAATAATTGTGCATAAATATTGAGAAATATTTTATGATAATTATTTCCTTAAATGACATTGCCTTAACCAATATTTGATTAGATGCGATCTAGATCACTAATTGGTTACATGATCTACATGATCTACATTCCAACAAACATGTTGCTTGAATAGGACTTGGGATTTGTTTAGCAAATCTCATTATAATGTTAATCAAATTTATTTTTGATTATAATTATATGGTATAATATAGGTTGAAGAACCGATGATCATCTCAAGTACAAAGTGATCCATTTTGCATTATCCTTTCCCGAGGTGGATATGGTGTCTAGTCGGAGAGTATTGGGGTTGCAGGTTGCAACGTATGTGGTCTGTCCCACTCTCGTCGGTATTGGCCATGACAGTGGGTAGGGTTAGTATAATGCTTAAGAAATCATGATGTATTTCTAATTATTAAAATTCGAAATAATACGTATTTGATATAATACCATAATTCAAGTAACAATAAAAAAATGTTTGTTGGATATTAATTGGATCATTAGTTTAATATGATCAGATTAATTGAAATCCAATTAAAATTAAAATACTTTATTATAAATAAAGATGTTATTTCCCTTAGAAGAATTAATCATAATGAATATGATTCATAATGATTAATTAGAATTTGAATATGATATAGAGGATCACATAAGTGACATCCATGGTCTCCCGTCAAGGCGGAGGGTTCTGCCACCAGGGATTGTATGTAGGAGACACTTGTTCGGAGTGAAAGCTCCTGTATGCAAGCGCATCTAGATCGGGATATTCGCTTCTCGAAAGAGTAAGGATGTATGCGTAGCGACCCCAATATCGGGTCCTCATATTATTGGGGCGATATTGGATTGCGCATAGCGAGTTGTAAACCTGTTGATGGTTGGTTCAATTAATGACGAGTCAACATCGCCTTAGGGGTGGTGGGCTCGGGTGTTAAAGACCGAATTGGGAGATGCAAGTTGGACTTGCAAGGCAGAATGTGTTCCCGCTTCTCTTTATCCGAGTTGTAGGTTCTAATATTATTGGGATGCAACAAAGATAAGGAAGGATATCCCAGATCTTGCTTGAGATATAATGGTAAGTATATCTCTTACATTGAAAGTGAATAAGGGAATGAACTTTCAGTGTTGACAAGGAAAGACAACTTTGATATGAAAATTCCTAAATCAAAATAAAATATATATATATATATATATATATGCAAATTTCTTATTTTAGATAATCCTTCATTAAACCCACTCAATGTTATACTCAATGATAACCATTAAAATATCATGGATTGAACTCATGATCCAGATATTGTGCTTGCAGTTGGACACATAATGTATGTGGTTGCAATATGCAAGTCTCCTCAAACTAATGAGGAATGACAATTAAATAGATAATAGGACTACAACCCAAGGGTTTGTATGTCTCTATAGTCTTGATCTCTCATCGAATGTACTTTGGAAGTGACATGTCGATGATGATTGCAATTGTCAAATAATTCTTATAAAATCAATAAAGATATTCTGGCATACATATGTGATCTTTCACATTTAATCATGAGTGACATGGTTCTCTGCATCATGTAGAATGGTTGCTCTATAAGAGATGATGTATTCAAATTGTTTGAGTACCTACCTGAACCTATGTTTTAAGAGTTTAGATGGATGTAGATCATGAGTGTCATCATTCTACTATCTATACTCTAGTCATTCATGAATCTTCATAATATTCATATTGTATGAATTTAATGAAGCATGTCTTACATTGAATTCTTTTGGGTTTAACATAAGAGATCCTTAGTCTTAAGCAATGGTTGTTTATAGATAAAGGGAGCGCAGTGGAAGCACGGGTCGGACCCAAGTGAGAAGTATAGTCAAAAAGTTGACTGTACTTCTACGACTTCCATATGACATCCAAAGAGTTGGATGAATGCGAATACTGCAATAAGTCGATGTGTTGATAGTATGACTATCATGTCTGTCTAGAATCTTTAGAGAAGGAATCAGATAAAGCATGAGAATAATCTACATAAATCATTGACATCGACTTGCTTATTGAATAAGATAAAATCTTGTAATTGTATCTCAATCTTCTACAACACTTGCAATGGGTTGCATATGTTTTAGAATACTAGAAAATTTGATCTTAAGGTTTATAGTCATCCACATAGATATTGATGCAATTGTTGCAACAATCTCTATTGGATTGAAAGGCTTCATAATTTCAGTGGGAGAGCCCTTTAGTCTTAGAGAATGTCTCTTTGACCTAGATATTAGAATACACTCACTGTTTATTTCTAAATGTTGGAAATAAACATAAATTCTATAATAAATCTATCATAAAGAGTTATAATGGAAATATTTCAGATAGTATTCCAAAATCTAGTGGACTCCACTAAATTAGAAAATTGATGAATGGTTCATTAACATTTCTAAATACTGAAATTAAACCTCAAGATCAATAGGAGGATGAAGATCATTTGACAATGATCTAGCATCAAGTCTTGGACATTTTTTTATTGATTTGATCAATAGACTAGAAAGAGATGAAACTTGAGAATGTCTAAAATTTCAAAACATACATACTTATGAATATTGTATTCAAAGTAAATGTCCAATACACCCTTCTTAGAGAAAGGTGTAAGATGCCAAGGTATTCAGGATCTCATACATGTTGATGTATGTGGATCATATATATCACAGTGAACATTGTAGATATGTGATATCTATTAATGATTATGAATGATATGAGATTCCTTCTCTTCATCTAAAGAAACCTTTGAAAAGTTCAAAGATTTCATTATTTTGGTTTACAATCAAAGTTTGAAGGAAGATAAAAGGAATTTGATCAAATCTAGGTAGCATGTACCTGTTAGATGAACTCAAAGGATACCTTATGGAGATATGAATATTATTTCTATCTCAATCATCCTAACACACCTTAACTCAATAGAGTTATAGGGAGATACAATTAGATCATGTGTGACATGATCTTATCAATGATCAGTTTTAGCATAATTATCCATTACTTTCCAGGTATATATGTGTAGTAGAGACTACAATATATATGATTCTATGCATGCACGCTGGAATCTATCACTTGAGAGTGCTGCTTCATTAGGAAAATAAAGGATGGTATTGGATACTTACTTTATGACCTTGAGATTCTTAAAATATCTCATCTCTGAGAATGTGATTCTTAGAGGTTGAGACTCTTAAGAATCAAGATGAAAATAAAGTGTAGGAACTCATTTAATCTTGAGAAAATAACGAGGTTCATGAAATTGGAAACTAATAGGACAATTAAAGATGAAACACTAATACCTCTTCAATGAGTTTGTGGATGGATTCCATGTGTCAGAAAAATCTGATAATGATCGTACTTCATGTGATGAAGATTCTGAAGATCATAGCATGGATAGATGAATGTTAGCAATAAAATTCTAATGTAGACTTCATATACAAGTGGTGTATTTGGACCCTCGAGGATCCAACTATATGGGTGAGACCTGTAAATGTGTAAATGGATCCTCAAGAAAAAGGAATCTTGATGAGAAGGTAGAGACCTTCAAAGCACAGTTCGCAGCCATGAGCTACACACCAAAAGAGATGACATTGCTTGCAATGAGACTTGCTTCTCGGTGACCATGCTTAAAATCATCTGAATATTGCTAACCTTAGCTACACAACTTGACTATTGCATCTTCAAGATGTAAGTTAATATTGCATTCCTCTATGAATACCTCTCTGAGGATATTCACATAAAGTTTCCCCAGGGCTTCATGGTTAAGGAAAGCAAGGTTTGCAATCTAGGGAATCCATCTACGGACTCAAATAAGCTTCTTGAAGTTGGATCATAAGATTTGATGAAATTATAAATGATATGATTTCAGATGGAATCTTGATGAGCCATGCGAAGCTTAATGGGAGTGCCTTTGTGTTCATCGTGCTAAATGTAGATGATATCCTAATCATTTGAAATGGTATAAGGATAATAATAAGTGTTTTATAGACTGGCTATTCCATATCTTGAAATATGATTTCAAAGATACCTCTTAGATCTTAGTTCTGAAGTTGTTCAGGAGCAAAGAGAAGAGGGTATTGGGACTGTCACATTAGTAGTACACCTTGGACATATTCCATTTTATGGAAATTCCAAGAAAGGCTTCCATCCCTTATGATATGGTACTGACCTATCTAAAGGGATAGCACCTCAAAGAGTTGAGGAAGTAAATGCTAGAACTACTTGCACTTGTGCATTAGTTACGAGAAGCTGAGTGTATGCTAGATGTGTACAAAAGTCAGATATCTGCCTTGTAGTGAGAGTAGTAAAATGTTGCTAATCCTACTATGGAGAGAACACTTGATTATAGTAATATCAAAATCTTCATAGATGACAAGATTTTTGATATAGTGATCTCAAAGTCTTAAGACTTTATAGATAGAGATCTAAAAGATCTTAACTATGGATACCTTAAGAGATAGTGATCTCCAGGAATAAAGGTATTCTGATAAGGATTATGGAAATACTGGTTATGATAATTGTTAAGCTGTAGTGTCAAGGACACTATAACTAATAAGATTGAGTATTGGTTACAAAAGATGCAACATTCGCATTAGATGTGAGCACTGTTACTAGGGATATGCAAGTGGCGTAAAAGGACTTGGCGTAGTCTCATGGGCAGAGTGAC
The DNA here is from genome assembly GCA_037367405.1 of Ottelia alismoides. NCBI lineage: Eukaryota > Viridiplantae > Streptophyta > Magnoliopsida > Alismatales > Hydrocharitaceae > Ottelia > Ottelia alismoides. The sequence continues at coordinate 230,160 of JAZKJV010006286.1, forward strand.
TGATCAACTTACCTAGCTATTTTCTAAATAGCCTATGATTGTCACATGAGTGTGGGTTTGGATGATTAGCCCATTAATGACTCTTTGGGCTAGTGGGAGATTATTGGACATGCGAGCCCACGGCGAGCCATTATGAAATAAATGTTATTGTGAATATCATTCCCTGATCTGAAATGAAGAATGAATAATTTGCATAATAGGTCCCTTAGTACAATTAGGGTTATGTACCATGGCCATCTTAATAATCATACAACTATTGATTCAACTATTGAATCATAGAGAGACTGGTGCTTGGATGAATATCTAAGGGGTTAGATTGAGGACTCATCAAGAACCATCAAATGATTGTTAAGAGATGATCTCCAGCCTGAGTAGGAGATGGCAATCCTTATCTCTAAAGGCTGATATCTGACCGACCTCTTGGTGCAGGTCCTCTGCATAGGAATAGAGATTCAGAGGTGTCAGATTAGTTAGGTTAAAGAGTTGACTTAATGAGATCGAGATAACCAAAGTCCTATATTGTATGTTGTCACGATACATGCACGCATCCTCTGACCAGAGACATATGTGTTACTATATGTGTGAGTATGCACATTTGGCAGACCAATAGGTTGATGACCTAACCAAGATCTATACACTGGCACGTTGGTGTGCATATAAGGGTATATGAGTAATATGATATCTCAAAGGGATTATACAGGTTCAGTTACTGAATCGGAAGGCATGAGCTCACTCATGAAATATTGGGAAGAATCAAATTCCATGCGCATGGTCGTCTCGCTTTGGAAGCTTGACTGAATTTGTAGGTTTGATATAAACTTTTGGAAAGTATATGATCAAGACCTAGGTATGATATATGCCTTTGGAAAGTATATGATCGATACCGACTCCCAATGATCGAATGAGAAACTTGCTGATAAAACCATGAAGTAGACAATATAAAGTTGATCCAATACTTCGGGTTTATATAGAGTCTTCCAGTATGCAGGATGTACATGTATTAGGAATACCTGAGGGTGATGTGATCTTAAACGATAGTATAACCATGACGCTTCCATTCCTAGGGAGTGATGAAACGGGTCTGGATTTTAGTGACTCCTTTCAGTAGAGAAGTGATTTGATCTTGGTCCAAATGTTGGGCATTGATCTGAATATGATTCAGATGCAATGAGAAGATTAGATTTACGGTCTTGATTTAATCAAGCATATATGGGAGGCCCGCGATCTAGATTTGAGATATGATCTCAATATCCAAGTCACTATACGTGGAACAATACAATCGCCCTGTCCTTATCTCCAAGTATTCGCTGAGAAAGCGCTTTATCCTTGAAAGGGTTCAGGATAATTTCATTGTTGATAATATGTAACCGAGCATTAAGAAAATGGATAATTAAATGTAATTTAATTATCATGATTAATATGAATTCGATTCATATTTTAAAGAGAGCTATCTTAGATAATTAAATGTGATTTAATTATCAAAGATGAAGATAATGTGAATGTGATTCATATTATTTGGGCACATGAGAATAGAGATCCAAGATGATTAAATGTGATTTAATTATCATTGATATGAATAATGTGGATAGCAATATCCATATTAGTCATATATATTATAAATGTGATTTATAATATATAAGAGAGAACTGTTTGTAATTTACATTTGTTAATTAAATGTTAATGTGAGTTGGATTCACATTGGACATTAAATTGAAATTGTAATTTACATTTTATTTTGGGTTGTGAATGTGATTCACAATTTTTCAATGGTAAGATTGCAATATTCACAAAATAATTTTGAATTATTTTGTAGAATAATTTACAACAAATGTTGTTGCAAATATTGGATATATATGCAATCTTGGAAGGGAGGAGCCTCCTTTCCATTATCTCCAATGTGGATGGATTTAATTTGGTGATTGAATTATATTGATTTATAAATATAGATTTAATCTAAATTAAATTAATTGTTGTTGGTTTTTACCAACCCAAATCTTAGCCATTAAAAGAAACACAATCAAGGTGAGCCATTGGATTTGTGTTGTCCCATGGATTGAGATCCATGGATCCCAAAATGTTATAAAAGGAGAGGCACCCCATTGCTCTTCTTTACACAATGCTTTTGAAGCACATCTCTCTTTCTCTCTATCTCCCTCTCATGGCCGTCCACCATGGATGCCCTAGAGAGGTTCTCCATCGTCGCTGCTTCTTCGTTATGTTGCCCGATGGTTTGCTCGTGGAACTCCGTCTACTTCAGACTGCCTTGCTTGTGAAGAAGACGTCGGATCTCGTGTGTCGAGATCTGGAGATCCACCGCTTGGATCATCAACATGGATTGCGAGAAGCACGCGGTTCATCCCCACGCTCGCAAGCATCTCCTCCGTCGGATTGGACTTGAGACAGGAGGTCTCTTCGTTTAGAGACTCGATCGCAACCACGCTTCAAGAGGTAATCCTATTACTTGTTTGTGGTTTAGATGAAATGATCCGAGAAGTGTTCTTGGATCATGTGGTTTACTCGCATGAAATTTTTAATTTCCGTTGCATAGAACAACTAGTCCGACTAGTCGTTCTTCGTCGTATTCGATACGACGCTCACGCTGCCGTGATGCGCTTGAGGATCTAACTATATCCTTCAATGGACTCAAAGATGTAGGGGTTAGTGAGTACCGCACGAGGAGGAAGCTATCTGAATAAAAACAAAGATGTTGTATGGAAAATACTGGAGCAGATGGCGGAAACATGTGTATCTCAAAACACTAGGGCCTATCAGTTGTCTCCCTCAAGCCTATCCAACGAGACAACTAGGAGGACTATAGCGGATCTGACGGATGACCTCATCCCCAGCGTGGGGATAATAGTTGTCAAGTTAACTATGGTCGAGCAGATTCACAAGAGGGTCACTGAACTTGAGGCACTTTCGCGATTGTCGAAACAAGTGGAGGAATTGATTGAGAAGGTAGCCAAGATACGGCTACATGCCCCTTCTGAACCACCTGTACTTGTACATCGAGTACATCTTGTACATGAGAAGGTACAGGGGCCTCAAGGCAGCTGGGTAGAGGAACAGTAGTACACTCAATAGGAGCAGCACACTCTCCCACAAGTGGAGACAGTCTACGAGGAGTCTTCGCTGGTGTTCGAGATCAACAGGATGTGGTACAACCATGACCCTATCGACAGACATTCGGGGATAGGGAACGGTCTGCCTCACCGACGTTCCCTAGCTTACTAGGAAACCAGATCCGTTCCCGCACACGCTTCGTACAGTCCTGGCCTGGACAAGGGTATCAGCCTCAGCAGCACTAACAGCAACATACTTTTTACTCAGGCCAGCAAGGACCTCCACCACCTTCCCAACAAAAACAGTATCGGAATGGCCAGCAGGGCCAATATAGACACTCGTCCTCTAATCAGCAGCATCAAGCCCTTCCCCTAGTGAATCGGAGTCCCTCACCTTAGCAATCCAGACCCTAACTGATAGGGTCTAGCAGATACAACATGATTACCTGGATATCCGAACTGATCTGAATCGCGCTTCATGCAACTAGGATCAACAAATGGAGCCAAGGACCCCAATTCCCACCCAGGTTCAGGCCAACCCAAATAGCCTGAATCAGGGTCAGAACAAACCAAGAGATCAGGTATACTATTCTGATAACTCTTTATGTAAACATGATATCATTTCATATGATAATGTTAATCATATTTCCCTCAATAGTGGAAGGACCGTGATCACACCTAATCAGGCATGGGTATTGGAGGAAGACACCACCAAGTCTCTACCTGAGGAGAACTTGGAGACAGAGGAGCACCACCACCACCACCGGCAGAAGAAGAGGAATTCCAAGCCCTCGAAGAAGAAGGAGAATAGCACCAGCAGTGAGTTCGGTGAAACCGATGAGGAGCCCACACCTCCATCTAAATAGGATGTCCCAACAGTCGCGGAAGATGCATCACCGATTTCGCAACAACAATTTTCTTTTAGTCAGAGTTAGAGTCAGGATCAGTATCAGTGTTAGAGTCCTATAAAGAACTCGACTTCTCATTTCAATAAAGACCTTTAAGTTTCGTAATTTGAGTTAGCATAAATAATCCTTTTCCCTCGAGCTCTTAAGGGTGGAAAGAAGAAAACTAAAAAAAATACAAAAAGATGACCCTGAGATGGCAAAATTCTGTAACAAGTACATCAAAGTCACAATCCCTTTCAATAAGTATGTGGATATAACACCTGCATTCCATAAGTTCCTTAAGGTTACATGCACAACTACTAGGGTCAGAAGGATGACCAAAAGCTGTGTTGAGAAGTACGTTCTGTCAATATCCACTACTTGCACAATAAAAAATGTGTTTCCATGGAAACAAAGAGACATGGGTGCACACTATGTCGTGAGTCATGTCGATGACATTGCATTTGCACGCACTCTCCTTATCAACAGATCCTCAATTAACTTGATGCCTACAACCCTCTATGAGCGGCTTAATCTCGGACCTCTTAGTAAACCCGGAGCACTACTCCAGTTTGCAGATAAATCAACCAAGAGGTCCCAGGGAGAATTGATGAACGTTATCATCAAAGTCGAGGGTCAGGAGTACATGGTGGACTTTACAGTCCTTGATATGGAGACCCATCGAAATGGGAGAGATTCCCATATCATTTTAGGAAGGCCCTTCCTTATAACAGCAGGGGCCTTATTTGATTACAAGATCGGGACGATCCAGTTCCAAACTCCAGGCGGAGATGAGGAACTTAAGATGAAGTAGACCATGTGGTAGAGGCCAGATTCAGAATCTAGCACCGAGTACTCTTCGTCCAAAGCAAACTGCATCCACGTGGACACCGTTGGGCCATGGAGACAAAACCCAGCTAGCACCAATGAGTCCCTCTTCTTCAGAGAAGATCTTGTGCATGAGTTAGTTTGTTAGAGATTTAGAAATGAGTACAACACAGAATATGCATCCCTCTACATCTTTGATTACGTAAAGGACCAACTAGGCCTATCAGTCCTTCCCTCTATTGGACAACTAGAAGATGAGGATGATGAGCCAGATGTGGCTTTTGCCGAATGCTTGGAAACCTTTGACGATCCGACTCCAGAACTGAAAGAGTTGGTGGTAGTTACTTCATAGATAGATCCAGCCACTGCCAACACAGAGCCATATTTGATTGAGCCAGACTTCCTTGATGATCACACCTTATCTGAGTTCAAACCTTTACCCGCAACACTGAAATATACCTTTCTTGCGGGACAAGAGAAGAAATATCCAATCATCATTAGTTCACGATTGACCGAGGAGAAGGAATCTCACTTGCTAGAGATCCTGGAGAAAAACCACAAGGCGATAAGATGTAGCATCTCCGATTTCCACAGAATAAATCCCGCTTTGTATTCGCACCATATCTACTTAGAGAATGAGGCTAAACCCTCTCGTGAATTCCAACGTAGGTTGAATCCAAATTTACGAGAGGGCGTGAAGAAGGAGATAGAGAAATGGTGCGACACATGTTTTATTTATCCCATCTCCGATTCCAAATGGGTGGCACCAATCCATGTTGTCCTGAAAAAGTTGGGAATTCAGATGACCACAGATGAGGACGGAGAGGAGATCGTGATACGAGTACCCACGTCATGGCACGTCTGTGTGGATTACAGATGCCTGAATGCTATGACGAAGAAGGATCATTTTCCCCTACCATTAATTGATTATATCTTAAATAGATTAGCGGGGAAAGAATTCTCCTACTTCTTAGACAAGTTCTCGAACTACAATCAAGTAGCCATTGCTCTTGAGGAATAGGAGAAAACCACGTTCACATGCCCCCTTTGGTACCTATGCTTTCAAGCGCTTGTCCTTTGGATTATTCAATGCTCCTGGTACCTTTCAAAGGTGCATGATTGTTTTATTCGCCAAAATAGTCGGCGAATTCCTAGAAGTCTTCATAGATGACTTCTCGGTCCATGGTGATTCCTTCGATTCTTGTCTTAGGAATCTGGACTGAGTCCTCAAGAAGTGTTGCAAGGTTAATCTGGTGCTCTCTTGGGAGAAAAGTCACTTCATGGTGATGGAGGGCATTGTGTTAGGGTACGTTATCTCCAAGATAGGAATGAAGGTTGACCTTGCCATGGTGGACGCGATCAGACGACTCCAGCCACAAAACAATGTGAAACAGTTGCGGCCATTCCTCGAGCATGTTGGATTTTATCAGAGATTTATTAAGGATTTTTTGAAGATTGTCCGACTGCTAACTAGCTTTTAGACAAAGACATGGAGTTCATTATCGATCATAAATGTCTTGAGTTTTTTAAGCAATTACAAAGGATGATCAAGGACGCCTCGATCCAACAAGCCCCGAATTGGTCTCTTCCTTTTGAGATTATGACGAATGCCTCAGATTTTGCTATGCAAGTTGTGTTGGGACAGAGGAGGGATGACGTCCTGTTTGCCATACACTATGCAAGCAAAGTGCTTATCGTAACTATACAGTTACAGAAAAGGATATGCTTGTGGTACTGTTTACCTTGGATAAGTTTGGATCTCATTTAATTGGATCCAAGGTGATTGTGTTCACAGACCATACAACACTACGGTATTTAATGGAAAAGAAGGACGCGAAGGCGCGTCTTCTTAGGTGGATTTTACTTATCCAAGAATTTGATTTGGACATTAGAGATAATCCTGGAAATAAGAACATAGTAGCTAATCTCCTTGTGACAACCTCCTCTCGAGGACCTTAGGTTACCCGTCAAACACGTCATTCGCCTACTTAATTACCTTAGAGTTAGTCCATTGTTACAAAAACCTGGGGAATTTTTTCACTTTTAAACAAGATAACATTCACAAGATTTATTTCGGCTAACCAAGCAACCAAGAGGAAACTAAAAGCGGAGGTAAATAGTGCACCAGAACTAAATAACAAGATATCCATTCTTTTTCATTTCACTCATATAAACATGTTGGGTTTTCACAACACCCAATATACATATATCCCAAAAATAAGACTACAGAGGAGAGCACAACTAACAACTATACAACTGAACTCCAAAAGACATACCTGCTCTAAAAGTGTATCCTCCAAAAGAAACAACTACAGCCCAAACTACGTCGGCTATTCGGTCGCCAGACCCTTGCCTGCAACAAGTAGAAAGGGGACAAGCAAGTATCTGTCAACAATTGTCAAGTACAACTTCTACACAGTTCTACTAAGGAAAGTAGTAAGAAAAGACTAGAATAAATAGAAAAACAGTAAGGTAACTATAGTAGACAAAAGAGAACTAGCAAGCGAAAACGGGTTAATTGATTCTTTTAAGTTATTTACATGCTTTTGGAAGGCTAACAAGAAGAACACACTCGCTCACTACTGTTAGCAATGTGAGCCCCGGGCGAACCATTCCTACAATAAATTTTATTGTAATAAATGATTTATCAACAAAAGTTATTGATTATTTTCACTCCCTTTCTGAGATTGAATAAATGAATGCACTGTTGGAAATGCGAGCCCACGGCGAGCCATTATGCAATAAATGTTATTGCAATTCACTCCTTAATCTGAAATAAAGAATACATAATTTGCTTAATAGGTCCCTTAGTACAATTAGGGTTATGTACCATGGCCATCTTGATGATCATACAGCTGTTGATTCAACTATTGAATCATAGAGGCTGGTGCTTGGATGAATATCTAAAGAGTTAGATTGAGGACTCATCAAGCACCGTCAGATGATTGTTAAGAGATGATCTCCAGCCTGAGTAGGAGATGGCAATCCTTATCTCTGAAGGCTGATATCTGACCGACCTCTTGATGCAGGTCCTCTGCATAGGAATAGAGATTCGGAGGTGTCAGATTAGTTAGGTCAAAGAGTTGACTTAACGAGATCGAGATAACCAAAGTCCTATATCGTATGCTGTCATGATATAGGCACGCATCCTCTGACCGGAGACAGATGTGTTGCTATATGTCTAAGTATGTACATTTGGCAGACCAATAGGTTGATGACCTAATCAAGGTCTATACACCGGCGCGCTGGTGTGCATATAAGGGCATATGAGTAATACGATCTCTCAAAGGGATCATACAGGTTCAGTTACTGAACCGGAAGACATGAGCTCACTCATGAGATATCGGGAAGAATCAAATTCCGTGCGCACGGTCGTCTCGCTTTGGAAGCTTGACTGAATTTGTAGGTTTGATATATACTTTTGGAAAGTATATGATCAAGACCTAGGTATGATATATGCTTTTGGAAAGTATATGATCGATACCGACTCCCAATGATCGAATGAGAAACTTAATGATAAAACCATGAAGTAGACAGTATAAAGTTGATCGAATACTTCGGGTTTAGTCTGAGTCTTCCAGTATGCAGGATGTACAGGTATTGGGAATACCTGAGGGTGATGTGATCATAAACGATTGTATAACCATGACGCTTCCATTCCTAGGGAGTGATGAAACGGGTCTGGATTTTAGTGACTCCTCTCAGTAGAGAAGTGATCTGATCTTGGTCCAAGTATTGGACATTGATCTGAATGTGATTCAGATACAATGAGAAGATTAGATTTACGGTCTTGATTTAATCAAGCATCTATGGGAGGCCCACGATCTGGATTTGAGATACGATCTCAATATCCATGTCACTATACGTGGAACAATACAATCGCCCTGTCCTTATCTCCAAGTATCTGCGGAGAAAGCGCATTATCCTTGAAAGAATTCATGGATAATTCTATTGTTGATATATGTATCCGAGCATTGAGAATATGGATAATTAAATGTGATTTAATTATCATGATTAATATGATTTTGATTCATATTATAAAGAGAGCTATCTTAGATAATTAGATTATCAAAGATGTAAGTAATATGAATATGATTCATATTATTTGGACACAAGAGAATAGAGATCCAAAATGATTAAATGTGATTTAATCATCATGGATATGAATAATGTGGATAGCAATATCCATATTAATCAAATATATTATAAATATGATTTATAATATATAAGAGAGAGATGTTTGTAATTTACATTTGTTAATTAAATGTTAATGTGAATTGGATTCACATTGGACATTAAATTGAAAAAGTAATTTACATTTTGTTTTGGGTTGTGAATGTGATTCACAAATTTCCAATGGCATGATTGTAATGTTCACAAAATAAATTGGATTTATTTTTGTGAAATAATTTGCAACAAAAGTTGTTGCAAATATCGGAGAGAATCATGAGATAATATAATCTCATGAAATAGGAAAAGGAAGCTCCCTTCCTAAAAAGGAGAGGGGACGGCCACAATTCCCATGAGGAATTGGTGGCCGTCCACCCTCCTTATGGAAGGAGGCTTGCCTCCTTTCCTATTTCTCCATTGGAGATTAATTTGATATAAAATCAAATTATATTTATTGTATATTTGATTTTTTATTAAATTAATTGTTGTTGTGTTTTTAGCAACAAATCATGACCATTGAAAGAAACACAAATTAATGTGGACCATTGGATTTGTGTTGACACATGGATTGAGATCCATGGATCCCAAAACCCTATATAAGGAGAGGCACCCCATTGCTCTTCTAGAGACACATAAGTGGAGGCAACAAATCTCTCTCTCTCTCTCTCTCATTCTCTCTACACGTCCTCTCTCTCTCTCTCATGTGGCCGTCCACCATGGATGCCCTAGAGAGGTTCTCCATCGCTGCGGCATTGTCGTTATGCTGTCCGATGGTTTGCTCGAGGATCTCCGTCTCCTTCGGTGCGCCCCGCTCGTGAAGAAGACATCGGATCTCGTGTGTCGAGATCAGGAGATCCGCCGCTTGGATCATCAACTTGGATTGCGAGAAGCACGCGGTTCATCCCCGCGCTCGCAAGCGTCTCCTCCGTCGGATCGGACTTGAGACAGGAGGTCTCTTTGTTTAGAGACTCGATCGCAACCACGCTTCAAGAGGTAAACCTAATACTTGTTTGTGGTTTAGACGAAACGATCCGAGAAGTGTTCTTGGATCATGTGGTTTCGTCGCAAGAAAAATTTTTTAATTTCCGCTGCATAGAACAACTAGTGCGACTAGTCGTTCTTCGTCGTATTCGATACGACGATCACGCTTCCGTGATGCGCTTGAGGATCTAACCATATCCTTCAAGTGGTATCAGAGCCAGGTTGGTGGTTTTGGATACGATCCAAAAAACCGAGGACGACTTGGGTTCATTAGGGTTTGCGAAAGTTTTCTTGCATTTCATTTTCGCATCTCTGTTTTGATATTATTTTCGGCACTGTTTAAATTGTTTAAACACGAAAATAATAATTGGATTTTGTTCCCCATTAAATAAGGAAACCGTAGGATCTGAGTTTGCGTGATTTCGATTCTGTTTGCTCTAGATATGCTCATTTTAGTGAACATGTATCCACTGTTTCGGGGACTGCGGATCATGACGTAATTAAGATGTTAATTGCGGATTTGAAACGCCTTGAAATGCGTGCAAATCTCTTGGGTTCTGTTGTAAATCAAGTTAGCAAACTTTAGAAATTTATTTTGCTTAATTTGGATTTAAATTGATTTAGATATGGTATTTTTAGTGAGGGTCACTGCTGAAAATACTTTCCTAATCAAGAACCTAGTGATTGTCATTTAACTAATTAGTGAAATTAAATTGTTTAATTTCCTGGAATAATTATGCATAAATATTTGTGAAATATTTAATAATAATTATGTCCTTAAATGACTTTGCCCTAACCAACAAATGATTAGATGTGATCTAGATCAAGATTGGTTACATGATCTACATGATCAACATTCCAACAAACATGTTGCTTGAATAGGACTTGGGATTTGTTTAGCAAATCTCATTATAATGTTAATCAAAAATGTTTTGATTATTACTATATGGTACAATTTCGGTTGAAGAACCGATGATCATCTCAAGTACAAATTAATCAATTTGGCATTATCCTTTCCCGAGGCGGATATGGTGCCTAGTCGGAGAGCATTGGGGTTGCGGGTTGCAACGTATGTGGTCCGTCCCACTCTCGTCGGTACTGGCCATGACAGTGGGTAGGGCCGGGATAATGTCCGAGGGATTAAGATGTATTTTTCTAATTATTAAAATTCGAAATAATACGTATTTGAGATAATACCATTATTCAAGTAACTATTAAAATGTTTGTTGGATATTAATTGGATCATTAATTTAATATGATTAGATTAATTGGAATCCAATTAAGATTGAAATACTCTAATATTATTGGAGTTAATAATTCCCTTGGAAGAATTAATCATAATGAATATGATTCATAATGATTAATTAGAATTTGAATATGATATGGAGGATCACATAAGTGACATCCATGGTCTCCCGTCAAGGCGAAGGGTTCCGTCGCCAGATATTGTATGTAGGAGACGCCTGTCCGAAGTGACAGCTCCTGCATACGATCCATTTGGATCGGGCTCTTCGCTTCTCGAAAGAGTAAGGACGTATGCGTAGTGACCGCAATATCGGGTCCTCATATTATTGGGGCGATATTGGATTGCGCATAGCGAGTTGTATTCCTGTTGACGGTTGGTTCAATTAATGACGGGTCAACATTGCCTTAGGGGTGGTGGGCCCGGGTGTTAAAGACCGAATTGGGAGATGCAAGTTGGACTTGCAAGGCGGAATGTGTTCCCGCTTCTTTTTATCCGAGTTGTAGGTTCTCATATTATTGGGATGCAACAAAAATAAGGAAGGAGATCCCAGATCTTGTTGAGATATAATGGTAAGTATATCTCTTACATTGAAAGTGATTAAGGGAATGAACTTTCAGTGTTGACAAGACAAGACAACTTTGATATAAAAATCCTAAATCAAAGTAATATATATATATTTATATATTTATGCAAATTTCTTATTTCAGATAATCCTTCATTAAAACCCACTCAATGATATACTCAATAATAACCAGTAAAATATCATGGATTGGACTCATGATCCAGATATTGTACTTGCAGTTGAACACATAATGTATGTGGTTGCAATGTGCAAGTTTCCTCATAATAATGAGGAATGGCAATTAAATAGATAATAGGACTACAACCCTAGGGTTTGTGTGTCTCTATAGTCTTGATCTCTCATCGGATGTACTTTGATAGTGACATGTCGATAATGATCGTAATTGTCAAATAATCCTTATAAAATTTATGAAGATATTCGGGCATACATATGTGCTCTTGACATTTAACATGAATGAGATGGTTCACTGCATCATGCAGAATGGTGGCTCTATAAGAGATGGTGTATTCAAATTGTTTGAGTACCTACCTGAACCTATGTTTTAAGAGTTTAGATGGATGTAGATGATGAGTGTCATCATTCTACTATCTATACTCTGGTCATTCATGAAGCTTCATAATATTCATATTGTATGAATTTAATGAAGCATGTATAAATGTTGAAATGCTCTTACATAAGAGATCCTTAGTCTTAAGCAATGGTTGCTTATAGATAAAGGGAGCGCAGTGGAAGCATGGGTTGGACCCGAGTAAGAAGTATGGTCAAAGAGTTGACTATACATCTATGACTTCCATATGTCATCCGAAGAGTTGGATAAATGCCAATACTGCAATAAGTTGATGTGTTGATAGTATGACTATCAAGTCTATCTAGAATCCTTAGAGAAGGACTCGGATGGAGCATCAGATTAATCTACATAAATCATTGATAAGATAAAGTCAAATAATTGTATCTCAATCTTCTGATGACATTTGCAATAGGTTGCATATGTTTTAGAAGACTGGAAAATTTGATCTTAAAGGTTTATAGTTATCCACATGGATATTGATGCAAATGTTGCAACAATCTCTGTTGGATTGATAGACTTGTTAATTTCAGTGGGAGAGTCCTTAGTCTTAGAGAATGTCTCTATGACCTAGATATAAGAATACACTCATTGTTTGTTTCTAAATGTTGGAAATAAACATGAATTATGAGGTAGAACTATCATAAAAAGTTATGATGGAGATATTTCAGATAGTAATCTAAAATCTAGTAGACTCCACTAAATTAGAAAATTAATGAATGGTTCATTAACATTTCTAAATACTGAAATTAAACCTTAAGATCAATAGGAGGATGAAGATCATTTGACAATGATCTAGCATCAAGCCTTGGACATTTGTCTATTGATTTGATTAATAGACTAGTAAGAGATGAAACTTTAGAATGTCTAAAATTTCAAAGCTTACATGCTTATGAATATTGTATTCATAATAAAATGTCCAATACACCCTTCTTTGGGAATGGTGTAAGATGATAAGGTATTCGGGATCTCATACATATTGATGTATGTGGATCATCTATATCATAGTAAACATTATGGATATATGATATCTATTAATGATTATATGAAATTTCTTCTCTTCACCTGAAGAAACCTTTGAAATGTTCAAAGATTTCATAATTTTGGTCTACAACCAAAGTTTGAAGGAAGATAAAATGAATTTGATCTAATCAAGGTAGCATGTACCTGTTAGATGAATTCAAAGGATACCTTATGGAGATATGAATATCATTTCTATCTCAATCCTCCTAACTCACCCTAACTCAATAGAGTTATAGGGAGATACAATTGGATCATGTGTGACATGATCTTATCGATAATGATTTTTAGCATAATTATCCCTTAGTTTCCAGGTATATATGTGTAGTAGAGACTACAATATATATCCTTAATAAGGTTCCATGCAAGATGGAATCTAGCACTTGAGAGTGCTGCTTCATTAGGAAAATAAAGGATGGTATTGGATACCTACTTTATGACCTTGAGATTCTTGAAATATCTCATCTCTGAGAATGTGATTCTTGGAGGTTGAGACTCTTGAGAATCAAGATGAAAATGAAGTGTAGGAACTCATTTAATCTTGAAAAGATAATGAGGCTCCTGATATTGGAAACTAAAAGGATAATTGAAGATGAAACACTAAAACCTCTTCAAAAGAGTTTGAGGAAGGATTCCATGTGTCAGAGAAATCTGACAATGATCGAACTTCATGTGATGAAGCTTCTGAAGATCATAGCATGGATAGATGGATGTTAGCAATAAAAGTCTAAAGTAGACTTCATATACAAGTGTTGTATATGGACCCTATAGGATCCACCTATATAGGTAAGACCTGTAAAGGTGTAAATGGATCTTCAAGAGAAAGGGAACCTGATGAGAAGGTAGAGACCCTCAAAGCACGGTTCGTAGCCATGAGCCACACACCGGAAGAGAAGACATTGCTTGCAATGAGACTTGCTCTTCGGTGACCATGCTTAAAATCATCAGAATATTGCTAACCTTAGCTACACAACTTGACTATTGCATCTTCGAGATGTAAGTCCAGATTGCATTCCTCTATGAATATCTCTCTGAGGATATTCACATGAAGTAGCCCCAGGGCTTCATGGTTGAGGAAAGCAAGGTGTACAAGATAAGGAATCCATCTAAGGACTCAAATAAGCTTCTTTGATATGGACCATAAGATTTGATGAAATTATAAATGTTATGATTTCAAATGAAATCTTGATGAGCCATGCGAAGCTTAGTGGGAGTGCCTATGTGTTCATTGCGCTAAATATAGATGATATCCTGATCATTTAAAATGATATAAGGATAATAATAAGTGTTTTATTCTCTGGTTATTCCATATCTTGAAATATGATTTCAAAGATACCTCTTAGATCTTAGTTCTGAAGTTGTTCAGAAGCCAAGAGAAGAGGATAATTGGACTGTCACATTTGTAGTATACCTTGGATATATTCTATTCATAGAAATTCCAAGAAAGGCTTCTAACCATTAAGATATGGTACTGACCTATCTTAAGGGATAGCACCTCAAAGAGTTGAGGAAGTAAATGCTACAACTACTTGCACTTGTGCATTAGTTACGAGAAGCTGAGTGTATGCTAGAGTGTACAAATACCAGATGTCTATCATGCAGTGGGAGTAGTAAATTGTTACTAATCCTACTGTATAGATAAAACACTTGATTGCAGTAATAACAAAATCTTCATAGATGAGGAGATTTTTGAGATAGTAATCTCAAAGTCTTATCTTCAAAAGTTTAAGACCATGTAGATAGTGATCTATAAAGGTCTAAACTTTAGATACCTTAGGAGATAGAGATCTCCGGGAATGAAGGTATTCTAATAAGGATTATGGGGATACTGGTTATGATGTCAGGGACAATGTAACCAACTAGATTGAGTATTGGTTGCATGAGATGCAACATTCGCATTAGATGCGAGCACTATTACTGGGGATATGCAAGTGCCGTAAAAGGACTTGGCATAGTCTCGCGGGAACAGAGTGACTGATCAGCTTACCTAGCTATTTTCTAAATAGCCTATGATTGTCACATGAGTGCGGGTTTAAATGATTAGCCCATTAATGGCTCATTGGGCTAGTGGGAGATTGTTGGAAATGCGAGCCCACGGCGAGCCATTATGCAATAAATGTTATTGCAATTCACTCCTTAATCTGAAATAAAGAATACATAATTTGCTTAATAGGTCCCTTAGTACAATTAGGGTTATGTACCATGGCCATCTTGATGATCATACAGCTGTTGATTCAACTATTGAATCATAGAGGCTGGTGCTTGGATGAATATCTAAAGAGTTAGATTGAGGACTCATCAAGCACCGTCAGATGATTGTTAAGAGATGATCTCCAGCCTGAGTAGGAGATGGCAATCCTTATCTCTGAAGGCTGATATCTGACCGACCTCTTGATGCAGGTCCTCTGCATAGGAATAGAGATTCGGAGGTGTCAGATTAGTTAGGTCAAAGAGTTGACTTAACGAGATCGAGATAACCAAAGTCCTATATCGTATGCTGTCATGATATAGGCACGCATCCTCTGACCGGAGACAGATGTGTTGCTATATGTCTAAGTATGTACATTTGGCAGACCAATAGGTTGATGACCTAATCAAGGTCTATACACCGGCGCGCTGGTGTGCATATAAGGGCATATGAGTAATACGATCTCTCAAAGGGATCATACAGGTTCAGTTACTGAACCGGAAGACATGAGCTCACTCATGAGATATTGGGAAGAATCAAATTCCGTGCGCACGGTCGTCTCGCTTTGGAAGCTTGACTGAATTTGTAGGTTTGATATATACTTTTGGAAAGTATATGATCAAGACCTAGGTATGATATATGCTTTTGGAAAGTATATGATCGATACCGACTCCCAATGATCGAATGAGAAACTTAATGATAAAACCATGAAGTAGACAGTATAAAGTTGATCGAATACTTCGGGTTTAGTCTGAGTCTTCCAGTATGCAGGATGTACAGGTATTGGGAATACCTGAGGGTGATGTGATCATAAACGATTGTATAACCATGACGCTTCCATTCCTAGGGAGTGATGAAACGGGTCTGGATTTTAGTGACTCCTCTCAGTAGAGAAGTGATCTGATCTTGGTCCAAGTATTGGACATTGATCTGAATGTGATTCAGATACAATGAGAAGATTAGATTTACGGTCTTGATTTAATCAAGCATCCATGGGAGGCCCACGATCTGGATTTGAGATACGATCTCAATATCCATGTCACTATACGTGGAACAATACAATCGCCCTGTCCTTATCTCCAAGTATCTGCGGAGAAAGCGCATTATCCTTGAAAGAATTCATGGATAATTCTATTGTTGATATATGTATCCGAGCATTGAGAATATGGATAATTAAATGTGATTTAATTATCATGATTAATATGATTTTGATTCATATTATAAAGAGAGCTATCTTAGATAATTAGATTATCAAAGATGTAAGTAATATGAATATGATTCATATTATTTGGACACAAGAGAATAGAGATCCAAAATGATTAAATGTGATTTAATCATCATGGATATGAATAATGTGGATAGCAATATCCATATTAATCAAATATATTATAAATATGATTTATAATATATAAGAGAGAGATGTTTGTAATTTACATTTGTTAATTAAATGTTAATGTGAATTGGATTCACATTGGACATTAAATTGAAAAAGTAATTTACATTTTGTTTTGGGTTGTGAATGTGATTCACAAATTTCCAATGGCATGATTGTAATGTTCACAAAATAAATTGGATTTATTTTTGTGAAATAATTTGCAACAAAAGTTGTTGCAAATATCGGAGAGAATCATGAGATAATATAATCTCATGAAATAGGAAAAGGAAGCTCCCTTCCTAAAAAGGAGAGGGGACGGCCACAATTCCCATGAGGAATTGGTGGCCGTTCACCCTCCTTATGGAAGGAGGCTTGCCTCCTTTCCTATTTCTCCATTGGAGATTAATTTGATATAAAATCAAATTATATTTATTGTATATTTGATTTTTTATTAAATTAATTGTTGTTGTGTTTTTAGCAACAAATCATGACCATTGAAAGAAACACAAATTAATGTGGACCATTGGATTTGTGTTGACACATGGATTGAGATCCATGGATCCCAAAACCCTATATAAGGAGAGGCACCCCAT
Organism: Ottelia alismoides; assembly: GCA_037367405.1. Lineage (NCBI taxonomy): Eukaryota > Viridiplantae > Streptophyta > Magnoliopsida > Alismatales > Hydrocharitaceae > Ottelia > Ottelia alismoides. The sequence continues at coordinate 247,658 of JAZKJV010006286.1, forward strand.
TGCTCTTCTAGAGACACATAAGTGGAGGCAACAAATCTCTCTCTCTCTCTCTCATTCTCTCTACACGTCCTCTCTCTCTCTCTCATGTGGCCGTCCACCATGGATGCCCTAGAGAGGTTCTCCATCGCTGCGGCATTGTCGTTATGCTGTCCGATGGTTTGCTCGAGGATCTCCGTCTCCTTCGGTGCGCCCCGCTCGTGAAGAAGACATCGGATCTCGTGTGTCGAGATCAGGAGATCCGCCGCTTGGATCATCAACTTGGATTGCGAGAAGCACGCGGTTCATCCCCGCGCTCGCAAGCGTCTCCTCCGTCGGATCGGACTTGAGACAGGAGGTCTCTTTGTTTAGAGACTCGATCGCAACCACGCTTCAAGAGGTAAACCTAATACTTGTTTGTGGTTTAGACGAAACGATCCGAGAAGTGTTCTTGGATCATGTGGTTTCGTCGCAAGAAAAATTTTTTAATTTCCGCTGCATAGAACAACTAGTGCGACTAGTCGTTCTTCGTCGTATTCGATATGACGATCACGCTTCCGTGATGCGCTTGAGGATCTAACCATATCCTTCATGCACTATAGGGTCCCTCTGTAAAATAAGGGTTATGTACCATGGCCAACTTGATAATCATACAACTGTTGATTCATTGAATGTATTTTAGAGGCTGATGCTTGGATGAATATCTATGTAGTTTGATAGAGTACTCATCAAGCATCGTCAAATGACTGTTAAGTGATGATCTCCAGCCTGAGTAGGAGATGGCAATCCTTTTTCAAATGGCTAATATTTGACTGACCTCTTGATGCAGGTCCTCTGCATGGTAATAGTAATTCGGAGGTGTCAGATTAGTTGAGTCAATGAGTTGACTTAACGAGATCGAGATAACCAAAGACCTATGTTGAATGTCGTCACAACAAAGGCATGCATCCTCTGACCGGAGACAGATGTGTTGCTATATGTCTGAGTATGTACATTTGGCAGACCAATAGGTTGATGACCTAATCATTCTATACACCGCCAAGCTCGTGTGCATGTAAGGACATATAAGTAATACAATCTCTCATGGGATCATACAGGTTCACTTATGAACCTTGAGACATTAGCTCACTCATGAGGTATTGGGACTGATCAAATTCCATACATGGTCGTCATGATTTGGAAGCATGACATGAATTTGAAGGTAAGATATATGCTTTGGGAAAGCATATGATTTATATTAATTCCCAATGACCAAGATTGAGAAACATAATGATCAAACCCTGAAGATGACAGTATAAAAGTGATCTTTATCTTCAGAATGATCATAGGTCTTCCAGTGTGCAAGATGTACAGGTATTGGGAATACCTGAGGGTGATGTAATCATAAACAATTGTATAACCATGACGCTTCCATTCCGAGGGAGTAATGAAACATGTTTGGATTTTAGTGACTCCTCTCATTAGAGAAGTGACCTAATCTTAGTACATGAGTTGTATATTGATCTGAATGAGATACAGAGGCAATGCGAAGATTAGGTCTACGGTCTTGATTTGATCAAGCATCAGTAGGAGGTCCATGGGATCTGGATTTGAGATATGATCTCAACATCCAAGTCACTATACGTGGAACAATACAATCGCCCTGTCCTTATCTCCAAGTATCTACGGAGAAATCGCATTATTCTTGAAGGGTTCAAGAATAATTCCATAAGATCTAAGCAATGAACAAATAATGATTAAATGTGATTTAATTATCTTGATGTGTGTGGAAATTATCCAACATAATTAAATGTGATTTAATTATTATGGATAAGAATAATATGGATAGAAATATCCAATTATTCATAATATATTATAAATGTGATTTATAATGTATTAGAGTGAGCCAATTATAATTTATATTTGTTAATTAATTATGTGTATTGGATGCACATTGTGTAATTAATTGACAATGTAAATTATATGTTGTTTTGGGTTGTGAATATGATTCACAATTTTTCAATGGCAAGATTGCAATATTCTCAAATATAATTGTGAATTATTTTTGAAGAATATATCACAACAAATCTGTTGGAAATAAATAATGAGAGAGATTTCCATGGAGATATGCAATCTCATGAAATCTGATGAGATTGCCTCCATATGGAATGGAGTGGGCGGCACCCAACTCCTAATTGGAATGGGTGGCCGTCCACATGGAATGTACATGGAGATGTGATCTCCATGTATATTCTCTCCTTATTTGTTGGTACAATTTAGGATTGATTCATATTTGATTTTGTCAAGTTTAATTTAATCTAAATGAGATCATAACTTGGTGGTTTTACCAACAACAATCTTGACCATTGGATTGACATAAGTCAATCTCATCCATTGATTTTATATGTCCCATGGATTGAGATCCATGGATTCCAAAACCCTATAAATGGAGAGGCATACCATGCTCTCTAGGGCTATGCAATATTGGAGCACAAACTCTCTCTCTCTCTCTCTCTCTCTTTCTTCTCACACGCCAACCCTCTCTCCCTCTTCTTGGTGGCCGTCCACCAAACCCTAGAGGAGAGTCTCGTCGACGCTTTCGCGACCGCGCCGCCGCTTAGACGTTCTTCAGTTCTCCGTCATCTAGGAGTGCTACACTCACGAAGGAGACATTCGATCTCGTGCGACGGGATCAGGAGCAACCGTGCTTGGATCATTTTCTTGGATTGCGAGGACTACGCGGTTCATCCCCACGCTCGCAAGCGAGATCTCACCGACGATCGGACTTGAGACAGGAGGTATCTTTCTTTAGAGACTTGATCAACCACGCTTAAAGAGGTATTCTTTTAAATTTGTTGTGGTTATAGAGGAAACGATCCGAGAATCGTTCTTAGATCATGTGGTTTCATCGCATGAAAAATTTTAAATTCCGCTGCACAGAATAACTAGTACGACTAGTCGTTCTGCGCCGTATTGGATACGATGATCACGCTTCCGTGATGCACTTGCGGATAAATTCCATATATTTTGTCTTGATCTGCCTCGAAATGCGTGAAACATCATTAGGTTATGTCCTAAATCAAGTTAGCAATCTTTAAAGTTGAGTTTGTCTAATTTGAACTTAAATTGATTGAGATATGTTAATTTTAGTGAGTAGGGGTCACTACTAAAATTGTAGTCCTACTTAAGAACCAAGTGAGTGTCAATTAGAGAAATTAATTGTTAATTTCATGAAATAATTATGGAAAATATTTGTAAAATATTGTAAGATGATTATTTCCTCAATTGACTTGGTCTCAATCAATTAATTATTATATTTGATCTAAATCATAATTGGAAATACAATCATCAAACTTGATACCTGAATAGGATTGGGGATTTGTGTAGCAAATTTCCTTATAATAAAAAATGTTTTGATTATTACTATATGGTATAATTTCGGTTGGAAAACCGATGACCATCTGAAGTACAAATATTTGGCATTATCCTTTCCTGAGGTGGATATGGTGTCTAGTCGGAGAGCATTGGGGTTGCGGGTTGCAACATATGTGGTCCGTCCCACTCTCGTCAGTACTGGCCATGCCAACGGGTAGGGACTCGATAATGCCGAAGAAAATCAAGGTGTATTTTCTAATTATTAAAATTCGAATTAATACGTACTTTGAGATATTACCATATATATTCAAGTAAAATAATCAAATTTGTTGATTGAATTGGATTGATAATTGATTTAATATGATTAAATTGATTATGTCCAATTGAGACACTCTATTAAGAATAGAGATGTCAGTTCCTATGGAAGAATTAATTATATGAATATGATTCGTGATAATTGATTAAAGTTTGAATATGAGATGGAGGATCACATAAGTGACATCCATGGTCTCTCGTCAAGGCGAAGGGTTCCGTCGCCAGGGATTGCATGTGGGAGACGCCTATCCGAAGTGACGACTCCTGTATGCAAGCGCATCTGGATCGGGCTCGTCGCTTCTCGAAAGAGTAAGGATGTATGCGTAGTGACCCCAATATCGGGTCCTCATATTATTGGGGTGATATTGGATTACGCATAGCAAGTTGTATTCCTATTGACGGCTGGTTCAATTAATGACGGGACAACATCACCTTAGGGGTGGTGGGCCCGGGTATTAAAGACCGAAGTGGGAAATGCAAGTTGGTCTTGCAAAGCAAAATATGTTCCCGCTTCTCTTTACTGGAGTCATAGGTTCCCATATTATTGGGATATGACAAAGACAAGGAGGAGATCCCAGTTCTTGCTTGAGATATAACGGTAAGTATATCTCTTACTTTGGAAGTGATTAAGGGAATAAACTTTCAAGGTTGACAGAGCAAGAACAATTTGATTTAAAATGCCTTAATCAAATATCATAAATATGAATATATGATTATATGTTCTAATATAGTGCATTCTTAATTTCAGAAAATGAAGTCCTTGAACCCTCTTAGTAGGCTTCTTGAGGTCAACCAATTGACCGGCCCAAATTACTCGGATTGGATCCGTAATTTGGAGCTTGTTCTCTCTGCAGATGCAAGATGCTCGTTCGCTGCAAGATGCAGGAAGGAACTTCGGTTCGGGAGCACGTACTCAAAATGTTTGGGTACTTGTCTAAACTGGAGACTCTTGGGGCCAACATGGATGCCGACATGCAAGATGACTTCATTCTGCTATACTTGCCCAAGTCTTTCAATAATTTTATGGTTTCATTCCACATGAACAAGTTGGACTTGTCGAACGCTGGTCTTCTTGTTGCATTAAAGACTGCAGAAGACGTAATGAAGAAAGATGGTCCCGCTAGTAGTGCAATGGTTGCACAGGATAGTGGGAAGCGCGTCGGAAGCAAGGTTCTCAGAGGGGTCTGGCCCAGAAGAGAAAGAAGAAGAGTCAAGGCGTTGACTCATCTTCTAGTGCATCCACACTGATAGCGTCGAAGAAATCTGACGTCTTTCACCACTGCAAAAAGCCAGGGCACTGGAGGTGTAATAGCCCGGAATACCTGAATTCGTCAGACAAAGGTAAAGCCCCAGCAGGTATGAAATCTATTTTCATCATTGAAACCAGCTTTCTCGTTGGATGAGAAGGAAGTTGGGTTGTAGATTCTGGTGCTTTTGTTCCTTTATGCAATTTGTGCATTTGTTTCAGGAAACTAGAAGTCTTGAAGAAGGGGAGATAGTCATTCGAATGAGATCTGATGCAAGTGTTGTAGCAGTAGCCGTCGGGACTTGTCAGCTATCATTATCTAGTGGTAGAGTCCTGGTACTTAAAGAGTGTCTTTATGTACATGAAGTTAGAAGAAATTAATATCTGTATCTAAGCTAGTTAGAAGTGGATATTCATTCCTATTCTGTAATAAATTAGTCATAAATCAATATGATAAATATATTGCCGAGGGTATTTTAACTTCTGGAGGACTCTATGAATTCTGAATTAATGAGCATGTCATGAATGTTACAACCACTTATAAAAACCCTAAGAGATCTAGGGAGAATAATAATCATTCGAATATGATTTGGCATCAAAAGCTTGGTCATTTATCTGTTGATAGGATCAATAGATTGATAAAGGATGGACCTTTAGATTCTCTGCAGGTTCAATCTTTACCTACCTATGAACATTGTATTCGAGGTAAAATGACTAGGATACCTTTCCATAACAAGGTTACAAGATGCGAAGGTATTATAGACCTAATACATACCGATGTATGTGGTCCCTTCAGTATTGCAACTTGAAATGGATATCGATATTATTTGACGTTTATCGATGACCATTCGCGATACGTGTTTGTCTTCTTATTACATCATAAATCTGAGACCTTCGAAAAGTTCAAAGAGCTCAAGGCTTTGGTTGAGAACCAACCCGATAGGAAGATTAAACGGATTCAATCTGATTGAGGTGGCGAGTACCTATCAGATGAATTCAAGGAATACCATAAGGAGAATGAAATTGTTTCCAATCTCACTCCTCCTGAAACTCCTCAACTTAGTGTTGTTGAAAGATGCAATAGGACCATCATGGACATGGTCCGTTCAATGATGAGTAAAGCACATTTACCTCTTAGTTTTTGGGGATATGCAGCAGAGACTGCAATTTATATCCTGAATAAGTTTCCTAGCAAATCTGTACCAAAGACTCCTCATGAGCTCTGGTATGGAACCAAACCTAGTGTTAATCACTTGATGGTTTGAGGCTGCTTCGTTCATGCTAAGAATGTGGATGCAAGTAAGCTAGAATATCACACTCGTGAGTGTTACTTTATTGGGTATGTTAAAGATGGTATGGGATACTGGCTCTATGACCCTGAGACCCAAAAGGTTTTTGTCTCTAGAGATGTGAAGTTTCCGGAGGATGATTTCCTTAAAGGTCAAGACAAAACTGAAGTAGAGGAACTCATTGAATCCCCTGAGGATTCTGAGCTTCCTATACCAGAAACTGAAGAGATAAATAAAGATGAAACACCCATACCTCTTCAAAGGAGTTCGAGGGTGGTTGCACCACCTGAAAGGTATGGATTTCATGTGCCAAGTGAGACTGACATTGATCCTACTTCATTTGATGAAGCACTTGCGGATGAAGACATGGATAGATGGATGCTAGCAATGAAGTCAGAAATTGATTCCATGCATAAGAATGGTGTATGGACCCTAGAGGATCCACCTAAATTGGTAAAACCCATTGGGTGTAAATGGATCTTCAGTAGAAAAAGGGGAGCTGATGGGAAAGTAGAGTCTTTCAAGGCACATCTCGTAGACAAGGGCTACACACAGAGAGAAGGCATCGATTACGATGAGACATTCTCTCCTGTGGCTATGCTTAAATCCATCAGGACACTGCTAGCTATAGCTGCATATCTTGACTACGACATCTGGCAGATGGACGTCAAGACGACTTTCCTCAATGGATACCTCGAGGAGGATATCTACATGGAGTAGCCCCACGGATTCATAACTGAGGACGGCAAAGTATGCAAGCTGAAGAAATCCATCTATGGGCTCAAGCAAGCTTCTCGTAGCTGGAACATCAGATTTGATGAAACCATAAAGAGTTATGATTTTGTGCAGAATCCTGATGAACCTTGTGTGTACAAGAAGCTTAGTGGGAGCGCCATTGTGTTCATTGTGTTTTACGTAGATGACATCCTTATCATTGGGAATGATACAAGGATGATGACGAGTGTAAATATTTAGTTGTCCCATACCTTTGAGATGAAAGATCTTGGCGAAGCCTCATACATCTTAGGTCTGAAGTTGTTCAAAAATCGAGAAAAGGGGATCTTGGGTTGTCACAACATGGATACAATAAGAAGATTCTTGAACGATTCCGTATGGATAGTTCCAAGAAAGGATTCCTACCCTTAATACATGGTATCCACTTGTCTAAAGGAATGGCTCCTCAAACTGTGGAGGAAAAGAAGGCCATGGCTGGATGTCCTTATGCATCAGCAGTAGGAAGCTTAATGTATGCCATGATGTGTACTAGTCCAGATATCTGCCATGCAGTGGGAGTGGTAAGTCGTTACCAATCCTACTATGGAGAACAACACTGGAATGCAGTAAAGAACATATTCAAATATCTAAGACGGACACAAGATTACATCTTGGTCTATGGAGATGGTGATCTCCAAGTCTTAGGATATACAGATTCTGACTTCCAATAAATGTAGATGATCGAAAGTCGACATCGGGGTTTGTGTTCTTGTGGAATGGTAATGCTATGAGCTGGAGAAGCATGAAGTAGGACACTACTGCAGATTCAACAACAGAAGCCGAATACATTGCCGAATCGGATGCTGCAAAGGAGGCGGTGCGGTTGCGCAAGTTCGTCCTGGTTCTTGGCGTAGTTTCCTCTGATACTCCCATCCCGTTACTCTACTATAACATGGGAGCCATTGCCCAAGCAAAGGAACCCAGATGGCATCAGAAGAGCAAGCACGTGGAAACGAAATACCACATCATTCGGGAGATACAAAAGTGTGGTGACATCATCATCACCAAGGTGGCCTCTGCCGACAACGTTGCTGATCCTCTTACCAAACCTCTGACATAAAAGTTTTTCGACCGGTATGTAATGACTATGGGTTTAAGGATTCTACCTGAATGGTTGTGAGGGCTAGTGGGAGATTGTTAGCAATGTGAGCCCCGGGCGAACCATTCGTACAATAAATATTATTGTAATAAATGATTTATCAACAAAAGTTATTGATTATTTTCACTCCCTTTCTGAGATTGAATAAATGAATGCACTATAGGGTCCCTATGTACAATAAGTGTAATGTACCATGGCCAACTTGATAATCATACAACTGTTGATTCATTGAATGAATCATAGAGGCTGATGCTTGGATGAATATCTAAGGAGTTAGATAGAGGACTCATCAAGCATCGTCAAATGATTGTTAAGTGATGATCTCCAACCTGAGTAGGAGATGGCAATCCTTTCTCAAATGGCTAATATCTAACTGACCTCTTGATGCAGGTCCTCTGCATGGGAATAGTGATTCGGAGGTGTCAGATCAGTTGAGTCAATGGGTTGACTTAACGAGATCGAGATAACCAAAGACCTATGTTGAATGCTGTCACAGCATAGGCATGAATCCTCTGACCGGAGACATGTGTGTTGCTATATGTCTGAGTATGTACATTTGGCAGACCAATAGGTTGATGACCTAACCAAGGTCTATACACCAGTGAGCTGTGTGCATGTAAGGATATATGAGTAATACGATCTCTCAAAGGGATCATATAGGTTCACTTATGAATCGGGAGACATGAGCTCACTCATAAGGTATTGGGACTGATCAAATTCCATGCATGATGGTCATTCTTTGGAAACATGACATGAATTTGAAGGTAAGATATATGCTTTGGGAAAGCATATGATCTATACCAATTCCTAGTGACCAAGATTGAGAAACTTAATGATCAAACCTTGAAGATGACAGTATAAAAGTGATCTTTATCTTCAGAATGATCATAGGTCTTTCACTATGCAGGATGTACATGTATTGGGAATATCTGATGCTGATGTCATCATAAACGATTGTATAACCATGACGCTTCCATTCCGAGGGAGTGATGAATCATGTTTGGATTTTAGTGACTCCTCTCATTGGAGAAGTTACCTAATCTTAGTCCGTGAACTGGACATTGATCTGAATGAGATTAAGAGGCAGTGATAATAGGTCTTCCAGTATGCAGGATGTACATGTATTGGGAATACCTGAGGTTGATGTGATCATAAACGATTGTATAACCATGATGCTTCCATTCCGAGAGAGTGATGAAACAGGTTTGGATTTTAGTGACTCCTCTCATTAGAGAAGTGACCTAATCTTAGTCCATGAATTGGATATTGATCTGAATGAGATTCAGAGGCAATGATAAGATTAGGTCTACGGTCTTGATTTGATCAAGCATCAGTGGGAGGTCCATGGGATCTGGATTTGAGATATGATCTTAACATCCAAGTCACTATACGTGGAACAATACAATTGCCATGTCCTTATCTCCAAGTATCTGCGGAGAAATCACATTATTCTTGAAGGGTTCAAGAATAGTTCCATAAGATCTAAGCAATGAAGAAATAATGATTAAATGTTATTTAATCATCTTGATGTGTGTGCAAATTATCCAACATAATTAAATGTGATTTAGTTATTATGGATAAGAATAATGTGGATAGAAATATCCAACTATTCACAATATATTATAAATGTGATTTATAATGTATTAGAGAGAGCCAATTATAATTTATATTTGTTAATTAATTATTATGTGTATTGGATGCACATTGGCTAATTAATTGACAATGTAAATTATATGTTGTTTTAGGGTGTGAATATTATTCACAATTTTTCAATGGCAAGATAGCAATATTCTCAAATATAATTGTGAATTATTTTTGAAGAATATATCACAACAAATTTGTTGGAAATAAATAACAAGAGAGATTTCCATGGAGATATGCAATCTCATGAAATCTCATGAGATTGCGTCCATATGAAATGGAGTGGGCGGCACCCAACTCCTAATTGGAATGGGTGGCCGTCCACATGGATTGTACATGGAGATGTGATCTCCATGTATATTCTCTCCTTATTTGTTGGTATAATTTAGGATTGATTTATATTTGATTTTGTCAAATATATTTTAATCTAAATTAAATCATAACTTGTTGGTTTTACCAACAACAATCTTGACCATTGGATTGACATAAATCAATCTCATCCATTGATTTTATATGTCCCATGGATTGAGATCCATGGATCCCAAAACCCTATAAATAGAGAGGCATACCATGCTCTCTATGGCTATGCAATATTGGAGCACAAAATTTCTCTCTCTTTATTCTCACATTTCTATTACTCTTCTCGCACTTGCGGAACAGAGCATTTCCTCGCACCCGCTGAGCGGGACTACCTCTACCTTCCCCTTTATACTACCTTGAGACCAAGGTCACTATAGGGCCCTCTATATATGCCACTCGGGATTGGCAGCTAATCATACTATGTTTTGGCCCTGCGAGCCAAGCTAGTTCTCTTCCTACAGATAAAGAGGAATTCCTCCTGGATCAGATGTCGGCAGCCCTGACTTCCCCAACCCTTTCTCCCTCTTCTTGGTGGTCGTCCACCAAACCTTAGAGGAGAGTCTCGTCGACGCTTTCGCCACCGTGCCGCTGCTTCGATGTTCTTCGGTTCTCCGTCATATTGGAGTGCTACACTCGCGAAGGAGACGTTCGATCTCATACGACGAGATCAGGATCAACCGTGCTTGGATCATTTTATGGATTACGTGGACTATGCGATTCATCCCTGCGCTCGCAAGCGATCTCACCTACGATCGGACTTGAGACAGGAGGTCTCTTTCTTTAGAGACTTGATCAACCACGCTTCAAGAGGTATTCCTTTATACTTGTTGTGGTTATAGATGAAACGATCCGAGAATCGTTCTGGTAACAATGAAGTCATCAATGTCTACTGATGGAACTACAACTTAATTGGGCAATTGGTGAACTGTCACATGTATATTAGTCACTACCCCATCACCAGGTCACAAACCTTGCGGAAAGGTAAATTAATTTCTACGGTGAGGAAACCCCCGAAGGGATTCGTCTGTCTCGCCAACCCCAGTGGAAGTGTGGTCCAAGGGAAAGGCAGTGGCAGTACGACTACTACGCCACTAGAGACAGGAAAGAGAAGAGGTAAGACTGCCGGACCCGACTTCCTCTGTCGTTGCTCAACTCCCGGAGGAGAAGAGTTAAGAAAAATTAGACGAGCTCGTAACTAACTACAGAGAACCCCCAACCTAGGCTCTCCAAGAAAAACCAACGGGTCAGCAGAGTGGTCTAGATAACTCGTGGATCCCAAAGAAGCGTAAAAATCGAGCCGGCTCAAAGAAAACACGTGAAAAAGATTGGGATCCTAGACCCATGCTCTCAGTGTCCGCTACCCAAGCCTGAACGACCTCATCTCCTGCTCACGTGAGGGTCACCGCACCCTCGCACAGTCGGAGTATAAACATCCACGACTGGCCACATGTGACATCACCATTTCTTTTATTTTTCATGTTTCACTCTATGTGTAACAATTGTTTGATTCATATTCACATTTACAAGTTATCGATCCTAAACCCAAACTTATCTACAAGATCCTCAACTGATCCAAGGTCAGGGATACAGACCTGTTATTAGTCTCTCTTTCATCTCTCATCGATGAACATCTTATCCTAGGATATTTGACTACCAGATTTGTAACATCTTTTTTCCTATGTTCTCCAAGATTCACAACACATACAAGATCTCTACTTAGAGATTTTAAGTTCTTAAGGTACCAGAAGTCAATTCACAGTTTGAAGGAGTTAGACTCCTTAGCTGACTTAGGGTCAAATGACAAGTCCTATATACAGTCTTATTTTCATATGTGAAAATTTCCTATTTACCTCACAGTCCATAGTTCATACAAACATCACACAAACTCTTTATATTAGCAATGTCAGGGGAGGTCTATAAGTGTTTATCATGGACTTAAATAAGGAACAACTCAAGGTTACTATAAGGGTGATTGCACTCCCAAGTTCAATATACAAATCAGCTACAATGTCATGTGAGTGCACAACTAAATGGTCAAAGCTTATCCTCAATGTGTTCTTAGTTCTAAAGTTTAATATCTAGGGATTCCTGTCCATATTTGTAGTCATCAAACAAGACTAAGACACAACTCATATATGATCTGAAGAGGGTTTCTACATAATCAAATTCATTCATATGACAACATTAGAATTGCATGTGTGCACAGCTATATGCTCAGCAGTTCAAGCACCTATAAATTCTCAAGTTTCTCAAACAATCTTATGGGATTCACTATCCATGATTAAAGCATCATAATACTTTTAAAGTTCAGCATTTTAAGGGTCATTAAGAGGTCTTTACATGCCTTAACACATGCGGCATTCAACAACTAAATCATGCGCATAATATACAGTATAACAAAAAACACTTCACAATTCAAGGCCCATATCCCCTCAATTCCTCATGCATTTTTAGGGCTTCAAATAACAACATAAACCATCATTAATCCATGTTTAAGTTACAGCAATCTCGTGGCTAAAACATACCCAAAATCCCAACATTTAACAGGAAAAACATGCACGTAAAACTGAATGTTCTCAGTGAACTATCAGTTCGAACCATCCAATTAAATGACTCAAAAGTCATCTCCTCTATGGAATCAAGTCACCATGTACGCACCCATGGTCAATATGATGAGAACTCAAGGATGTGGCGCTTAAAAAAACACAAGGTAAGCATGCTAGAGAAGCAAACATGCAGAAAGGCTGACTGAATTTTGCATACAACAATCCATAATTCAACAACCAATTTATCCTCAAAAACACTTACAAACTCGAATCAAAAGCATGGATTGAATGATATTATATTCACCATTCATCCAGTAATCAAGTCACATAGGTTTCCCCTTGGATCATCCCATCATCATGTATAAAAATGCATTCAAAGGATAAGATCACAGAATCTGGAACTTGTTGAACTGCAACATAATAGCAGTTAAAACACTCCCAAAATCATCTTCAAATCCACATTTAAGCCATGGATTAATGACCAATAGAATGGAGACAAGATCAACAGTCAAGGATACTCGAAAGTGGCCCTTATATCATATAAAAATCATGCATCAACGCATGCAAATCATAAGAACACAGATCTGAATTTCAACTGCAGGTCCATATGTACAACAGCCATAATCCCCCAAAATCATCATAAAAATCCGAATTTTGCACATGGATCTAAAGCCAAAATGATGGAGGATCTAACAACAATAAAATTCCAACAAAAGAGCTCAAGAATTTCCCCCAAACCATGCCAGAAACTCGGAATTATCAAGCATACACAGATCTGGAAGTTCCCAATACTGTCCATCAAAAGCCACTCCAAAACCAAATCAAAGTCCAACAAGAATCACAATAAAGAACTTGATATATCAGCTCAGCACAGGGCTCATAGGGTGGAGAAAATTCCATCTTAATGGCAGCAAAGAGGGGTATAATTTGTACCTTAATAGTGCTCAAGAACTGCTCAAGAACAACAGCAACTCTAGCCCTCCAACTCCAATTTCGATCCAAGATTGGTCTTGGATCCTACATTCAACACTTGATCTTTGTTCCTCCCCTTCCCGGCTTTAAATTGAGCCCAAGAAACTCGAATTTGGTGGAGAGATGATGTAGAAACTAAGGAAGAAGGTGGAGGTCCAAGAAGGTTTGAACCATGAAGAAGAGAGAGCTCCAAGTATCAAGAGGAAGAAGAAGGAATTAAGCTTAAGTGTCGCTTAGATTGGGGTTAGTGGGAGTTCATAGGCCTTGGTCATTTTGCAACAAAAACTCAATCAACTTTCTAATATTGCAAACAAGGCCCACCCATGAATAGTGATCTTTCACTAATCACACTCAACCACTTAATCACATCTTGGCCACAAACCACCAATTAGTCTCTTAATGACTTTCCAAATCCCATCAACTTTCATCCATAATAATTCATCATCTAGGATTTAGTTGGCTTTTAGAAATTAGGACTTTACAATCATAAAAACCTCAAAGAGAGTCTCGTCCTCGAGACTCCGCTTCTAAGCCGGGTTTGTCGGTCTGTCATAAAAACCTCAAAAGGTTTTTAACCCATAAAAACCTCAAAGAAGGTTTTTACCCATAAAATATAATGGTTTTCCAAACAGAGAACTGACAAACTAAACTGCGAAAGTACCTGATAAGAGTCGCGGGAATCTCTCGCGCATCGCTGCTTCGGTCTCCCATGTTGCCTCCTCAATACCATGTCGGTGCCATAGGATCTTGACCAAGGGAATCTCCTTGTTCCGAAGCCTCCTGACCGCGAAATCAAGTATTTGCACTAGCTCCTCCTCGTATGTCAACTCTAGCTCTATGTTAAGGCTCTCATAGCTGATGATGTGCTGAGGATCGTGCACGTACTTTCTCAAGTTCGACACATGGAATACGTCGTGTATAGCCACCAAACGTGGGGGAAATGCCAGTCTATATGCAACTTTCCCAATACGTGAAAGTACCTCGAATGGCCCAACAAAATGTGGCGCCAACTTGCCACGAACTCCAAACCGTTGTATCCCCTTCATGGGTGATACACGTAGGAATACAAAGTCTCCAGCCTGAAATTCCAAGTGTCAGTGTCGTCGATCTACGTAGCTCTTCTAGCGACTCTGTGTCGTCAAGAGCTTCCTCCTCACTAAGTCAACAACCTTCACAGTCTCCTCCAAGAGATCCACGGTATACAATGCATGATCGCCTACCTCGCACCAACTGATTGGCGTAAGGCATCTCCTCCCGTAAAGAGCCTCGAATGGTGCCATGTCGATGCTCGAATGATGGTTGTTGTTGTAAGTGAACTCAACAAGAGGTAAATGATCCTTTCAGGATCCCTACCACTCTAGAGAATAGGTGCGTAAAGGATACTCCAAGGTCTGTATCGTACGCTCGCTCTGTCCGTCTGTCTGAGGGTAATATGCTGAACTCATCTTCAGTTCAGTCTATAATGCTAATATGAACTGCTGCGAGTAATGGGAAGTGAACCTCGAGTCTCTGTCAGACACTACCTCTTGAGGTATGCCATGTAATCTCACAATGTGTTGTATGTACAATCTGGCCAACTGAGAAGGTGTATAAGTCATGCTAACAGGTATAAAATGAGCCGACTTCGTCAGCCTATCAACAATGACCCAAATGGAATCGTGGCCTCCCAGTGTCCTTGGCAATTCCGTAACAAAGTCCATCGAAATGCTCTCCCACTTCCACTTAGGAATGACGAGAGGCTGCAGCAAACCAGGTGGTCTTCTGTGCTCCGCCTTCACCATCTGGCAAGTCAAACACCCTCCGACATGCCCAACCACGTCCCTCTTCATCCCGTCCCACCAGAAATGTCTGCGAAGATCGTGGTACATCTTCATACTACCAGGATGAATGGAAAGATGTGAACAATGAGCCTCGTCAAATATGTCTCTTCGTAGCTGCTCATCGTTGGGAACCACTACCCAACCTGCCTTCCACATAATCGACTCTGAGACAACAAAGTCGTCAAACTCGTTCTTCACTACCCGCATGTTCCTATCACGAATCTACGGGTCTGTCTGCTGACCTGCCACTATACGGTCCCAAAGACTGTTGTACCTTGGAGGTAAGCAAATGGGAGAAGATGCATTATCCTGTGGATGTCAATCCGTCAGTGCAGCAAGTAAGTCCCAAGTGTATAGGCAGGTCATCGTACTCTCCGTGTGCGCTCTCCTGTTGAGGGCATATGCAACCACGTTTCCCTTACCAGGATGGTAAGAGATCGTGCAATCGTAGTCCTTCAGCAGCTCTAACCATCCGCGCTATCTCATGTTCATCTCCTTCTGATCAAATATGTACTTCAGACTCTTGTGGTCTGTGAAGAGCTCAAAGTTAACCCTATACAAGTAATGGCGCTAGATCTTCAGAGTGAAGATCACTGCCGCCAACTCAAGATCGTGTGTGGGGTAATTCCACTCATGCGGTCTCAACTGTCTCGAAGCATAGGCAATCACATGCCCCCTTTTCATCAGCACTGCTCCCAAACCATCACCCGACGTGTCTGTGTAAACTGCGTAATCCTGTGTACCTGGAATCGGAGATGTGGTAGGTATCTCCTTCAATGTATTGAAGGCTTGCTTGCACGAACTATCCCAAACAAACAGTACTCCCTTCTGCATCAAACGCATCAAGGGTAATACGATCCGCGAAAAGTTGCTGACAAAGCGTTGGTAATAGCCTGCCAACCCAAGAGAACTACAGATCTGTGTCACTGTCTTGGGTTGCTGCCAAGACATCACTGCATATATCATCGTAGGGTCCACTGCGACTCCTGCTCCCGAGATGACGTGTCCGAAGAATGAGACCTGAGGTAGCCAAAACTCACACTTACTCAACTTGGCATACAGTTTATGCTCTCTCAAGGTACCAAGCACTGCTCTCTAGTCATTCTCATGGTACCATTCTTTCTTCGAATAAACCAGCACATCATCTATGAACACCACAACAAACTTGTCCAAGTAAGGACAAAACACTCTATTCATCATGTCCATGAATGTCGCAGGGGCATTCGTGAGTCCGAATGGCATCACTACAAATCATAGTAGCCATACCATGTCTGGAAGGCTGTATTCGTTATGTCTGTCTCCTGAATCCACAACTAATGGTAACCCGAGCAGAGGTCGATCTTCGAGAACACCAAAAATCCTTGTAGCTGATCAAATAGATCACCAATGTGTGGCATAGGATAACGGTTATTCACCGTCCTCTTGTTCAGCTGTATGTAGTCAATGCACAACTGCATGTTTCCATCCGTCTTCCGAACAAAGAGTATAGGAGTACCCCAAGGTGAAGTGGTCAGCCTCACAAAGCCCAAGTCAAGCAACTCCTGTAGCTGCACCTTCAACTCTCTCAGCTCTGCGGGTGCCATGCGATACGGAGCCATGGAGATCGGATGCGTATCAGGAAGCAACGAGATCTCGAACTCGATCTCTCTAACCGGAGGCAGTCCTGGTTACTCCTCAGGAAACACATCGGGATACTTCGACACAACTCTAATGTTTGAGTCATCGACTCTCTTCCTGTAACCTCCTTAACAAAGGCCAGACAAGTGTCACATCCCTGACCAACCAGTCGTTGTGCTCTTAGCACTTAAATGTACTCCATCATGGAGTCCTGCAATGTCCCCTAAAAAGTGAACTCTGTCAACTCATCAAGCTGTAGTAGAAGGCAGTCCATAGTCATCTCTTGACCACCTATGGATACTGGTAGCCCTCTAACTATCTTTGAAATCACAAACAACTGTCCGCCTGGCCCTCGGATGTGAAATGGAGGATCTACGTCCTCCGTGACTCTACCCATTATAGCTAGAAGCCTCACAACAAGGAACGAATGGGTAGAACCGGAATCAAACAACACGTGAAAAGTATGGCTCGAAACTAAAACCATACCTTTCACGATCGGTGGCTGCGGACCGTACCTGCTCAGTTGTAACAGCGTGAATCTGTCCCTGTCGTATAGATCCGACACTAGTTCCTGCTGCGCTCTGAGCTGGTCTCTGCTGACCTCTGTACTGGGAGCTCTTCTCGGTAACTCTCGAACGCGGTGGAGGTGGAGGTGGTGGAGTCTGTATCTGTGGGCACTGGGACATGATATGTCCCACCTGCTGACACTGGTAGCACCTGATCGCCTTGCTCGGAGTAGAAGATGGACTGGCACTCTCTGTGGGTCTTGCGCTCTGTGCTTCAAAACTCTGCGACCCTGATGGTTGTGCGCTGCCTCAAAACCTCTACTGGCCAGTGCTCCTCTCAAAGTAGTCGTGGGTATCGAGCGAACATTACCAAAAGAAGTTGTCCCTGTCGAACGAAAGCGACGTGTTGACCGCTGTGGTCGGAACTGCCGCCGAATAGGTCCAGACGACCTCTGTGGTACCGATGGCGGTCTAAAGGTACTCCCAAAATGTCTCTTGCGGACATCCTCAATCTGCTCTGCTGCATCAGTAACCTCAACGATGGTAGTCAATCTCAGCCCTGCTAACTTCTCCTGAACATCCTCCGTCATGCCACGAACAAACTTCTCCAGATTCTCATCTGGAAAAGCATCTGCAGAAGATGTGTGGTGTGACAACTCTGTGTAGCGCACAACGTACTCTCATGTTGTCATCCTGCCCTGTCTCAGCTCTGCAAACAACATGCGTTGTGTCTCTCTCCACTTCCCTAAGAAGAAGTGGGCTCTGAAGTGGGTCTCAAAGTCTGTCCAAGTCGGCACACGCCCCATCTCAGACACAGTAGCCTCCCACCAGCGCTCTGCAAACCCAGTAAGTGAGAACTCAGCAAAGGGTAACCACGACTCTGGTGGTGCTTGAATCATACTGAACACCTTCATCACCATCCTGAGCCACTACTCCGCCTCGTCAAATGTACCTGTACCCTGGAACCTGGGTACTCCAGCTCTCTGGTAGGATGTGAAAACCTCACTGTGTCTCGGTGCAGTAGGAAGAACAAACCCTGTGACCTCTGCGCCTGCTACAGGCCCTTGGCCTACCTTAGCTCTATCGGCTCCTGATTCCCTCGGAAATTCTGCCTCAGAATGTTGGTGAATCTCCTCAGAGAGTAGATGCTCGGCTCTAGCGGACTCATCCCTGGATGGTTGGTATGAGAAATCAGATAGCTCCTCTATCCTCGACTCCATCCCAGTCTGTCGCTCTGCCAACTCAGTCTGCAAGGTAAGTATCTGATCATGTCTCTGTCGCAGATCATTAAGTGCAGCTAGTACCTGCACCATCTCTCCTTACTGATCATGAGTTGCTCGTGGTGCCATGCTAATCCTTCCTGTATCGGATGATATCATAGTTAAGCACACTTTAGGAAATAATCAGTTGTACTATTTCTCCTCTTGGGATAATTATATGAATGAAATGTTCTGGTGACTTTTGGTTACATAAATCTTATGAATGTCAAAAATTTCTCATTTGGCTTCACGAGAAGTCAAAAGACTCTTGATATTCGAAACTCAAGCTATTAAGTTATGCGAATGCGTGTATCGGGGTAACCTTGCTCTGATACCAAACCTGTGACAACCTCCTCCCGAGGACCTTAGGTTACCCGTCAAACACGTCATTTGCCTACTTAATTAGCTTTGAGTTAATCTGTTGTCACGAAAATGTGGGGAAATTTTTCGCTTTTAAACAAGATGACATTCACAAGATTTATTTCGGCTAACCAGGCAACCACGAGGAAACTAAAAGCAGAAGTAAATAGTGCACCAGAACTGAACAACAAGATATCCATTCCTTTTCATTTCATTCATATAAAAATGTTGGGTTTTCACAACACCCAATATACATATATCCAAAAATAAGACTACAGAGGAGAGCACAACTAACAAACTATACAACTGAACTCCAAAAGATATACCTGCTCTAAAAGTGTATCCTCCAAAAGAAACAAGTGCAACCCAAATTACGTCGGCTACTCGGTCGTCGAATCCTTGCCTGCCATAAGTAGAAAGGGGACAAGCAAGTATCTGTCAACAATTGTCAAGTACAAATTCTACACAGTTCTACTAAGGAAAGTAGTAAGAAAAGACTAGAACAACTTGGAAACAGTAAGGTAACTGTAGGGGACAAAAGATAACTAGCAAGCAAAAACAGGTTAATTGATTCTTTTAAGTTATTTACTTGCTTTTGGAAGACTAACAAGAAGAACACACTCGCTCACTACCACATTGTGTCTCCCTTGCTCAATGGAACTAACCAAACAACAACTCAAGCCTAAAAGAAAGTCTGTGGTCTTGGTCCCGTTAGGACTTCGATATATGGTTAGGACTTCAAAGTCCAGATTGAACCTCACACTATGACTCTGAGGTATGATGTACACCTCAGGGTTGGGGTGCCTCCGTTGGCATGCGATGGTACTTTGAATCCTAACTAAGTCCCCAACACTTCTTCTAGCTTTTCTCTCAACTCACATTGATACTCAGTCGACACGTATGATAGCTTGCTCATGAAGGTGTACAAGAGGAAACGAACTCACAACTCTCTCAACACTTAACCCTCATTAGTCCCTACTAACGGTACATGTCGTCACTAGTCTCTTAGTGGAACAGTTGTCACTAGGCAGATAGAGGAAAGTCACCCATCTCTTTCCCCATCACGAGGTCACATCCTGGCAGAAAGGTTATTAAAGAATTCATCAGTGTCTACTAACCACTACCCCGTCACCAGGTCGCAAACCTGGCGGAAAGGTAACAATGAAGTCATTAATGTCTACTGATGGAACTACAACTTAACTGGGCAATTTGTGAACTGTCTCATGTATATTAATCACTACCCCTTCACTGGGTCACAAACCTGGCGGAAAGGTAAATTAATTTCTACGGTGAGAAAACCCCCGAAGGGATTCGTCTGTCTCGCCAACCCCAATGGAAGTGTGGTCCAAGGGAAAGGCAGTGGTAGTACGACTACTACTCCACTAGAGGTAGGAAAGAGAAGAGATAAGCCTGCCGAACCCGACCTGTCGTTGCTCAACTCCGGGAAGAGAAGAGTTAAGAAAAACCAGACGAGCTTGTAACTAACTACAGTGAACCCCCAACCTAGGCTCTCCAATAAAAACCAACGGGTCAGCAGAGTGGTCTAGATAACTCGTGGATCCCAAAAAAGCATAAAAACCGAGTTGGCTCGAAGAAAACACGTGAAAAAGACTAGGATCCTAAACCCATGCTCTCAGTGTCCGCTACCCAAGCCTGAGCGACCTCATCTCCTGTTCAGATGAGGGTCACCGTGCCCTCGCACAGTCGGAGTATAAACCTCCACGACTGGCCACATGTGACATCACTATTTCCTTTATTTTTCATGTTTCACTCTATGTGTCTCAATTGTTTAATTCATATTCACATTTACAAGTAATCGGTCCTAGATCCGAACTTGTCTACAAGATCCTCAACTGATCCAAGGTCAGGGATACATACCAGTTATTAGTCTCTCTCTCATCTCTCATTGATGAACATCTTATCCTAGGATCTTTGACTACCAGATTTGCATCTTTTTTTCCTATGTTCTCCAAGATTCACAACACATACAAGATCTAGCTACTTAGAGATTTTAAGTTCTTAAGGTACCAGAAGTCAATACACAGTTTGGAGGAGTTAGACTCCTTAGCTGACTTAGGGTCAGATGACAAGTCCCATATGCAGTCTTATTTTCATATGCGAAAATTTCCTATTTACCTCACAGTCCGTAGTTCATACAAACATCACACTAAAACTCTTTATATTTAGCAATATCAGGGGGAGGGCTATAAGTGTTTATCATGGACTTAAGTAAGGAACAACTCAAGGTTACTATAAGGGTGATTGCACTCCCAAGTTCAACATACAATTCAGCCACACTGTCATGTGAGTGCACAACCAAATGGGCAAAGCTTATCCTCAGTGTGTTGTTAGTTCTAAAATTTAATATCAAGGGATTCCAGTCCATATTTGTAGTCATCAAACAAGACTAAGACACAACTCATATATTGTCTGAAGAGGGTTTCTACATAATCTAATTCATTCATATGATGACATTAGAATTTCATGTGTGCACAGCTATATGCTCAGCAGCTCAAGCACCTATAAATTCTCAAGTTTCTCACACAATCTTATGGAGTTCACTATCCATGATTAAAGCATCATAATACTTTTTAAGTTCAGCATTTTAAGGGTCATTAAGTGGTCTTTACATGCCTCAACACATGCAGCATTCAGCAACTAAATCATACGCATAATATACAGTATAACAGAAAATACTTCACAGTTCAAGGCCCATATCCCCATAATTCCTCATGCATTTTTAGTGCTTTAAATCACAACATCAACCATCATCAATTCATATTTAAGTGACAGCAATCTCGTTGTTAAAACATACCCAAAATCCCAACATTTAACAGGAAAAATATACATGTAAAACTAAATGTTCTCAGTGAACTATCAGTCCAAAATATCCAATTAAATGACTCAAAAGTCATCTCCTCTATGGAATCAAGTCACCATGTAATCACCCATGGTCAATATGATGAGAACTCAAGGATGTGGGACGTTAAAAAAAACACAAGGAAAGCATGTTAGAGAAGCAAACATGCACAAAGGCTGACTGAATTTTGCATACAACAGTCCATAATTCAGCAACCAATTCACCCTCAAAAACACATCCAAACTCGAATAAAAAGCATGGATTGAATGATATTATATTCACCATTTATCCAGTAATCAAGTCACATAGATTTCCCCTTGGATCATTCCATCATCATGTATAAAAATGCATTCAAAGGATAAGATCACAGAATCTGAAACTTGTTGAACTGCAATATAACATCAGTTAAAACACTCCCAAAATCATCTTCAAATCCACATTTAAGCCATGGATTAAAGGCCAATAGAATGGAGACAAGATCAACAATCAAGGAAACTCGAAAGTGGCCCTTATATCATATAATAATCATGCATGCAAATCATAAGAACTCATATCTGAATTTCTGTTGCAGGTCCATATGAACAACAGCCATAATCCCCCAAAATAATAATAAAAATCCGAATTTTGCACATGGATCTAAAGCCAAAATGATGGAGGATCTAACATCAATCAAATGCCAACAAAAGAGCCCAAGAATTTCCCCCAAACCATGCCAAAAACTCGGATTTATCAAGCATACACATATCTGAAAATTACCAAAACTGTCCATCAAAAGCCACTCCAAAACCAAATCAAAGTCCAACAAGAATAACAATCAAAACCTTGATATAGCAGCTCAACACAAGGATCATAGGGTGGAGAAAATTCCATCTTAATGGCAGCAAAGAGGGGTATAATTTGTACCTTAACAGTGCTCAGGAACTGCTCAAGAACAACAGCAGCTCCAGCCCTCCAACTCCAATTTCGATCCAAGATTGGTCTTGGATCCTACATGCAACACTTGATATTTGTTCCTCCCCTTCCCACCTTTAAATTTATCCCAAGAAACTCGAATTTGGTTGAGAGATGAGGTAGAAACTAAGGAAGAAGGTGGAGGTCCAAGAAGGTTTCGGCCGTGGAGAAGAGAGAGTTCCAAGTCTCAAGAGGAAGAAGAAGGGATTAAGCTTAAGTATCGCTTATACTGGGGTTAGTGGGAGTACATAGGCCTTGGTCATTTTGCAACAAAAACCCACTCAACTTTCTAATATTGCAAACAAGGCCCACCCATGAATAGTGATCCTTCACTAATCACACTCAACCACTTAATCACATCTTGACCACAAACCACCACTTAGTCACCTAATGACTTTCCAAATCCCATCAACTTTCATCCATAATCATTCATCATCTAGGATTTAGTTGGCTTTTAGAAATTAGGGCTGTTACAATCATAAAAACCTCAAAGAGAGTCTCGTCCTCGAGACTCCGCTTCTAAGTCGAGTTTGTCGGTCTGCCATAAAAACCTCAAAAGGTTTTTAACCCATAAAAACCTCAAAGAAGGTTTTTACCCAGAAAGTGAAATGATTTGCTAAATAAAAAACTTATAAACTAAACTGCGAAAGTACTCGAGAAGAGTCGCGGGTATCTCTCGCGCATCGCTGGTTCGGTCTCCCATGTTGCCTCCTCAACACCATGTCGGTGCCATAGGATATTGACCAAGGGAATCTCCTTGTTCCGAAGCCTCCTAGCTGCAAAATCAAGTATCTGCACTAGCTCCTCCTCGTATGTCAACTCTGGCTCTATGTCAAGGCTCTCATAGCTGATGATGTGCCAGGATCGTGCACGTACTTTCTCAAGTACGACACATGGAATACGTCATGTATAGCCTCCATACATGGGGGAAGTGCCAGTCTGTATGCAACTTTCCATACATGTGAAAGTACCTCGAATGGCCCAACAAAGCGTGGCGTCAGCTTGCCACGAACTCCAAACCGTTGTATCCCCTTCATGGGTGATACACGTAGGAACACAAAGTCTCCAATCTGAAATTCCAAGTGTTGGCGTCGTCGATTTGCGTAGCTCTTTTGGCTACTCTGTGCTGTCAAGAGCTTCCTTCTCACTAAGTCAACAACCTTCACAGTCTCCTCCAAGATATCCACGGTATACAATGCATAATCGCCTACCTCGCACCAACTGATTGGCGTAAGGAATCTCCGCCTGTAAAGACCCTCGAATGGTGCCATGCCAATGCTCGAATGATGGATGTTGTTTAAGTGAACTCAACACGAGGTAAATGATCCTTCCAGGATCCCTTCCACTCTATAGAATAGGCTTGTAAAAGATCCTCCAAGGTCTGTATCGTACGCTCGCTCTGTCCATCCATCTGAGGGTGATATGCTGAACTCATCTTCAGTTCAATCTGTAATGCTGACATGAATTGCTGCCAGTAATGGGAAGTGAACCTCGAGTCTCTGTCAGACATTACCTTTCGGGGTATGCCATGTAATCTCACAATGTGTTGTATGTACAATCTGGCCAACTGAAAAGGTGTATAAGTCATGCTAACAGGTATAAAATGAGCTGACTTCGTCAACCAATCAAGCATGACCCAAATGGAATCGTGGCCTCCCAGTGTCCTTGGCGATCTCGTAACAAAGTCCATCGAAATGCTCTCCCACTTCCACTTAGGAATGGGGAGAGGCTGCAGTAAAACCAAGTGGTCTTCTGTGCTCTGCCTTCACCATCTGGCAAGTCAAACACCTGCCGACATGCCCAGCCACGTCCCTCTTCATCCCGTCCCACCAGAAATGTCTGCGAAGATCGTGGTACATCTTCGTACTGCCGGGATGAATGGAAAGATGTGAACAATGGGCCTCGTCAAGTATGTCTCTTCATAGCTGCTCATTGTTGGGAACCACTACCCGACCTGCCTTCCACAGAATCGACTCTAAGACAACAAAGTCGTCAAACTCGTCCTTCACTGCCCGCGTGTATCTGTCGTGAATCCACGGGTCTGTCTGCTGACCTGCCACTATACTGTCCTAAAGACTGCTATACCTCAGAGGTAAGGAAATGGGAGAAGATGCACTATCCTGTGGATGCCAATCCGTCAGTGATGCAACCAAGTCTCAAGTGTATAACCAGTTCATCGTACCCTCCGTGTGTGCTCTCCTGCTGAGGGCGTCTACAACCACGTTTCCCTTACCAGGATGGTAAGAGATCGTGCTATCGTAATCCTTCAGCAGTTCTAACCATTTGCGTTGTCTCATGTTCAA
The DNA here is from genome assembly GCA_037367405.1 of Ottelia alismoides. NCBI lineage: Eukaryota > Viridiplantae > Streptophyta > Magnoliopsida > Alismatales > Hydrocharitaceae > Ottelia > Ottelia alismoides. The sequence continues at coordinate 272,906 of JAZKJV010006286.1, forward strand.
CTCCTTCTGATCAAATATGTACTTCAGACTCTTGTGGTCTGTGAAGAGCTTAAAGTTAACCCCCCAACAAGTAATGGCGCCAGATCTTCAGAGCGAAGACCACTGCCACCAACTCAAGATCGTGCGTGGGGTAATTCCGCTCATGTTGTCTCAACTGTCTCGAAGCATAGGCAATCACATGCCCCCTTTACGTCAGCATTGCTCCCAAACCATCACATGACGCGTCTGTCTAAACCGCGTAATCCTATGTACATGACGGTAGAGCAAGAATCGGAATTGTAGTAAGTCTCTCCTTTAGTGTCTTGAAGGCCTGCTCGCACGAACTATCCCAAACAAAAGGTACTCCCTTCTGCATCAAACGCGTCAATGGTATCACGATCTACGAAAAGTTGCTGACAAAGCGTCAGTAATATCCTGCCAACCCAAGAAAACTATGGATCTGTGTCACTTTCTTGGGCTGCTCCCAAGACATCACTGCATCTATCTTCGCAGGGTCCACTACGACTCCTGCTCCTGAGATGATGTGTCCCAATCATGAGACCTGAGGTAGCCAAAACTCACACTTACTCAACTTGGCATACAGTCTATGATCTCTCAAGGTACTAAGCACTGCTCTCAAGTCGTTCTCATAGTTCCATTCATTCTTCGAATAAACCAGCACATCATCTATGAACACCACAACAAACGTGTCCAAGTAAAGACAGAACACTCTGTTCATCATGTCCATGAATGTCGCGGGGGCATTCGTTAGTCCAAATGGCATCACTACAAACTCATAGTGGCCATACCGTGTCCGAAAGGTTTTCTTCGGGATGTATTGTTGGACATGTGAGCCCACGGTGAGCCATTATGCAATAAATGTTATTGCGAATATCATTCCCAGATCTGAAATGAAGAATAATTAATTTGCATAAGGTCCCTCTGTACAATTAGGGTTATGTACCATGGCTATCTTAATGATCATACAGCTGTTGATTCAATTATTGAATCATAGAGGCTGGTGCTTGGATGAATATCTAAAGGGTTAGATTGAGGACTCATCAAGCACCGTCAAATGATTGTTAAAATGTGATCTCCAGCCTGAGTAGGAGATGGCAATCCTTTCTCACATAGGCTGATATCTGACCGACCTCTTGATGCAGGTCCTCTGCATAGGAATAGAGATTCGAAGGTGTCAGATTAGTTAGGTCAATGGGTTGACTTAACGAGATCGAGATAACTAAAGTCCTATGTTGAATGCTGTCACAGCATAGGCACGCATCCTCTGACCGGAGACATATGTATTGCTATATGTCTGAGTATGTACATTTGGCAGACTGATAGGTTGATGGCCTAACCAAGGTCTATATACTGGCGCGCTGGTGTACATATAAGGGCATATGAGTAATACGATCTCTCAAAGGGATCATACAGGTTCACTACTGAACCGAAAGACATGAGCTCACTCATGAGATATTGGGAAGAATCAAATTCCATGCACGGTCGTCTCGCTTTGGAAGCTTGACTGAATTTGTAGGTTTGATATATACTTTTGGAAAGTATATGATCAAGACCTAGGTATGATATATGCTTTTGGAAAGTATATGATCAATACCAAATCCCATTGATCAAATGAGAAACTTAGTGATCAAACCCTGAAGAAGACAGTGTAAAATTGATCTTGATCTTCGGGTTGACCATGGGTCTTCCAGTATGCAGGATGTATAGGTATTGGGAATACCTGAGGGTGATGTGATCATAAACAATTGTATATCCATGACGCTTCCATTCCGAGGGAGTGATGAAACAAGTCTGGATTTTAGTGACTCCTTCCAGTAGAGAAGCAATATGATCTTAGTCCAAGTGTTGGACATTGGTCTGAATGAGATTCAGATTCAATGAGAATATTAGATTTGCGGTCTTGATTTAATCAAGCATCTGTGGAAGGTCCGTTAGATCTGGATTTGAGATGAGATCTCAACATCCAAGTCGCTATACGTGGAATAATACAATCGCCATGTCCTTATCTCCAAGTATCTGCGGAGAAAGCACATTATTCTTGAAAGGGTTCAAGAATAATTCACTTGATGAAATACATATCCAAGGAAGAAGAATTTGATGATTAAATGAGATTTAATTATCAAGCATAATATGAATATAATTCATATTGTGAGAATAATTATCCAAGATAATTAAATGGGATTTATTTATCAAGGATTAGAGAATGTGGATATTATTATCCATAATATTAGTGTATTGTAAATATGATTTATAATATACATATATTCAAGAGAGAAAAATTTAGTAAATAACATTTGTTAATTATTAAATGTGGATTGGATTCACATTTGTTAATTAATTGGAAATGTCATTTACAAATTAGATTGGGATGTGAATATGATTCACATAATTTTCAATGGCATGATTGAAATATTCACAAATTAATTTGAAATTAATTTGGTGGATATTTTGTGATAATTGAGAGATAATATAATATAATAAAAAGGAGAAATAAAGCCACCAATTTTAGGAGGCAATTATCTCCATTTTATTATGATGATTAATCTCTCAACTAACTTATTTATGTTAAATTAAAAATGTGTTGGTAATGTTGCAACATATATTTAATTTAATCATAAATAAATGTTGTTGGTTTTAACCAATAATAATTATAGCCATTGATTTTACATGGACCAAGTATGGCCGTTGGATCCATGTGTCTCATGGATTGAGACCCATTGGATCCTAAACTAATATAAAAGGAGGGCTAGGGTAGACTTCCAAGGTACATGATTAAGATTTGTACAAGGTTACAACTCTCTCTCTCTCTCTCTCTCTCTCGTATTCTCGCCCTCTCTCTTTCTCTCCTCCAAAGGATGGCCTCCATCTTGTGTTGAGAAAGGAGAGACTCTCGGCTTCTTCTTCGACGACTCGAGGATCTCCTTCTTCTTTGGAGTTTCTTACTCTAAAGGAAGACGACGGATTTCGTTTGACGAAATCAGGGGATCCATTGCTTGGATCTTCATCGAGGATTGCGGGACGGACGCAACTCATCATTGTGCCCGTGAGTGCGTTCTTCGTGGATCGGACTTGAGACAGGAGGATCTCTACTTTGGGATCTCACGATCGCAACCATTCTTCAAGAGGTATTCCTTATACTTGTGGTTTGATGAAACGATCCGAGAAGTGTTCTCGTGATCATGTGGTTTCATCTTTAGTTTTAAATTTTTAATTTCCGCTGCATCTGGTGACTAGTGCGACTAGTAGCTCCGATTGCATACGATGCGATCAACACGCTTCCGAGATGTGCTTAAGGAGTCTCAATATCCTTCCAGTGGTATCAGATCCAGGTTGAAAAAGGTTTTGGATATGATCCATAGACCTTAGACGATTTGGTTCTTAAAAGGGTTGCGAAATTTTTACTGCATTTCAATTTTCGCACCTCTGTCTAATTGGTTTTTCGGCACTGTTTAAAATGTTTAAACACGAAATTTTCAATTGGATTTTGTTCCCCATTAAACAAGGAAATCATAGGACTTGAGTTTACTAAATTTGGGCTTCATTTGCTCAAGATATGGTTTTTTGAATATGACTATATTCACTGTTGCGGGAACTGCGGATTTAAACATGATTAATGAGATAATTACGGTTTCGATCTGCCTCGAAATGCGTGAATTATCACTTGGGTTCTTTAATAAATCAAATAGGCAATCTTTGGAAACTGAGTTTGCATTTTTTGGATTTAAATTGATCAAGATAAGTTAATTTTAGTGATTGGGGGTCACTGCTGGAAATTAACATTTTTGATCTTGAACCTTGTGATATGTCGTTCAATTATCATGATGACAATTCATTGTTAATTTTCTGGAATAATTAGTGATAAATATTTGTGAAATATTTAAAGAAATAATTATTTCATTGAATGACACTTGCCTAAAACACAATGATGAGATATTAGATCTTGATCATTGGTTCATCAACAAACATTGATTTCATGAAAAACCATAGATTATCCTACAATAGTTGTAGGACAACATTTACATGAAAAACCCTCTTGCTTGAATAGGATGGGGGATTTGTTTAGCAAATCTCCTTATAATATAATCAAAAATGTTTTGATGTATATTATATGGTATAATTTCGGTTGAAAAACCGATGAGCATCTCAAAGTACATGATTATCTATCTGGTATTATCCTTTCCCGAGGCGGATATGGTGCCTAGTCGGAGAGCATTGGGGTCGCGGGTTGCAACGTTTGTGGTCCGTCCCACTCTCGTCGGTACTGGCCATGACAGCGGGTAGGGACTGTATAATACCGGAGAAAGTCAATGTGTATTTTTTTTCTAATTATTAAAATTCGAATAATATGTACTTTGAGAATATACCTACTATTCAAGTAAAAGACATGTTTGTTGATTGATGATTGTATTGATGATTAATTTAGTGTGATTAAATTAATTATATCCAATAAACACTCTATTATGAATAGATGTGTATTTCCCTTGGAAGAATTAATTATGTGAATGTGATTCACAATAATTAATTACAATTTGAATATGAGGTGGAGGATCACATAAGTGACATCCATGGTCTCCCGTCAAGGCAAAGGATTTCGTCACCAGTTGTTGTATATAGGAGACGCCTGTCGGAAGTGACAGAACCTATACATGATTTAATTGGATCGGGTTCTTTGCTTCTTGAAAGAGTAAGGTCGTATACGTAGTGACCCCAATATCGAGTCCTCATATTATTGGGGCGATATTGGATTGCGTATAGCGAGTATTAAGCCTGTTGCGGTTGGTTCAATTAGAGATGGGCAAACATCATCTTAGGGGTGGTGGGCCCGGGTGTTAAAGACCGAATTGGGAGATGCAAGTTGGACTTGCAAGGCTAAATGAGTTCCCGCTTCTTTTTATCGGAGTCGTAAGTTCTCATATTATTGGGATGCGACAAATATAGGAAATGAGATCCCAAATCTTGCTAGAGATATAATGGTAAGAATATCTCTTACATTGAAAGTGATTAAGGGAATGAACATTCATTGTTGACAAGGCAAGACAACTTTGATATAAAAATTCCTAAATCAATGTAAAACATGTATATATAATATATATACCCTTATGCAAATTTCTTATTTGAGATAATCCTTCATTAAACCCACTCAATGTTATACTCAATAATAACCAGTAAAAATATCATGGATTGGACTCATGATCCAGATATTGTACTTGCAATTGGATATATAATGTATGTGGTTGCAGTGTGCAAGTTCCCTCAACATAATGAGGAAGGACAATTAAATAAGACAATAAGAAATCACCTTAGGGTTTGTATGTCTCCATAGTCTTGATCTTTCATCGAGTGTACTTTGGAAGTGACATGTAGATGCTGATAATAATTGTCGAATAATCCTTATAAAATAAAAGAAGATATTTTGACATACATATGTGCTCTAGACATTTAATCATGAATGACATGGTTCTCTGCATTATGCAGAATGGTGGCTCGAAAGAGATGATGTATTCAAAATGTTTGAATACCAACCTGAACCAATGTTTTAAGAGTTGAGATGTATGTAGATATGATGAGTGTCATCATTCTATTGTCTATACTCTAGTCATTCAGGAAGCTTCATAATATTCATATTTTATGAATTTACTGAAGCATGTATAAATGATGAAATGCTCTTGTATTGAAATCCTTTGAATTCAACATAAGAGATTCTTTGTCTTGAACAATGATTGTTTATAGATGAAGAGAGCACAGTGGAAGCATGGGTCAGACACGCGTAAGAAGGAAAGTCAAAGAGTTGAACTACTTCTGTGACTTCCATATCACATCCAAAGAGTTGGATGAATGCCAATACTGCAATAAGTTGATGTGTTGATAGTATGACTATCAAGTCTATCTAAAATCCTTAGTGAAGGACACAGATAGAGCATCAGAATAATCTACATATAATCATTGACTCTGACTTTATTATTTCACAAGATAAAGCCTGACAATTGTATCCCAATCTTCTAATAACATTTGCAATTGGTTGCATGTATATATTAGAAGATTAGAATTTTTATCTTAGGGTTTAGTAGCCATCTACATGGATATTGATGTAATTATTGCAGCAATCTCTGTTGGATAGATGGACTTCATATTCTCAGTGGGAGAGCCCTTAGTCTAAGAGAATGTCTCTATGACCTAGATATTAGAATACCCTCATTGTTTGTTTCTAAATGTTGGAAATAAACATGAATTCTGAGATAGAACTATCATAAAGAGTTATGATGGAAATATTTCAGATAGTAATCTAACATCTAGTGGACTCCACAAAATTGAAAAATTAATGAATGGTTCATTAAGATTTCTAATACTGAAAATCAAACCTTATAAGATCAATAGGAGGATGAAGATCATTTGGTAATGATGTGGCATCAAGACTTGGATATTTGTCTATTGATATGATCAATACACTAGTAAGAGATGGAATTTTAGAATGTCTAAAATTTCAAATCTTACATACTTGTGAATATTGTATTCAAAGTAAAATGTCCAATACACCCTTCTCTGAGAATTGTGTTAGATGTCGAGGTATTCAAGATCTCATATATATTGATGTATGTAGATCATCTATATCATAGTAAACATTATGGATATGTGATATCTATTGATGATGACATATGATATGAGATTTCTTCTCTTCACTTGAGAAACCTTTGAAGTATTCAAAGATTTCACAAGTTTGAAGGAAGATTAAATGAATTTGATCTAACCTAGGTAGCTTGTACCTATTAGATAAAATTCAAAGAATACCTTTATGGAGATATGAATATCATTTCTATCTCACTCCTCCTGATAAACCTGAGCTCAATAGAGTTGTAGGGAGATACAATTTGATCATGTGTGACATGATTTGATCAATGATGAATTTTAGCATAATTACCTCTTAGTTTCCAGGCATATATATGTAGTAGAGACTACACTATATATCCTTAATAAGGTACCATGTATGTAAGCTGGAATCTAGCACTTGAGAGTGCTACTTCATTAGGAAAATAAAGGATGGTATTGGATACCTACTTTATGACCTTCAGATTCTTAAAAGATCTCATCTCTGAGAATATGATTCTTGGAGGATTGAGACTCTTGAGAATCAAGATGAAAGTGAAGGAACTCATTTGATCTTGAGAAGATAATGAAGCTCCTGAAATCGGAGACTAAAAGTAAAATTAAAGATGAAACATTAATACCTCATCAAATGAGTTTGAGGATGTATTCCATGTCTCAGTTAAATCGGAAAAAGATCAGACTTCATGTGATGAAGTTCCTGAGGATCATGACATGGAAAGATGGAAATTAGCAATAAAGTCTAAAGTAGACTTCATATACAAAATGTTGTATATGGACCCTAGAGGATCCACCTGTAAGGGTTAGACCCATAAAGGTGTAAATGGATCTTCAAGAGAAGAGGGAACCTGATGAGAAGGTAGAGACCTTCGAAGCTCGGTTCGTAGCCATAAGCTACACACCGGAAGAGAAGACATTGCTTGCAATGAGACTTTCTCTTCGGAAACCATGCTTAAAATCATCAGAATATTGCTAACCTTAGCTACACAACTTGACTATATCTTCAAGATGTAAGTCAAGATTGCATTCCTCCAAGAATACCTCTCCGAGGATATTCACATGAAGTATCCCCAGGGCTTCATGGTTGAGGAAAGCAAGGTGTGCAAGTTAAAGAAACTCCATCTATGGACTCAACTAAGATTTTTGTAGTTGGAACATCAGATTTTATGAAATTATAACTGTTATGATTTCAGATAGAATCTTGATGTACCATGTGAAGCTTAGTGGGAGTGCCATTGTGTTCATCGTGCTAAATGTAAATAATATCCTAATCATTTAGAATGATATAAGGATGATAATAAGTGTTTTATAGACTGGCTATTCCATACCTTGAGATATGATCTCAAGAATACCTCTTAGATCTTAGTTCTGAAGTTGTTCGGAAGCAAAGAAAAGAGGGTATAGGGACTGTCACATTTGTAGTACACCTTGGATATATTCCATTCTTGGAAATTCCAAGAAAGGCCTCCTTCCCTTAAGATTTGGTACTGACTTATCTAAAGGGATAGCACCTCAAAGAGTTGAGGAAGTGAATGCTAGAACTGCTTGCACTTGTGCATTAGTTACGGAAAGTTAAGTGTATGGTAGATGTGTACAAAAGCCCGATATCTGCCATGCAGTGGGAGTAGCAAAGTGTTGATGATCCTACTATGGACAGAAAACACTTGATTGCAGTAATAACAAAATCTTCAAAGATGACAAGGCTTTAGAGATGGTGATCTCTGTCTTATCTTCATGAGCTTAAGACTTTATAGATAGAGATCTAAATGGTCTTAACTATGGATACCTTGAGAGATAGTGATCTCCCGGAAAAGGGTATTCTGATAAGGATTATGGAAATATTGGTTATAATAGTTATTGAGCAATAGTGTCAAGGACACTATAACTGCTTTGACTAGAATGAGTATTGGTTGCATTAGATGCAACATTCGCATCGGATGCGAGCACTGTTACCTAGGGATATGCAAGTGCCGTAAAAGGACTTGGCATAGTCTTTTGGGAACAAAGTGACTGATCAGCTTACCTAGTTATTTCTAAATAGCTTATGATTGTCACATGAGTGTGGGTTTAAATGATTAGCCCATTAATGGCTCTTTGGGCTAGTGGGAGATTGTTGGACATGTGAGCCCACGGTGAGCCATTATGCAATAAATGTTATTGCGAATATCATTCCCTGATCTGAAATGAAGAATAATTAATTTGCATAATGTGTCCCCCTGTACAAGTAGGGTTATGTACCATGGCTATCTTAATGATCATACAGCTGTTGATTCAATTATTGAATCATAGAGGCTGGTGCTTGGATGAATATCTAAAGGGTTAGATTGAGGACTCATCAAGCACCGTCAAATGATTGTTAAAATGTCATCTCCAGCCTGAGTAGGAGATGGCAATCCTTTCTCACATAGGCTGATATCTGACCGACCTCTTGATGCAGGTCCTCTGCATAGGAATAGAGATTCGGAGGTGTCAGATTAGTTAGGTCAATGGGTTGACTTTACGAGATCGAGATAACTAAAGTCCTATGTTGAATGCTGTCACAACATAGGCACGCATCCTCTAACCGGAGACAGATGTATTGCTATATGTCTGAGTATGTACATTTGGCAGACCGATAGGTTGATGGCCTAACCAAGGTCTATATACCGGCGCGCTGTTGTGCATATAAGGGCATATGAGTAATACGATCTCTCAAAGGGATCATACAGGTTCACTACTGAACCGGAAGACATGAGCTCCCTCATGAGATATTAGGAAGAATCAAATTCCGTGCACGGTCGTCTCGCTTTGGAAGCTTGACTAAATTTGTAGGTTTGATATATACTTTTGGAAAGTATATAATCAAGACCTAGGTATGATATATGCTTTTGGAAAGTATATGATCGATACCAAATCCCAATGATCAAATGAGTTGACCGTGGGTCTTCCAGTATGCAGGATGTACAGGTATTGGGAATATCTGAGGGTGATGTGATCATAAACGATTGTATATCCATGACGCTTCCATTCCGAGGGAGTGATGAAACAGGTCTGGATTTTAGTGACTCCTTCCAGTAGAGAAGCAATCTGATCTTAGTCCAAGTGTTGGACATTGGTCTGAATGAGATTCAGATTCAATGAGAATATTAGATTTGCGGTCTTGATTTAATCAAGCATCTGTGGAAGGTCCGTAAGATCTGGATTTGAGATGAGATCTCAACATCCAAGTCGCTATACGTGGAATAATACAATCGCCCTGTCCCTATCTCCAAGTATCTGCGTTGAAAGCACATTATTCTTGAAAGGGTTCAAGAATAATTCATTTGATGAAATACATATCCAAGCAAGAAGAACTTCATGATTAAATGAGATTTAATTATCAAGCATAATATGAATATAATTCATATTGTGAGAATAATTATCCAAGATAATTAAATGGGATTTAATTATCAAGGATTAGAGAATGTGGATATTATTATCCATAATATTTGTGTATTGTAAACATGATTTATAATATACATATATTCAAAAGAGAAAAATTTAGTAAATAACATTTGTTAATTATTAAATGTGGATTGGATTCACATTTGTTAATTAATTGGAAATGTCATTTACAAATTAGTTTGGGATGTGAATATGATTCACATAATTTTCAATGGCATGATTGAAATATTCACAAATTAATTTGAAATTAATTTGGTGGATATTTTTGTGATAATTGAGAGATAATATAATATAATAAAAAGGAGAAATGAAGACACCGATTTTAGGAGGCAATTATCTCCATTTTATTATGATGATTAATCCCTCAACTAACTTATTTATGTTAAATTAAAAATGTGTTGATAATGTTGCAACATATATTTAATTTAATCATAAATAAATGTTGTTGGTTTTAACCAACAGTAATTATAGCCATTGATTTTACATGGACCAAGCATGGCCGTTGGATCCATGTGTCCCATGGATTGAGATCCATTAGATCCTAAACTAATATAAAAGGAGGGCTAGGGTAGCCTTCCAAGGTACATGATTAAGATTTGTACAAGGTTACAACTCTCTCTCTCTCTCTCATATTCTCGCCCTCTCTCTTTCTCTCCTCCAAAGAATGGCCGTCCATCTTGTGTTGAGAAAGGAGAGACTCTCGGCTTCTTCTTCGACGACTCGAGGATCTCCTTCTTCTTTGGAGTTTCTTACTCTAAAGGAAGACGACGGATTTCGTTTGACGAAATCAGGGGATCAATTGCTTGGATCTTCATCGAGGATTGCGGGACGGACGCGACTCATCATCGTGCCCGCGAGTGCGTTCTTCGTGGATCGGACTTGAGACAGGAGGATCTCTACTTTGGGATCTCACGATCGCAACCATGCTTCAAGAGGTATTCCTTATACTTGTGGTTTGATGAAACGATCCGAGAAGTGTTCTCGTGATCATGTGGTTTCATCTTTAGTTTTAAATTTTTAATTTTGGCTGCATCTAGCGACTAGTGCGACTAGTTGCTCCGATTGCATACGATGCGATCAACACGCTTCCGTGATGCACTTAAGGATTCTCAATATCCTTCAGGTATGTCTCCCGAATCCTCAACTGATGGTAACCCGAGCAGAGGTCAATCTTCGAGAACACCGAAGATCCCTGTAGCTGATCAAATAGATCATCAATGTGTGGCAGGGGATAACGGTTCTTCACCGTCCTAATGTTCAGCTGTCTGTAGTCAATGCACAACCGCATGGTTCCATACTTCTTCCGAACAAAGAGTACAGGAGCACCCCAAGGTGATGTTCTCAACCTCACAAAGCCCAAGTCAAGCAACTTCTGTAGCTGCACTTTCAGCTCTCTCAGCTCTGCAGGTGCCATGCGATACGGAGCCATGGAGATCGGTTGCATATCGGGAAGCAACAAGATCTCGAACTCGATCTCTCTAACTGGAGGTAGTCCTGGTAACTCCTCAGGAAACGCGTCGGGATACTCTGACACAACTCTAATGTCCTGAGTCATCGGCTCTCTGTTTGTAACCTCCTGAACAAAGGTCAGAAAAGTGTCACATCCCTGATTAACCAGTCGTTGTGCTCTCAGCACTGAAATGTACTCCATCCTGGAGTCCTGCAATGTCCCCTCAAAAGTGAACTCTGTCAATACGAGGATCCGAAGGACAACAGACTTCCTGTAAAAGTCGACTAAGGCGTGATGCGCAGACAACCAATCCATGCCCAAAATCATGTCGAACTCATCAAGATGTACTAGAAAACAGTCCTGCTGTATGTGGCTCGGGTTGGGATAGCCTCCACACACCTTGAAAGATAATCTACTGTAAGAAGGATATATTCAAATCCGTGGCTAACCGGGAATGGGCCCATGAAGTCGATGCCCAATGCTTCAGAGACATCACAAATGATGACATGCTGCATCGGCATCTCATCCTTGGAACCAAAGGTTCCTCCCATTTATTGGCATACTGGACACGACTTCGCAATGTTGAGTGCATCAGAAACAGAGTCGGTCAGTATAAGCCACACTGAAGTACCTTCCATGTGGTCCTCTTCCCGGAGTGGTGTCCTCCTACCTCCAGATTGTGACATAAATTAAGGACACTCTGATATTCCTCATGAAGAATACACCATCTCCAGACACAATCCGATCCTTCAAAGAAAAGGATCGAATCCTCCCAATGGTAATGTCTTGAATCCAACTTGAGTTAGTCTATGTGGCTCTTGGGCCAATCTTCAGGAACTTTCTTGGAGACAATATAATTCACGATATTGGCATACCTTGGGAGTGAGTCGACAACAAAAATCAATTCTTCAGGGAAGGAGTCTCGAATCGACGTATCATCAGAAGCATCAACATCCTCGAGACGGGAGAGGAGTGTAACAGCCCTAATTTCTAAAAGCCAACTAAATCCTAGATGATGAATGATTATGGATGAAAGTTGATGGGATTTGGAAAGTCATTAAGTGACTAAGTGGTGGTTTGTGGCCAAGATGTGATTAAGTGGTTGAGTATGATTAGTAAAGGATCATTATTCATGGGTGGGCCTTGTTTGCAATATTAGAAAGCTGAGTGGGTTTTTATTGCAAAATGGCCAAGACCTATATACTCCCACTAACCCCAATCTAAGAGACACTTAAGCTTAATTCCTTCTTCTTCCTCTTGAGACTTGGAGCTCTCTCTTCTCCATGATCGAAACCTTCTTGGACCTCCACCTTATTCCTTAGTTTCTATCTCATCTCTCCACCAAATTTGAGTTTCTTGGGCTCAATTTAAAGCTGGGAAGGGGAGGAAAAAAGATCAAGTGTTGCATGTAGGATCCAAGACCAATCTTGGATCGAAATTAGAGCTGGAGGGCTGGAGCTGATGTTGTTCTTGAGTAGTTCTTGTGGATCTATCAGACGAAAGACCTTTGTTCTTGGACAGAAGGTATGGTTGTTCAATACGAGGATGAAGGTTTTCCAAGGCAAGCTGAAATCCAAGTGAACGTGTCCATTCATAGTCCGTGTTGTGCATGATAGTGGATGTGTAGAGATCTCAGATCTCACAGATGGAGCACAGACATCCCTAGTTAATGGACAACTACAGAAACATTTCATCAAACCCAATGAACAGTTAGTCCATAACGAAGAGATTGTATTCATGCACGAGGCAGACTCAGCTGATACACATAAAGCTGCGCATGAGACCTTGTAGCAGTGAACTCTTGTCATCAGCAGCATCGAGAAGATTCATAACGTGATCCTTGTATATACTCGCCATTCATGTATATTCTTTCCTTCCCTCCCGCGACTCTAATCACTCGCCCCAGCTCCATACTTAGGATGACCGGATCCTATGTAAAGGGGGGATATCACCTGAGTCCAATTCATTGCACATCCTCCAGATCTCATCGGTCCTCATACTCACTCTTGTCCTACACTTAGGCTGACCAGAGCCTAAGTCTAGGGGGGACCGATGCCCATCATGTATATATTCTCATCCATTTCCCCTCTTGACCTCGTCCGTCCCGTTTTTCATCTTCTTCTACACTTTGGCTGCTAGAGCCTAAGTATAGGGGGCAGGACGACTTCGATACATTTTTGTTCTTTTATCTCTCCTACACCTAGCACGAGCTATGTCATCTTCCTCGCTTTTTGTGCTTTGACGACATAACACACGCTAAGTATAGGGGGGCGCGTATATGTTACATATATACTTTACCCATATCTCATATTTTCGTCTATTTCTGTATATATTATACAATAATTAAGGGGTGGGTAAAAACGAAGAATTTGTTTTTGTAAAATACATGTATATTTGTAATAAACTTGTATATTTTGACAAAAAAATGGAAAAATCAAAATCAAAGGCTTCTTATTTACTCTTGCATATAATCTCCGCATTTAAAAAGAAAGCAAAAGAGTCTTGCATTTCATTCATCTACATAGTATGTCATCTACATCTCATCTGCATATCTTGCATATGCAAAGTGAAAAGATAATGGGATCTGAACCAAGTTATGAGTAGATGTTGAGGAGGGACTTGATTTGATCTTAATCCACCTAATTTCAGAGGAACCTTATAGAAACTGGAGTTCAGATTTCTCAGGTCAAGTGACTTAATTCTTTGAGTCAGCAAGTCTATGTTCACATGTCATCTTGATTAGTCTAAGTAGAATATCTTGTGCACATGCATGATTCTTTTGGATAATGACCTAACCAGGACAAGCACTACGCATGTAGCTCTTCATTGATGAGGTGGTGAGGAGGTAGAATGCTTTAGTTTGGAGTAGCACACGGTTGGAAACATCCGTCCTCCTCTAGGGAGAGTAGTGCATCTCAACCTAGTCTAGTGGTGTTGACGTCTAAAGACAGGACGCCGTGGGTTGCAATAATGATTCAAAAAAAGGGATAGTCTACTGGCTCAAGAGTAAAAACTCCTGATGTACATGGTGCACCTTGTATATAGTTCGAAAAAAATTGCAAAAACTCCAAAAAATAAGGCAGGCCAGAGTGAATATAAAATCCATGTCACACTATGTATATTAAAAAGAAGTTAGCAGCTGGATGACTTGGCTACACTGGTCAGGCATCCTGGGATATGTAGCTACACTGGCTACTGTCCATTCTTTTCTCCACCCCCCTTCTCTTGAGCTAGCCGCACTTGAACTTAGAAGGGAATATTGAGGAAAGAGTTACTAGATCGGGGAATTAGAGTTATCTTGTTAGAGGAGGCTGGTTCTTAGCCATTTCTAATGTGGAGAGCTATTTTACACTTACACAGTACAAGTGTGAATCATAGTCATCAGAAATTTGCATATCAGGATTTGTTCTGACCTGACTATTAAGGAGTCTGAAATAGAAGACTTGTGGAACTTGAAGTCTGTTAGGTCTTAAGTTCAGATTCCAGTAAGGTTCCGCCACACAATTAATACGAAGGTTGAGTCAAGCTCCATTTTCAACCTTTGTTCATGACCTTGGTATGGAACCAAAAATCATTTCACCCTTGAATTCATTTTAGTTGTTCGAGGACGAGCAAGGTTTAAGTATAGGGAGTTGATGAATCTGTGATTCATCACTCTTAAAGATGAAAATAGAGCCTTGTTCCCGAGTATTAGGAGCATATTTATACCAATATTGCATAATTAGCATTCATGCATGCATTGATAACATTTGCATTTTAGCATTTACATCTGCATGAAATAATAAGCCAAATTCATCTGTAAAAAATCACTTATCTGTATATATTTTACAATAACCCTACAACCCATAATTTTACTCTATACTATATATATTACTAACATTAATACAAGAAAAATACAAAAAAATGATAAATTGTAAAATTGACAAATAAAACACCAAACCAAGTTAGACACCATGAACCATAGAATGCACATATCTCTCTCATATAGCCTCCGATCTAGATCTGTTCACTTTTGATTAATATACACTCAGAGACCTTTAAAATGAGACCCATTTCATTTAAATTGGAGCTCGTATGCAAAACTTGAGTTTTGGGCCCCCATTGTATACTATATGTATGTATATTTGTATCCATGTATTTTATTACTTTATTCGACCTTGTTTCCATTTTTGGTCAACATGAAACTTGTAGATCTCATCGAGATCTACAACTTTCATGTTTTGATTTTTTCCGAAGTCGGCCATTTTTTCTCTCTTATTTCATATTCTTTCTCCCTCACTCTGATTACGCCATGTGGCACCCTCTGGTTGTGCCATGCGGCCCTAACCATCACGCGTCACACACCCCTCTTCCTCCACCGTCCGATGGTGCCTCTTCTCTCCAGATCTTGACCCTTCACGCTGCATCTCATTTCAGCTGTCTGATCTGAGCCGCTCACCAACGCCCTCATCTCATTGCGCCACATAGCGCACTCCACAGCCATCCGATAACCTCCACGCACATCAGATCCAAGCCGCCCATCCCTGCCTGAACTCCGACCACTGGATCTTCATTCTAGATCTCATCCACGCCATTAGTACACGCCTCATTCTCAGCACTCCATGTGTTCACATCTCCACCACTGGATCGTTCCCAAGATGCCCCATCTCAGCCATTCATCTCCGTTGCGATTCTAGTCGTTCGATCCCCGCTTCAGATTTAATCCCCATCATACTTCAACATCACGTCCCCATTCTGCCACATGGCTCCACTGCCGCCCTTCGATTGGATCACCAGGATCTAATCCCGACCCTTCTCTCACACCCTTCTTCTGGTACATTGCGATGCCTCCTCCCCCTTTCTATTTTTAACGATGCCATGACCACCACCTCCACCCACTGACACCTCCATGATGTAGCCCCGACCTCCACGATCCTTGCCAGCACCCATGATCCCAATGACGCCCTTCGTCTTCGCTCCACACACTCCACAAACCCCACACCTCCATTGCCTGGACCTCCATCTCTTCTCTATAAATACCCCATCTCCGGCCAAGTTCCACCCCATCCACCATAGCGAGAGGTAGCCTAGAGCTTCGAGCTACCCTTTGGTGACAACAATTGATTATGTAAGAAGGCGACAGGACTCCACCTCCGACAAGATCTACGGCGTATCCCTTTCGTGCCACAGCTCCTCCGACGAGTTGCTTGAGCTCAAGCCCTCTACCATCCCTCGAGCGACGACTGGAGCCACTTGAGCTAGCTTCCAACCCTTGTATCTCCACCCATTCTTATCTGATCTTCTTCTATTTTCATCTTGAATTTCTTCCATTTTTTTCTCCTCCTCCGATAGACTCCACCCTCCGCTGACCATCCACCGAGCTTCACCTTGAAGATCCGAACTTCACGCATTCCTTTATTTGTCCCTACAACACATCGCATCTCCTCCAACCAAATCTCCGCCTTCATGGTGAAGGAAGATCACCGGCCGCTTTTCGCCTCGCTCCCAGGCCTCACCGCACATCTCGTGCACCCCACAAGCACGAGCTCCTATCTTTTTGGCACGAACTAACCCTGCAGGAATGTTATCTTCTTTGACTAGTCTTCACCGGAGCTGTCTCGAGCTCCATCGACTCTGGCTTCCAGACCACCTCCGCTTCATCCAAGACCTCTGAATGCTCCACCATGTCTCCACGATTGATCCGAGCCCTCCAGGAATCTCTGGAGAGCTTCATCGAGCATGAGGAATGGCGATGGAGCCAGGACCACCTTGTTGGAGTCCCGCCATGTCTGTCGCAGTCGGCTTGGAGGAGACGATGCACAACTGTCATTGGATCACCATGATCCAACGGTCCTCTTCACGACACGTCGCTAGCTACCACCACCATTGGATCATCATGATCGAACAGTTCTTAGGCGCGCCACACATCTAGCTCTCGCCGCCATTGGATTTCTCTAGATCTAACGGCCAGCACTCGCCACGTGGAGCCTCCGAGCCTCTTCCCTGACCCTAGGCTCGGAACAACCAAAGCAGGAACCGAAGCTAGTCCGAACCTCTAGAGCCTCCCGAGCCTAGTACTCATGTGTGTCTCACGTGAGGGTTGGGTAAATTTTACAGAGGCCCCTGCTAGTTTAAAAAATTGCAAATCAGTCCCTGCAAGGCGCTTCACATGAGGAGTACAAGTTTCAATGGGAATTTTGCTTCCATACCCCCTGCATTATAGGTATTTGCACTTTAATCCCTATATGCATATATTTTTAAGCAATTTTATTTTCTATTTTGGATTTTGGTCCCTGTGTTTCCATGCATATTTAGGTGTCCATTTCTCTACATTTTTAAATTCCAAAAATTACACGTCGTAGTTTAACTTGTCCTTTATCTATGTGAACACGTGTCATATTTTGTGAGCTTTATTTAATTTAATAATATTATTTAGGTGGAATTTGACATAATTTGCCCACTTTGTGCCTTTTATGTATCATTAGATTATTTGTTGCTCCAAAAATAACCATAAAATCACATTAAACTTAGGTGAAGTTGCTCTAAACTATGCCCAAAAATCAAACCATTTCCACTCATCCTAAGGCCTGAATAAATAATTAGTCTTTTGCTAGATTTATTTTTAATAGGTCCAATGTACATTAATTTTTAGGTTTATCAATTTTCCTGGATTCATCTCACATAGATACACCTAGGACAATTTTTGTATCTGAAAATAATGTGCTTTGGTATTTATTAAAATTAACTTTGCATAAATTACCCTACATTCATATTAAATTAATATTTAATTCAATAAGAATCTAAAAATTTCAAAAAGATCATAGTAGGTTAATCTCATTACATATCATCTTCTGGCCAATTTTCATTAATTTTGGACTTCATTTGATTAACATTCTTGATTTAACTTAAATTTTATCTTGAAATTGCATTGTGTTTTCATAGTTGCATAAAAAATCACAAAAAGACCAAAAATATTCTTATGAAAACCTAACATCGAAATTAACTGAAAATTTACCCAAGGAGACTGATGCCTCCCTGAGTTCGACCTTGTTCTTTCCCAAGTAAAATAAATTTGTCGCTTGAAATTAATTGAACATTGATCCGAGTGGTTTTTGACAAGTTCTCGATTACCCGACTGCAACGAACGACAAAACTTAATTCGATCATTAATCCGGTTGAATAAACGAGGGTAATCTAGGCACTTTTCACTTTCCTGGAAGCACCACCTGCGCAGGCGCCACCCTCCAACCGACCCGAGCGCATCGCGTCGCCAACTGTCGCTTCCTCAGCCCAGATCTACGACCACCTCTGCCAGCAATGCCCACCTCCGATCTTGCTTGAGAAAGAGGGGGCGGTGACACCCCATCTCCAGCCCTGTCATGTGCTAAGGCGGAGGCACAGCTCCTCCACTATCGTACGCCCATCTCCAACTCCGCCCATGAATGTTGCCACCACCGCCAATCTTGTTTGAGGAAGAGGGGACATCGACGCCTCATATCCATAGAACCCTTGGCCTCCCATCATTTGTTGAACGAAGAAGCAACACGAAGCACAAATCCTCGGTGTTGAATAAAATATTTGAAAAAACTCAATTCTGCCCCCGGATTTTTTACAAACTGCAAAAATGCCCCTATTCCAAAGTCGTATCACGTGCATCACACGAATCTCCTGGGTAAATTATAATTTTCTCCTGCAACTTTATTTTCGTTACATCTTGATGATCAAACATTAAATAACTGCAAATCAGTCCTTATTTAATAACATTTATTCTTCTTGATTTTCTTATTGAAATAAATGTTTTTGTTGGTTAATAAATCTAAAAAAAATTCAC
This sequence comes from Ottelia alismoides, assembly GCA_037367405.1. Lineage (NCBI taxonomy): Eukaryota > Viridiplantae > Streptophyta > Magnoliopsida > Alismatales > Hydrocharitaceae > Ottelia > Ottelia alismoides. The sequence continues at coordinate 292,189 of JAZKJV010006286.1, forward strand.
GCTATGTTCCTGATGTGCTTATCTTTCTAGCATAAAATTTTAATTGCATTTTAAATTACTTTATTATTAATAAGTAAAAAGAGTGTCTTTTTCTCTTTTTGAAATTTAAAAATTCATAAAATTTGAATATTGCTCCAAATATTCTATTTTATTGTCTTTTAATTTCTTTCCAATTTCATACATTTACTCTTTTCAAAGCCCAAAAAATAAAAATACTAAAAATATTATAAAAATCATAAAAAAATCTACAAAAAATACATAAATCGTGCTTTCAGTTCATTTTTGTAGATATTTGCATATATTTCATCATAAAAATAATTTCCAAGAGTTGTGGGCATTTAAAATATTTTTAAGTTGCAAATTACTCCAGGTTGTGCATTGTTTCTCATTTTTATCACTATTTGATTTTTGGAAAAGAATAAAAACATATGAAAAGTCTATACATATTCTCAAAAATAATTCAAAGTCTTTAAAATCAAAAATTATTTTCTATGGATATTTTGGAGCATTTTTTTATAATTGAAAAATAAAAAAAGTTTGGTGTGCGTAGTTCTTATCTTGTGCATATTGATCTGTATTTGAAATTTTAAAAAATTGCAAAATTAAAATCACTAAAAATTTGAAAATCAGAAAATAAAAAATAGAAATAGAAAAATAGAAATAGAAAAATAGAAAAATTACACAAAGAATGAGGAGAGTTTACCTTTGAGATTCTTGCTTTTTCTCTTAATTGATTTTCCATCGATCATTTGAATAATCCTCAAGAATTGTAGCCTGCTTGAGTTCGATCCTATCTGATATACAGGTAAATAAGTAGCAAAAAATTCTCTTGCTTCATTATTCGCTTGTAGTTAATTTTCAGCTTGAGAAGAAAAAAATTGTTTGTTTGTCGCGGGATAATTTAAGATAAGGACGACTCCACATATTATCTATTAACCGAACCCCGAAGAATCTCGCACAACAACCATCTTGTAATTATTTCATTTTTCTCTCAATATATTTTTGCTCATTTTATATATTTTTTATTGTTTATCTCTCTAATATAAATTCTATTCATCCACATCATCCACTGCTTGCATCTCCACCGTCGTGATAGCTTCTAGAGAGGACTCGCATCCAGAAGTTGCCCTTGAGTCAGACACGGTCATTTTTTATTTCCTTTACTACTTAGCTAATCATATACACAAGCCAACTAATGCCAAGCGAACTGAGAACACTATGACATACCAGAGACGTGTGTTGCAGTGTGCTGACTCTATAGGAGTATTACAATGCATATTGTGACTCATCTGATGATGAACCTCTAGTCAACACCACTATACATCCAGGACCTACACCAAAAGAGACAATTGGGACAAATTGACCAATCTCGATAAATATGTTGCTCCATCCTCTAGTTGGTCATCTAGTAAGAAGAAGAAGAAGAGTATTGACTTCTCAAGGTGTTTCTCGAACACCTGAAGATGTATCGCTCTCCTCATCCTCTTGATGCTTCAGGTTCTAGAAAACTGACTAAGAAAGTTGCCTTCGACAAACCAGAGAAGGAATTTTCTTAGGAATCCTCATCAGGTTCGGATTACGTGATCTATATGAGTGAGCTCAGTTCGGCTATTCTTAAGCCATATTTGAGCAAGCAGCCACGTATCGACCCTCGTTGGATGTTCCCTATCCCTCACTATTATTCCTCTAAGGATGATTATGATAGCGATACATATGTATACTACCCACCCCTTCGCTTTCGCAAGAAGGTCTCTTACAAACCTTCTTGATCCTTGTATACTCACTCCTCCATGTATAGATTTTACATTATTTATTTCCCTCCCTCCCCAGTGATTTGCATCACTCGCCCAATTCTGTATCTTTTTCATTTTATGGCTATACTTAGGATGACTATATCAAAAGTATAGGGGGGTGAGTGACCCGAGTTGCTCCATCTCTTCTTTTTACATAATTTTGTATATTCTTTCCCACTCTCATCGACCACCCAATCTTGTGTTCTCTCCAATACTTAGGCTGACCAGAGACAAAGTATGGGGGGCGATGCCCGTTGTATATTTTCCAATGCCCTTATATTCTTCTTCTCTTCAATTCTTTTCGCCCACTTATGCTTAGTACAAGCTATGGATTTTTGTAACCTAATGCAATGAGGACATAGCACATGATAAGTATAGTGGGGTTTGTATATATTACATATATACTTTACTTATAGCTTGTACTTTGACTTGTTTATAATTAAAATAAGAGGTTATTGGTAAATTGTTGTAAATATGAGTTATAACAGAAAAACCTTTTTCAATAAACACAACTTTTTCAAAAACTAAAAAATCTACTTTAAAAAAACTGTCATCTTGCTTTTTGAAAAAAGAAAATAAAATATATTGTCAAAAAAACTCTTTTCAAAAGAAAAAAACTTTTCAAAAAATTCCTTCCTCTTTCTTTTCAAAAAAATAAAAAAAACTTCTTTCTTCTTTTCATTCAAAAAAACTTTTTCAATAAAACCTTTTATAATTTTTTTTCAAAAATAAAGAATAACAAAAAATCAAAAAATAAAAAAAAAACTAACTAATGAGGTGGTTTTGTCCTTGAAACTTACACTTTCACACAAGACTAGTGATGTTCAAGAACACTTGGTTTATGAGATCTTGAGTTAACCAACCTTAGTCGTTAGGGTCTTTGACTTAATTATTCACATTTCCCTAGTTTGAAAGATTTGTGTGCTATATTGCACGCTTTGTCTCTACATTAAGAATATGATCAATACCTCACATACACGACTGTAGTTATGATGAGATGAGTTGAAATTTCACTTGAGGAACCGTGATGAGGGATTTGCATTTGGACTTGATTTTATGATGCTCGAGAATGGGATAAAATCAATGAAGGCTTCATGAAACATGAGTGTCAGCACCTTTAGCAAGTATGAGAACATGGTTCTTATATTATCTCTTGACATTTACGTATGTGCCAGGGTGTGAGGAATTCAAAAAAATTATTGATCAGTCTGCGCCAACTCTTAGTAAAAGCAGTGGAGCTAGCCAAAGGGAATCAAAAGAAGGAAAGAAATGTTGACAGAAATTCTCTCACCATACAAAGTCAAATATTAAATAGCTTCCACCAAAGGTGAGTACTCCCAAGCATTTCAAGGTGTCCACATGGACCACCGCTATTAGGACCAGGAGTCAGGCTAGCACCCAAAAAGGGCTCTGCATCGTAAATTCTACAAGTCTGGGTGTAGAAATTATATTAGATACTAAAAAAATGCACATCCTGGTGCACTCTCTAGAAAACAAGTGCAGATGATTCCAACTTCTCTTTATGGACACATTGATCAACAACCAAAAAAATACATGTGTTGAGTTAATAAGTCACTCGAGAGGATCCTTGTTCTAATGAGAGGGAGAGATGAAATGGCACAATCCTATCCCCTCCATTAACTGGCCTTCCATCCACACTTTTAAGTCTGACAACTAAAGAGACGGTGGATTGGATGCAAGATATGGTTTATACTCTAGTGTTGAGGATGGGATTCTTAGGAGAGTCTCTTGGACTAAAACCTTGGGTGAAGTTGTGACTCTACTCTTGTAACTGCAGTTCACACTTAAAGTCATATCCCTATTATATGTGTATGCAGAGAGAGTCTGATGATTACGAAATTGGATACCTTTTGACTAGAGATTGATCCAGCTTAGATTTTTGGATCATTAAAATCGAGAGTTCTTGAACGGATCAAGTCCTCTATTCACATGAACAGTCAGGGGTTAATCCAACTTTTTTATTATTTATTTGCTTAAGGACAACAATGTTTAAGTATAGGGGGTGATGAATCCATGATTCATCGTCTCAATCTACTGATCTAAGCAAAATTTCAAAGTAAAATATTAATTAAATGTTCATAAAACCAACAAATTAATATAATGACTCTTGTAAATAAAATATGCTAATTATTGTATGTTATATTGTCCAAAATAAATTAATAATAAAAAAGATGTATAATAAAGGAGTTTTTCACTTGTAAATAGCCCAAAACTTCATGTATTTTTAATAATTTCTTTTCAACTCATTTTTGGTTAATTCTTTTCCTAACTTGTTTATAAAAATGTATAGAAAAATACAAAATTTAAAATAAATTTCACTTCAAATAAATACTCCTAGATTCCAAAGAGAAAAATGCCTAAAGTCTAACTTCCCAATCAAATTCCTGCTCTGTATGAACTCCAAATTCACCAACTCATTTTTTAAGTTCATGCTATAAAATTATCTATCCAATGAAAGTGGTTTTATTAAAATAGGAGCTCGTTTACAACATATGGGTTTTGGGACCTCGGTGTACGTTGTATATATTATAAATATCTATTCTTCCTTCCTTTTTTATTTACTTTTCTTATTTTCTAAAAATTACAAAAAGTCATTTTTATGTTTTATTTTATTTCTAGTATTTTATTTTTATGTTGTAACTATCTTTTATTAAAAATAAAAAAAATAAACTAAGAAAAGTAAAAAAACATGTACATATTGTGGGTCTTATCTTGCAAATTATCCACTTTATTTTTCTCTTTATTGTATTTTTAGTAGCCTACTTTATTGTCTTATATTCTATTAATTTTTACATTGTCTACAATAACTTTCATTTGATTCCATTTTATCTTCTAATCACCCATTCAACTCCTTAATATCCAACTTCATTTTTCTCCAACTTCCCATTCTTCTTGTTTTTATTCATCTCCTCGTCCTCATTTTTCCTTATCTGCCATTCTTAAAGAACAATGAGACAGTTGGAGTGTTTTATTGGTGACAGCAGATGAGCATCCTCCTCAAGCGACGACCTCCTTTCTGCGAGATCCGTGGCGACCACCGTCCCCACATCACGAGTTTTCCATCAAGCTCACATAGCTTCTCTGATTTTTTTCGCCAATCGGCTCGAGGCCATGATATGATCCTAGTGTAGATGTTTCTTAAATGCAGAAAACCTCAGTTAAGTATTCCCTCTCATTTCCCTTGTTATTTTATTTTATTTAACATTTTCTTCCCCTTGTTTTTTTATATCACACAACCACATCATATTCCCACCATTTACCATCTTCATTATCTCCACAACTTCATTATTGTCTTCATTTGTTCCTATTTTTAAAAAGCTAAAAAATAAAAGCACAACAAAAAAATAAAATAATAAAAAAAGGGAAAAAAATGGCAAGCAAGTGGCTACCCCCTGCAACCATTGTCGACCACTGCCATATCCGATCGTAGGCACACCGCTTCCTCTGCTCACATCCCCTCCGTGGCCCTCCTTTACGGCAGCCCCCTACAAGCTCGTACCCCCATGTCCCGGCCGCAGCAGCTCCAACCGTCCCCCTACCGCAGGTCCTCCTCCGTCGTGCCACCTGTGGTTCCTCTATTGTCTTATCACAACCGTGGTGCTCCTCCACCACGCGACCCTCCATCGTGTAGTTGTAGTCACAACCCATCCAGCTTAACCAATCACCTCCCACCAAGCATGGCCCTTTAGCCACAGTCGCGCGTGCTCTACCCCTTTCAGCGCCTGCACCTACCCGCTACCTGCGCCCGCCTTCAGGCCACCGCTGGTCTTCCTCCGTCACTACGCGCGGAGGCGGACACTCCGCGTTGCTCGTAGGATGTGCACCTCCACATGCAGTGCCCTATGGCTCCTTTTACTATACATGACCACCAGGCACACTACCAAGAGGTCACGTGCCGCCACACCCTCTACGCAAGCACGCCGCTTAGCTGCTGAACCACCACCGATGGCCTCCTCGCAGCCATACACGGTTCCACCGTCGTCGCTCCTCTCCCCTCCTATCATGCCCTAACCACTAACAAGAGGAAGAAGCTCCCCTCCCCCTTTTATTTTTTATTTTTTTGTAAAAATTGCATGTTTCCCTATAAATTTTTGTAATTCCAAAAGTGCTCATGTATACAGTTTACATTGTCACTTTCAATTTGCTCAGATACCCCTATGTTTGCATGTTAATTTGGACATCCATATTGTATTTTTTATTTTAGTGAAAAATAGCATGTTGTTGAGGAACTAATTTTCTATCATTTGGCTATTTTTTAGATTTTTGTAAGCTTTGAGATATTAAGTAAAATTTTTTTAGTGAAAAATTGTATATTTACCCCTTTTCATATTAAATTAATATTTAAGTCGAGGTTGCTACAAAAATTCCTCAGAAATTAAAAATGATGCCTTCAAATGTGGTTTAATTACTTTCCAACTTTTATTTAAATTGGAGTTGTTAGGTGCTTTGAATAAATTGTAGAGTGATTTTAGTAAATGATTTTAAGTTAAATCCACACATATTATTTTTGTGAAATTCCAACTCTCTTGGGTTGCTTATTAAAACAACTTATTGAGATAACTCGTTGTGTTTTATAATTTAGATTTATTCAAGACTTGTAGTCATTCTGTTTTCATTAACAATTTCATAAACATTCATATTCTCAAAAAATTCCAATAATATTATTGTAGTCTCATTGCATCATGTTTATGTTTCGATAAAATTTTCATAGTTGTTGCAGTATTTTTTAGTGAGAATTTGCATAAAAATCTATAAAAGTGTGCATTTTTCATTGTTGCATTTTAACCCTTAAAATTCCTAAAAAAACATTTTTGCATTCATCACAACACTAGGGTTCTAGAAAAAAATATAATTTGGCTAAATTTGATTAATTTAACATTAACATTAATTTGGCTAAGTTTTGTGTTTTCTTTTTAACATAATTCACACGCATATTGCATTTACATTTATTTTTGCATAAAAAATACAGAAAATATCATTTGGAAACCTAGAACTGATTGTTTAGATTTAACCTAAAGTTGTTCCTTTGCCTCCTTGTATTCGACCTCGAACTTGCCCGGGATATAAATATTTTGGTCGAGACACTCTTCACGGAGATCTTTTCTCGGTTCTGATTAATTGGCTGAGTGTCGTGCTACAATGAGTACAATTATTATACCCCACTCAGGTGAATTTATCAGATGCTCTCCTTGCTTCCCATCTTTCTTTGTGTAGGCTACGAGACAGAATTGAAACATATACTATATGCAAATGCAATTCGATGAAATCGCCCTAGTAAAGGAATTGTTATTAACATGAAGAACCAATGCTAACTACTCAGAAATAGAACACAAATGCCCAATCTTGGAGACTCTTCGGTGCTCGACCATAACAGGTCTAGTTAACGCTGTATAGAGCCTCTCTTAGTGCTCGGTTCCGAATCTAAGTGATTAACAACAAATTTATCTAAGTCTAAATGAAGAAACTATATGTACATGAAACAATTAGGGTTGTGGACGTAATCTATCGAGCACGCGATCCTATGCTAGGATTCAATCGCAAAAATTAAATAAAAAGAAAAGCAGAAAACTCAAGATACAGAAAACAAAGAAAAGAAATGTGGAAAAGTCGTGAAAAATCCGATGAGGTCCCTAAGTGAACAATCACTTGGGCATTGGCCTAGTGTCGAAGTGTCTTAAAGAGTTTAAATTATTACAAATTCTATATATTTTCTCCCACTTTAATTATAAGACAAAATAAAAGAAAATACAAAATAACACTGCCTCAAGATTTCTCTTCACCATCTCCTACTGCTCTCTCATGTTGGCTTGTGTTGAAAATCAAATTCCATGTCATGTGGATTCGTAGGACTCTTAAGAGTACCTCCCTCGATCCATGCTCCCCTCACAACAAGATCAAACAAATAGGTGGTTAGACAATTCTAGATAAAATCAGATAAAATGGAAAAGAAAATAAATAAAGAAAATGAAATAGACAAGAAGAAAAAAACAAGCAAATTATGCATTTTTGCTCCACGACAATGGTGTCATTTGTTGAACCGGAGATTCTACGTCGGTATGATGTTCTACACAAGGCATGAACACCGTCAATTTGGTGCAAGAACCGCTGACTTGGACAACAATTAACCGATGAACAAAGATAAAGAAATGCAATGTATATGTGGATTTATATTTTATTAAAACTCTATAAAGGATGTGTATAGGTGCGAGTACTACAGAGGTCAAACACATTTAGCGCACATGATAGATTGTGCAATTAATCCAAAATGTTCCTTTCTTGTCTTTTTTATTTTATTTCTGTGTGTTCTTAATACATTACATATTTTTTAAGGATTTTTAATATTTTTTATAGTTTATATTTTATAATTTTAATTTTCTTTTTATATTTTATATTTTTAGTTTCTTTATCTTTTTAAAGAAACTATACTCATATATGTAATAGTAAGTACAATATGAACACTTTATATAACAAATATATGTCAAATGTATGAAAAATTCAGAAACTACTCTAAGGTATAGTCCTTTTTATTTTTTTAAGCTTGTAAAATATTTTTTGTATTTTTATTAATAACAGAAATAATAAAATAGGTGTATATAACTATATATAAAATATAGACTTTTATAATTATAGATATATCTATAAATACTTAAAATCAGAAAAATAATCTTTTGTCTATTTTTATTAATTTTCTTATAATTTTTTTATTTAATTATAATTTAGTTGAATAAAAATGTCAAAATAGTGATAAGTATTAATAGTATAAATTGTTTTGGAATTTAAAAATAGATAAAAGCCCCCACATTTTCCAAAACTAATTTTCATATATAATTGATATAGTGAGCAAAATGTAGAAATATGGTTAAATATTTTGCAAGTTCATATAGTTTTTAGTGATTTTATAAGTATTTTGGAGCTTTTAGTTTTTAATTTTTTGTTTGTAATTTTAGTGATTATTGTTTTTGCAGGTAATACGGTAATAAATAATATTTAAATAATATTTGCTTTTTTTGGAATTTCTAGAAATGGTTTTATAAATTTTATAATTTCAAATCCAAACATAGAATGAAGGCTCTATTTTTGAATTTAGTAACACAATTAAAGGAATCTAACCTAATTTTTGTTGGATTTTTTTAGCATAAATGACATTTAATAAAAATAAAAATATGTTGAAAGAAACTAGATTATTGACAAGGACCTTTCTACAATTTACAAAAAGTATTTCTTATTTTCTAAATCCCTTAATGTAATCTAGGACCAAACATGCAAAATGCCTCATATAGTCAATATAAAATACCAACCGAGGTATTTCTGTTATTCTGAAAAAGTGCAAGATCCAAAATGAAAATTTCCAAAAATATTACACTGAATTTGAAAATTAATGAACTAAACTAAAATACAAAATTCCAAAGGGGTCCCTAGAAAAATGCCCACCCCTTCACGTGTTTGTGCACATGAGGTGACATGGCAAGGGACCTATGTGTAAATAATAAATACTTAAGTTATGATTATAACTTTTTCAAATATAACTACAGTTTGAAGTTTTTTTATTAAATATCACAATAAAAATGGAAGGGGTATGTTACAATATTGCCCCCACGTGTTGGATCTGACGGTGCTACTGACTTTACTTGGACACATGGCGTCACCTGGAAGCTAGATACAGCTTCACGGACGAGTCATAGATTAGACCTTGTAGGAAATCTAATAGTCATGGGCTTGTTCCATCCGACGACTCTGATCAAAACTGGAGGTGAAGGACGATCTGCGAAGAGTAGGAAGAACATCTTGAGTGCGAGCTTCGATCTTTAATTTCCCCTCCCTCTGAACTTCTCTGGCACTGCTTCGATGCTCAACTCATTCCTCTTGTTGATTCACAATTGTTGGATGCTTCAAAAACTCCAAGGCCCACTGATGGTGTCCTATGAGGTTGAAGTACCTCAGGCTACCTGGGAACCGACTCCTGTCGAGAAATCACCTCGATCGAGGCTAAGAGCTCCATGTACGTGCACAAGTAGAAAGAAGGGTCGAGAGTAAACTACCTATACCCATTATTAGGTGGATGGCAGTGAGATGAGGCAAGGTTGAAAGGTCCGATGAAGCTAGTCGAGGTGAACTCGAATCCCTGATCAAGGAACAGTCAGGTTGAATGAAGTGTATGGGGAGATGGAGAAGCTTAGGGGATGAAATGAAGGTATAATGTCATGCAAAATGTGGCTAAAGACAACGGAGACACTGGCTGGAGAAAGAGCTCGAGCGAACTTGGAAATTTTAAATCTAAGATAATGTAGTGCATTAAAAAATGAAATAAATGATGAAAATTCAATCTAAGACTAAAAGATACTTCAAACTACATGTCCACTATTACTCAATCTGCAGATGAGGAAGCCGGGTGGACCACTAAACAGAGCTGCTCCGACATGGTAGATAATATCTTCCTACGATCTCACATGTTGCAAATTGATTTCAAGTCAACTATCATCATGCTCGAGACGTTAGGCTATGAATCTAAGGGTTTGATTGTGAGAAGAGGGATCAAAAGTGATGGCAGCTCCAGCGAGGGTATATGTACATGCACATCTAGGCTAGGGAAGAACGCTCGATTCAGAGCTCCTTCGATCGAGGAAATGAGGCTGGTGTGAAACGCCAATAATCGAGGAACGAAGGCTATGAAGGAATCGATCCAAATGAGTGAAATAATCAATAGGGAAAAAACAAGGAAGATTGTATATAAGGTCTGATAGATGCAGACCAATGATGGGCAGGGAGTTGACCAGGGTCAACTCTGACCTGAACCTTATTGGTTCACATCAGATCAGAAAAAGATAAAAATAGGGAAAATCCAATTATTAGTTGAATTTAAAATATTGAATGATTTTGTTATTTTTCTCAAAACATTAAAATTTTATGTAGTACTTTATGGTGATTTTTATTATTTTTCTGAGTTAATTTATTTTATGTTATTTTTTACATGATAATATATAGGTATATTTACTTATATAATGGGTATTTTATTTTATAATTTATTATTTTATATACATAATTTGCATATTTACAACTTATTTACACACATATATATTAGATATGTCTGAAGTTATTTGTATACTAGTTATATGCATATAATATACATGTATTTATAAGTATATTTGTCTATGTATTATAAAGTATGATTATTTTTTAATGTATTTTGAGATTTATTGATTTGAGATTTGAAAGATAATGAATGAAATAGGTCCCAAAACCTATTTATTGGAGAATAAAAATTATGGTTTTCGTTGTGATTTTTTGTCCTTATCCTCCCCTACTTTATTCCTTGGCCACCAAGTCAATTATTGACTTAGTCTCGGGGTTGGGTCACTCAATACCTTTGGTATTTCATTTCTTTTTCTTTTCTTTTCTTAGTTCTTTTATTTTGGAATTAAATATAGTATTTTATACAATATTTATAATGTATATAATTAATGTTATTTTATACAAATTAATGCTATTTGCATGCATTCTACTAGGGATTAAAGGCCAAATGAAGGAATATAGGTGATGAAATGGAGATTTATCGCACCTACATATAAAGGCCATTTCTCCATTCTCCTATGAGATCTGAGTGCCCGTGAGAGTGATAGTCATGCGGGGCTTCGTTTTAATAAGGTTTTGGGGCTTATTTGTGCCTCTAATCCAGTGTCATCGTTATAGCTCCATTTATGTAAGCTTTAGCCTCCGGCATCACTGCTTCATTGAGGCAACGACTCGAGGGTTTCTGAACCCTATCCCAGGTAAATAGATTTCCTTTTAGATTTCGTTTGAGTTCGTAGATTTCTAGCAGACCATCGCTAATCCACCCCCTTTAATCTTAGGTATGTTCATATTAGTTTTATTCTGATTTGATTTAGTTTTCATATGATTTACTTATCAATAACAATAGGTTTAAGATCTATTTTTGATCTTGATCAAAGGTAGATTGACATTGTTTTGATCAGATCATACATCATCTCACATCGATCCATTTCTTCACATCTTCTCATCACAACTTGATCAACTCATATAATCAGATCTGAGAATTTGGGTTCACGTTTTACATTCTCACACGGACACGATCCCATCCACCTCATTCCTTTCTATTTGGTTATTTTAATATTGTTGTGGTCGAGGACACTGTTCTTCAAGTTAGCTTTACTCCTTTGCATGTCACCTTGAGGAAGATTTGGGACAATATGATCTTCAGTTGCACACACTTGAGAAGTAAGGTACTAGATCTCTCCCTTGCAAAATATGGAGCCTTTATCACGTTCAACCAATGTATAACCTCATTTGAGTTGATCGAAACTCTCTTAGTGTAGATTGAGACTAGATCCGCTAAGATCAAGGCGATCGAAGGTCAGAGGAGGCTTCCTTTATCCAAGTTCTTCCAACAGTCTTCAGAACTGTTAAGTCAAGAAGGAGAATCCTCAGATTTGATCAGAAGTGCATGATTGCACCCAAATCTCAACCGATTAGATAAATCCATATGTCATCTCAACCGTACGCTGCCTTCAGTGCATCATGTTCTTTGCACGCCCACCTCGATGATTTTGCCTATTTCACTCCTGCATTTCTTTATTTGCATGTTAGTCCTTCATGTAAATATAAAAAACTCTGGAATAATTACTGTTTACCCCTTAAGTGTATTCTATTTGCGATTTGGCCCTTCTGATATGTACACTTGTGAATCCACACTTGTTTTTCTTGTACATTTGCAATATCCATTCTGGATTTTCAGACTTGTTAATAAAAATTATTGCATATTTGTTGTATTGCATTTCAATCCTCTTTTCTACTGTGCATGTGCTTAACATATGATTTGCTAGATAAATTGCACATTTGTTCCTACGATTTATTTTATTGTTAAAAATTACTCTGAAAGTTGTGATTAATTGGATCTAGGTTCCTACCTTGTTGGTTTTTATTTCATTATTTATTTTTTTGATTTAAATGATCTCATTACATATAAAAAAATCACAAAAAATGATTAACTTTTGGATACATTTTCTAACTTAGTTAATTTTGATTTTAAAAGATAGTTCCATTTGATATTATTAAAAATTCAAAAACATCAATAAATTCATTGTTTGACATAAAAATTATAAAATAATTTTAAAATTTCTAAAAAATTATTGTAGGTCTACTTTAATGTATTTCATTGTATATATTAAAATAAAAAAAACTTTAGGTAAAAAATACTAAAAATTAGAATATTCATACGAACTTATAAAAACCTTATAAAATAATAAAAAATAGAAAATTGCATACTTGGTCTTTTTTTAAAGCCTAATAAAAGTACTTTTGTATAAAATTAGTTTTCTGATTGTTTGATTTTGTTTACTATTTTAAAAACCACAAAAATAATAGCTTTTTTGCTTTTAAATTTGTTTTCAACTTTAAATAAGAAAAAAATCCATAAAAATATAAAAACTTTTCAAAAATCAACATAAACATTAAAAAATCTTAAAACATAGAAACACTTCATTACTTTATTTTAAGAATTTTTCACATATTATAAAAATTCAAAAAAGACTTTCTTTTCATTATATATTCATAAATTGATTTTGGAAAAGTAAAAGGAATTAAAATTTGTAAAAATTAGAATCAATTAAAAAAATCAAAAATCAGAAATGTTGAAAATATAAAATAATTAAAAAGTAATTAAAAATATAAAATTCAATAAAAAAATTCAGAAAATACATTACAAACAAACTAAAAATCAGAAGAATAAATAAAAAAACTTTATTAATCTTCATAATTAATAACCTTCATTTAAACATTTGCCTCATTAATTCGACCATGAATGGTATATCAGATTAAATAAAAAAAGCACATTCTTTCAGTTAAAATAATTTTTTTACTCGGCAATTGTAGGGTTATGACGGCACGTATCACATTAATTATCTTCATTAATTTAAATTTTACATTCCTGCTTAATCAGAATAATGTCGTTGTCGAGGAGACATGACTATGGTAGATAAATTTTTTCTTTCTTTTCTACTTTCTTGTTTATTTTATTTTATTTCTTTTCCCTCTCTTTTATTGCTTTCATTTTATTCACAAAAACTTTTACGACATATCTATTTGTTTCATCTTTGCTGCGAGGGGCTGACAAGCGAGGGAGACGATCTTAAGAGAGTCGACACACCCTAGCTAGGCATAGGCCGATTGTTCTTGACTAATTGGCAGGAGAGGGAAACCGGGACTGCAACTACTATGAATGTAACCAACAATCTTCCAAGTAAGAAGAAAGACATGAGAGCTCCTCTTATCAGCTAGATGTTCGTCCAAGAGTTCGATCGAATAGTCTTTGATAGCGGATCGCCAGTCAATCTGATGCATACTTCGTTGCTCAAAGAATTTGGATTGGGATCACTCAAGTCTACCAAGATGATTCTGTAATTCGTAGACACAACATTCAAGTGACCTTTGGGGCATTTTGGAGGAAGTCATTATCACAAATCAAGGGATGCAATTCGTAGTGGACTTCATTATGTTGGTCATGGATACCTCAACTCCTTTACTACATTCACCAATCATCATTGGACGGTCGTTCGAATAGACAAAGCAGTGGTGGATTGTAGCACCAAACAGATAACCTTTTGTTCCAGCATTGACAAGGTGCCCATTCATACGATCTAAGTGTCAAAACCGTCAGAGTCAGTATCAAAAGAGAGTGAGTCTACACAACAGAGACATAGGACTGTGACTTATAACAGAGATCAGATATACAAATCATTTCTTGTATGATATTGAAACCCATGAATTCCTCTCAATGGAGGTGGTAATGGATAGCACATTCAAATTCCCAGATGTCTTTGATGACGAGGTTTTTGTTGAGTTGCCAGAAGAATACATTGTTGGCCACATGTCCTTAGTAGAGCAAGAGGAGATTTGAATCCTTTTGCGAACAAGATTCTATCATTGAAGATTTATGTGCAACACTAAACTCAGAGCTTTAGTTTCTAATGGTGGACAATTTATAGTTGAAAGATCTAACACCACCACCCTACACAGTTGTTGAATCTTCTACAAAAATCATTCAGAACTCACCCGAGCTCGAACCACTTATAGAAAACATGAAATATGCCCTCCTTGTGGGTCCGTAAAATATTTTCCTGGTAATCATCAATTCTCAACTGACCAAGGAATAAGAATCCTGTCTACTCGAGGTTCTAGAAAGAAACCGCAAGGCTATAGGCTAGAAATTTTCAAATCTCTATGGGAACAATCCTTCACTATGTTCCCATCACATATAACTGGAAGAAGACATCAAGTTGTCCCAAGAGTTTCAAAGTAGATTGAACCCCAATCTCCAATAGGTTGTGATGAATGAAACTACAAAATGTGTGATACGGGATTCATATATCCCATCTCTGATTCAAAGTGGGTAAGTTCCCTACACATGGTGCCAAAGAAATTAGGGATCACCATCATGAAGAATAGTAAAGGAGAGGATATCGCAATCAGAGTTCCAACTTCTTGGTGCATCTATATGGATTACAAATGCATGAATCTAGCAACCAAGAAGGATCATTTTCTGCTCCCCTTCATCGACCAGATAGCCGAAAGACTTGCCATGAAGGAATACTTCTTTTTCTTGGACGGATACTCTAGTTATAGCCAAGTCACAATTGCTCATGAAGATAAAGAGAAAACACCTGTTCATTTAGGACATATGACTTATGTAGAATGATGTTCGGTTTGTGAAACGCTCCAGCGACATTCCAGCGATGCAAATTGGCAGTATTCGCAAACATGGTTGGTAGTTTTCTTGAGGTTTTCATGGTTTATTTCTCAGTCTACAGATGAAGTGTTCATCATTACCTTACTTATTTAGATCGAATGTTGAAAAGAAGTTGTGAAATAAACCATGTGCTCTTGTGGGAAAAGAGTCACTTCATGGTGACTTAAGGGATAGTGTTAGGCCATGTCATCTCAAAGCGTGGCATGGGGGATCTTGTAAAGGTGGATGCCATTTTCAAACTTAAGCCTCCTACAAACTTGAAGTAAGCCTGATCATTCTTTGGATATGTAGGATTTTATCGAAGATTTATCAAAGACTTCCATAAAATTGTCTGACCATTGAGTGTGCTTCTAAGCAAGGAGGCAGATTTCATTATAGATATATGAGTCTCCCACACATTCAATAAGTTGAAATAGTTAATCACTCATGATCCTATCCTTCAACTGGTAAATTGGTCTCTACCATTTGAGACCATGACAGCTGCTTTCGATTATACCATTAGAGCAGTTTTGGGATAGAGAAGAGATGGATTACTATTTGTGATTCAATATGCTAGAAAAACTCTAAATGAATCTCAAAAGAATTACATAGCTATTGAAAAAGTGTAGCTAGCAATTGTCTTCACCTTGGAGAAATTCAGATCTCATCTACTTGGATCCAAAGTAATGAGCCAATAAGGATGCCAAATCAAGACTCACCATATGGATCCTTCTACACTAGGAGTTCATCTTGAAATCAGAGACAATCCTAGAAACAAAAATGTGGTAGTAGATCATTTTTCAAGATTACCGGAACAGATTATTCAGGAGTTCAATGTTGAAATCAGAGAGAAGCCGATAATCAGAAACGTGCTGGTAGTTGTCATCTCGCTCCCTTGGTTTGCCGATATTGTGAATTATCTTTTTTCCAAGAGAATTCTGCATGATCGGACGAAGCTAAAAGTTGACAAGTTTTTGTTAAATATTCATTTCTATCAATCGAAGATCCATATCTCTTTCGAGAGGGGTAGAGTGCATCTAGAGAAGGTACATTCCTCAATAGAAAGTCCACCGTGTCCTGTGTTGGGCATGTGAGCGCCGGGCGAACCATTCTTACAATAAATGTTATTGTAATATATATGTTCTATCAATAAAAGTTATTGATGTTTCACTCCCTTTCTGAAATTAAATGAATGAATGCACTATAAGGTCCCTCTGTACAATTAGGGTTATGTGCCATGGCCTTCTTGACGATCATATTGCTGTTGATTCATTAAATGAATCATAGAGGCTGGTGTTTGGATGAATATCTAAAGAGTTAGATAGAGGACTCATCACGCACTGTCAAACGATTATTATGAGATGATCTCCAGCCTGAGTAGGAGATGACAATCCTTTCTAACAGAGGTTGATATCTGAACGACCTCTTGATGCAGGTCCTCTACATGGGAATAGTGATTCGAAGGTGTCAGATTTGAAGGATGTGGTATTTATCCTCAAGCGCATCATGGAAGCGTGATCTTCGTATCGGATACGATGAAGAACGACTAGTCGTACTAGTTGTTCGGTGCAGCGGAATTTAAAATTTTAATCGATGAAACCGCACGATTCGAGAACCATTCTCAGACCATTTCATCTATAACCAAAACAAGTATAATGCAATACCTCTTTAAGCGTGGTTGATCAAGTCTTTAAAGGAAGAGACCTCCTGTCTCAAGACCGATCGTCGGCGAGACTGCTTGCGAGCGCGGGGATGAACCGCGTTGTCCTCGCAATCCAAGAAGATGATCCAAGCGTGGTTGCTCCTGATCTCATCGCACGAGATCGAACGTCTCCCTCGTGGGCGTAGCACACCAAGAAGACGGAGAACCGAAGAATGTCGAAGCGGCGGCGCGGTGGCGATGTCGTCGACGATTGTCTCCTCTATGGTATGGTGGTCGGCTACCAACAATAGAGAGATAGAAGGCTGACATGTGTAGAGAAGAAAGAGAGAGAGAGCCTCCATATCACATCTCAAGAGAAGGCATGGTATGCCTCTCTATTTATAGGGTTTTGGGATCCATGGATCTCAAACCATGGGACACATAAAATCAATGGGTGAGATTGATTTATGTTAATCCAATGGTCAAGATTGTTGTTGGTAAAACCAACAAATTTAGGTTAAAATATATTTGACAAAATCAAATATAAATTAGTCCTAAATCAAATCAACAAATAAGGAGAGAAGATACATGGAGATTCCATCTCCATATACCTTCCATGTGGACGGCCACACATTCCTTATAGGAATGATGTGCCGCCCACTTATTTCCATGGGGAGAGCAATCTCATGATAATTCATGAGATTGCATATATCCATGGAAATCTCTCTTTATTTATTTGTTGGATTGTATTCTTCAAAAATAATTCACAATTATATTTGAGAATATTGCAATCTTGCCATGGAAAAATTGCGAATCATATTCACAACCCAAAACAACATATAATTTACATTGTCAATTAATTACACAATGTGTATCCAATACACATAATAATTAATCAACACATATAAATTATAATTAGCTCTCTCTAATACATTGTAAATCACATTTATAATATATTATGAATAATTGGATATTTCTATCCACATTATTCTTATCCATAATAATTAAATCATTTTTAATTACATTGGATAATTTCTTCACACATCAATATGATTAAATCACATTTAATCATCATTTCTTCATTGCTTAGATATTATGGAATTATTCTCGAACCATTCAAGAATAATGCAATCTCTCCGCAGATACTTGGAGATAAGGACAGGGCGATTGTATTGTTCCACGTATAGTGACATGGATATTGAGATCGTATCTCAAATCCAGATCGCGGGCCTCCCATAGATGCTTGATTAAATCAAAATCGTAAATCTAATCTTCTCATTGTATCTGAATCACATTCAGATCAATGTCCAACATTTGGACCAAGATCATATCACTTCTCAACTGAGAGGTGTCACTAAAATCCAGACCCGTTTCATCACTCCCTAGGAAAGGAAGCGTCATGGTTATACAATCGTTTACGATCAAATCACCCTCAGGTATTCCCAATACCTGTACATCCTGCATACTGGAAGACTCAGATTAAACCCGAAGTATTGGATCAACTTTATAATGTCTACTTCATGATTTTATCAGTAAGTTTCTCATTCGATCATTGGCAGTTGGTATCGATCATACACTTTCCAAAAGTGTATATCATACCTAGGTCTTGATCATATACTAAAAGTATATATCAAACCTACAAATTCAGTCAAGCTTCCAAAGCGAGACGACCATGCGCATGGAATTTGATTCTTCCCAATATCTCATGAGTGAGCTCATGTCTTCTGGGTGTATGATCCCTTTGAGATATCGTATTACTCATATGCCCTTATATGCACACCAGCGTACCGGTGTATAAACCTTGATTAAGTCATCAACCTATTGGTCCGCCAAATGTACATACTTAGACATATAGCAACACGTCTGTCTCCGGTCAGAGGATGCATGCCTATATCATGACAGCATACGATATAGGACTTTAGTTATCTCGATCTCGTTAAGTCAACTCTTTGACCTAACTAATCTAACACCTCCGAATCTCTATTCCTATGCAGAGGACCTGCATCAAGAGGTCGGTCAGATATCAGCTTTCAAAGATAGGATTGCCATCTCCTACTCATGCTGGAGATCATCTCTTAATAATCATTTGACGGTGCTTGATGAGTCCTCAATCTAACCCTTTAGATATTCATCCAAGCACCAGCCTCCATGATTCAATAGTTGAATCAACAGCTGTATGATAATTAAGATGGCCATGGTACATAACCCTAATTGTACTAAGGGACCTATTATGCAAATTATTCATTCTTCATTTCAGATCAGGGAATGATATATGCAATAACATTTATTGCATAATGGCTAGCCATGGGCTCGCATTTCCAACAATCTCCCACTAGCCAAAAGAGCCATTAATGGGCTAATCATTTAAACCCGCACTCATGTGACAATCATAGGCTATTTAGAAAATAGCTAGGTAAGCAGATCAGTCACTCTGTTCCCGCGAGACTACGCCAAGTCCTTTTACGGCACTTGCATATCCCCAGTAACAGTGCTCGCATCCAATGCGAATGTTGCATCTTATGCAACTAATACTCAATCTTGTTAGTTATAGTGTCCTTGACACTACAGCTTAACAATTATCATAACCAGTATTTCCATAAACCTTATCAGAATGCCTTTATTCTTGGAGATCACTATCTCTTAAGGTATCCACAGTTAAGACCTTTTAAATCTCTATAAAGTCTTAAGCTTTTGAAGATAAGACTTTGATATCACTATCTCAAAAATCTTGTCATCTATGAAGATTTTATTATTACTGTAACTAAGTGTTTTATTTCCATAGTAGGATTAGTAACAGTTTACTACTCCCACTGCATGGCAGCCCTCTGGCTTTTTTACACATCTAGTACACACCCGGCTTCTCAGAACTGATGCCCAAGGGCAAGTAGTTCTAGCATTCACTTCCTCAACTCTTTTGAGGTGTTGTCTCCTTAGATAGGTAAGTACCATATCTTAAGGGATAGAAGCCTTTCTTGGAATTTCTATGCATAGAATATGTCCAAGGTGTACTACAAATGTGACAGTCCCATTATCCTCTTCTCTTTGCTTCTGAACAACTTCAGAACTAAGATCTGAGGTATCTTTGAAATCATATTTCAAGATATGGAATAGCCAGTCCATAAAACACTTATTATTATCCTTATATCATTCCAAATGATTAGGATATTATCTACATTTAGCATGATGAACACAATGGCACTCCCACTAAGCTTCACATGGTTCATTAAGATTTTATCTGAAATCATAACATATATAATTTCATCAAATCTTATGGTCCAACTTCAAGAAGCTTATGTGAGTCCATAGATGGATTCCTTAGCTTTCACATCTTGCTTTCCTCAACCAAGAAGCCCTGGGGCTACTTCATGTGAATATCTCAGAGAGGTATTCATAGAGGAATGCAATATTGACTTACATCTTGAAGATGCAATAGTCAAGTTGTGTAGCTAAGGTTAGCAATATTCTGATGGTTTTAAGCATGGTCATCGAAGAGCAAGTCTCACTGCAAGCAATGTCTTCTCTTCTGGTGTGTAGATCAAGACTACGAACCGTGCTTTGAAGGTTTCTACCTTCTCATCAAGTTCCCTTTCTCTTGAAGATCCATTTACACCTCTACAGGTATTACCCATATAGGTGGATCCTCGAGGGTCCATATACAACACTTGTATATGAAGTCTACATTAGACTTTTATTGCTATCCATCTACGCATGTTATGATCTTCAGAAGCTTCATCACATGAAGTTCGATCATTGTCAGATTTCTCTGACACATGGAATCCATCCTCAAACTCATTTGAAGAGGTATTAGTGTTTCATCTTTAATTGTCCTTTTAGTTTCCAATTTCATGAGCCTCATTATCTTCTCAAGATAAATGAGTTCCTACACTTCATTTTCATCTTGATTCTCAAGAGTCTCAACCTCTAAGAATTATATTCTCAGAGATGAGATACTTAGAATCTCAAGGTCATAAAGTAGGTATCCAATACCATCCTTTATTTTCCTAATGAAGCAGCACTTTCAAATGCTAGATTCCAACATACATGGAACCTTATTAAGGATATACATTGTAGTCTCTACTACACATATATACCTGGAAACTAAGGGATAATTATGTTAAAATTCATCATTGATAAGATCATGTCACACATGATTCAATTGTATCTCCCTATAACTCTATTGAGTTAAGGTGTGTTAGGAGGATTGAGATAGAAATGATATTCATATCTCCATAAGGTATTCTTTGAAGTCATCTAACAGGGACATGCTACCTAGATTAGATCAAATTCATTTTATCTTCCTTCAAACTTTGGTTCTAAACCAAAATTATGAAATCTTTGAACATTTCAAAGGTTTCTTAGGTGAAGAGAAGAAATCTCATATCATACATAATCATTAATAGATATCACATATCCACAATGTTCACTGTGATATAGATGATCCACATACATCAATATGTATGAGATCCTGAATACCTTGGCATCTTACACCATTCCCAAAGAAGGGTGTATTGGACATTTTACTTTGAATACAATATTCATAAGTATGTAAGTTTTGAAATTTTAGACATTCTAAAGTTTCATCTCTTACTAGTCTATTGATCAAATCAATAAACAAATGTTCAAGGCTTGATGCTAGATCATTGTCAAATGATATTCATCCTCATATTGATCTTGAGGTTTAATTTCAGTATTTAGAAATCTTAATGAACCATTCATTAATTTTCTAATTTTGTGGAGTCCACTAGATTTTAGATTACTATCAGAAATATCTTCATCATAACTCTTTATGATAGTTCTATCTCAGAATTCATGTTTACTTCCAACATTTAGAAACAAACAATGAGTGTATTCTTATATCTAGGTCATAGAGACATTCTCTAAGACTAAGGGCTCTCCCACTGAAATTAACAAGTCTATCAATCCAGCAGAGATTGTTTCAACAACTGCATCAATATCCATGTGGATAACTATAGACCTTAAGATCAAATTTTCTGGTCTTCTAAAACATATGCAACCTATTACAAATGTCATCAGAAGATTGAGATACAATTATTTCACTTTATCTTATCAAATAAATAAGTCAACTTCAATGATTTATGTAGATTATTTTGATGCTCTATCCGAGTCCTTCTCTAAGGATTCTATACAGACTTGATAGTCGTACTATCAACACATCAATTTATTGCAGTATTGGCATTCATCCAACTTATTTAGATGTCATATGGAAGTCACAGAGGTACAGTCAACTCTTTGACTATACTTCTTACTTGGGTCCAACCCATGCTTCCACTACGCTCCCTTTATCTATGAGCAACCATTGCTTAAGACTAAGGATCTCTTACGTTAAATTCAAAAGAATTCAAAATAAGATTATTTCAACATTTATTTATGCTTCATTAAATTCACACAATATGAATACTATGAAGCTTCATGAATGACTAGAGTATAAACAGTAGAATGATGACACTCATCATCTACGTCCATTTAAACTCTTAAAACATTGGTTCAGGTAGGTATTCAAACATTTTGAATACATCATCTCTTATAGAGCTACCATTCTGCATGATGCAGAGAACCATGTCACTCATGATTAAATGTCAAGAGCACATATGCTTGCCAGAATATCTTCATTAATTTTATAAGGATTATTTGACAATTGCGATCATCATCGACATGTTACTTCCAAAGTACATTCGATGAGATCAAGACTATAGAGACATACAAACCCTAGGGTTGTAGTCCTATTATCTATTTAATTGTCATTCCTCATTATTATGAGGAAACTTGCACATTGCAACCACATACATTATGTGTCCAATTGCAAGTATAATATCTGGATCAAAGGGTCCAATCCATGATATTCTACTGGTTATTATTGAGTATAATATTGAGTGGGTTTAATGAAGGATTATCTGAATTAAGATATTTGCATAAGGGTATATATTTATATATATATACATATTTCACTTTGATTTAGGAATTTTTATATCAAAGTTGTCTTGCCATGTCAAAAATGAAAGTTCATTCCCTTAATCACTTTCAATGTAAGAGATATACTTACCATTATATCTCAAGCAAGATCTGGGATCTCCTTCCTTATCTTTGTTGCATCCCAATAATATGAGAACTTACAACTCGGATAAAAAGAAGCGGGAACACATTCCGCCTTGCAAGTCCAACTTGCATCTCCCAATTTGGTTTTTAACACCCGGGCCCACCACCCCTAAGGTGATGTTGACCCGTCATTAATTGAACCAACCGTCAACAGGAATAGTACTCGCTATACGCAATCCAATATCGCCCCAATAATATGAGGATCTGATATTGGGGTCACTACGTATACGGCCTTACTCCTTTGAGAAGCAAAGAGCCCGATCCAGATGCGCTTGCATACAGGAGCTTTCACTTCGGACAGGCGTCTCCTACATACAATCCCTGGCGACGGAACCCTTCGCCTTGACGGGAGACCATGGATGTCATTTATGTGATCCTCCATATCATATTCAAATTCTAATTAATCACTATGAATCATATTCATTATGATTAATTCTTCCAAGGGAAATAACATCTCTATTTATAATAGAGTGTTTTAATTTTAATTGGATTCCAATTAATCTAATCATATTAAATTAATGATCCAATTAATATCCAACAAACATTTTATTGTTACTTGAATTATCGTATTATCTCAAATACGTATTATTTCGAATTTTAATAATTAGAAATACATCATGATTTCTTAAGCATTATACTAACCCTACCCGCTGTCATGGCCAGTACCGACGAGAGTGGGACGGACCACATATGTTGCAACCCGCAACCCCAATGCTCTCCGACTAGACACCATATCCACCTCGGGAAAGGATAATGCAAAATAAATCACTTTGTACTTGAGATGATCATCGGTTCTTCAACCGAAATTATACCATATAATAATAATCAAAACAATTTTTGATTAACATTATTATGAGATTTGCTAAACAAATCCCAAGTCCTATTCAAGCAACATGTTTGTTGGAATGTTGATCATGTAGATCATGTAACCAATTAGTGATCTAGATCACATCTAATCAATTATTGGTTAAGGCAATGTCATTTAAGGGAATAATTATCACCAAATATTTCACAAATATTTATGCACAATTATTCTAGGAAATTAAATAATTTAATTTCACTAATTTATTAAATGACAATCACTACACAAGCATCAAGTTTGATTAATGTGTTTCCAATTAAGATTTAGATCAAATCTAATCAATTAATCGGTTGAGGCCATGTAAAATATGTAAATAATCAACTTCCAATATTTCACAACTATTTTTCATGATTATTTCACGAAATTAAAAATTAATTTCACTAATTGACAATCACTTGGTTCTAGATTAGGACTGTAATTTTAGCAGTGATCCCTACTTACTAAAATTAGTGTATCTCAATCATATTAAATCCAAATTAGACAAAACAATTTTCAAAGATTGCTAATTTGATTTAGGACAGAACCCAAGTGATGTTACACGCATTTTGAGGCAAGTCTAAACAGCAATTAACATTTTAATCACGTTCAGATCTACAGTTCCTGCAACAGTGCATACATGTACATTAAAACAACCATATCTAGAGCATACAAAATCCAATTTACGTAAACTCAGATCCTATGGTTTCCTTATTTAATGGGGAACAAAAAACAAGTATTAAATTCGTGTTCAAACAACTTAAACAGGGCCGAATTTATTTACTAAACAGATCTGCGAAATCAAATGCGATGAAAACTTTCGCGACCTTAACGAACCCAAGTCCTCCTCGGTTTTTCGAATCATATTCGAAACCGTCGACCTAAGGCTCTGATACCACTTGAAGGATGTGGTATTTATCCTCAAGCTCATCACGGAAGCGTGATCGTTGTATCGGATACGACGAAGAATGACTAGTCGTACTAGTTGTTCGGTGCAGCGGAATTTAAAATTTTACTCGATGAAACCACATGATCCGAGAACCATTCTCAGATCGTTTCATCTATAACCACAACAAGTATAATGCAATACCTCTTGAAGCGTGGTTGATAAAGTCTCTAAAGGAAGAGACCTCCTGTCTCAAGTCCGATCGTCGGAAAGACTGCTTGCGAGCGCGGAGATGAACCGCGTTGTCCTCGCAGTCCAAGAAGATGATCCAAGCGTGGTTGCTCCTGATCTCGTCACATGAGATCGAATGTCTCCTTCGTGGGCGTAGCACACCAAGAAGACGGAGAACCTAAGAACGTCGAAGTGGCGGCACGGTGGCGATGGCGTCGACGATTGTCTCCTCTATGGTATGGTGGTCGGCCACCAACAATAGAGAGATAGAGGGCTGACGTGTGTAGAGAAGAAAGAGAGAGAGAGAGAGAGAGAGAGAGAGAGAGAGAGAGAGAGCCTCCATATCACATATCAAGAGAGAGCATGGTATGCCTCTCTATTTATAGGGTTTTGGGATCCATGGTTCTCAATCCTTGGGACACATAAAATCAATGGGTGAGATTGATTTATGTTAATCCAATGGTCAAGATTGTTGTTGGTAAAACCAACAAATTTAGGTTAAAATATATTTGACAAAATCAAATATAAATTAGTCCTAAATCAAATCAACAAATAAGGAGAGAAGATACATGGAGATTCCATCTCCATATACCTTCCATGTGGACGGCCACACATTCCTTATAGGAATGATGTGCCGCCCACTTATTTCCATGGGGAGAGCAATCTCATGATAATTCGTGAGATTGCATATCTCCACGGAAATATCTCTTTATTATTTGTTGGATTTTATTCTTCAAAAATAATTCACAATTATATTTGAGAATATTGCAATCTTGCCATGGAAAAATTGTGAATCATATTCACAACCCAAAACAACATATAATTTACATTGTCAATTAATTACACAATGTGCATCCAATACACATAATAATTAATCAACACATATAAATTATAATTAGCTCTCTCTAATACATTATAAATCACATTTATAATATATTATGAATATATGGATATTTCTATCCACATTATTCTTATCCATAATAATTAAATCACATTTAATTATATTGGATAATTTCTTCACACATCAATATGATTAAATCACATTTAATCATCATTTCATCATTGCTTAGATCTTATGGAATTATTCTCGAACCATTCAAGAATAATGCAATCTCTCTCCGCGGATACTTGGAGATAAGGACAGGGCGATTGTATTGTTCCACGTATAGTGACATGGATATTGAGATCGTATCTCAAATCCAGATCGCGGGCCTCCCACAGCTGCTTGATTAAATCAAGACCATAAATCTAATCTTCTCATTGTATTTGAATCACATTCAGATCAATGTCCAACATTTGGACCAAGATCAGATCACTTCTCAACTAAGAGGAGTCACTAAAATCCAGACCCGTTTTATCACTCCCTAGGAATGGAAGCGTCATGGTTATACAATCGTTTATGATCAAATCACCCTCAGGTATTCCCAATACCTGTACATCCTGCATACTGGAAGACTCAGATTAAACCCGAAGTATTGGATCAACTTTATACTGTCTACTTCAAGGTTTTATCAGTAAGTTTCTCATTAGATCATTGGGAGTTGGTATCGATCATACACTTTCCAAATGTGTATTTCATACCTAGGTCTTGATCATACACTAAAAGTATATATCAAACCTACAAATTCAGTCAAGCTTCCAAAGCGAGACGACCATGCTTATGGAATTTGATTCTTCCCAATATCTCATGAGTGAGCTCATGTCTTCCGGTTCAGTAACTGAACCTGTATGATCCCTTTGAGAGATCGTATTACTCATATGCCCTTATATGCACACCAGCGTGCCAGTGTATAGACCTTGATTAGGTCATCAACCTATTTGTCTTCCAAATGTACATACTTAGACATATAGCAACACATCTGTCTCCGGTCAGAGGATGTGTGCCTATATCATGACAGCATACGATATAGGTCTTTGGTTATCTCGATCTCGTTAAGTCAACTCTTTGACCTAACTAATCTAACACCTCCGAATCTCTATTCCTATGTAGAGGACCTGCATCAAGAGGTCGGTCAGATATCGGCCTTCAGAGATAGGATTGCCATCTCCTACTCAGGCTGGATATCATCTCTTAATAATCATTTGACGGTGCTTGATGAGTCCTCAATCTAACCCTTTAGATATTCATCCAAGCACCAGCCTCCATGATTCAATAGTTGAATCAACAGCTGTATGATTATTAAGAAGGCCATGGTACATAACCCTAATTGTACTAAGGGACCTATTATGCAAATTATTCATTCTTCATTTCAGATCAGGGAATGATACATGCAATAACATGTATTGCATAATGGCTCGTCGTGGGCTCGCATTTCCAACAAGATTAGTTAGATCAAAGGGTTGACATAGCGAGATCGAGATAACCTAAGTCCTATGTTGAATACTGTCACAGCATAGGCACACATCCTCTGACCAGAGACAGATGTGTTACTATATGTCTGAGTATACATTTGGCAGACCAATAGGTTGATGACCTAACCAAGGTATATACACCGACGAGCTGGTGTGCATGTAAGGGCATATGTGTAATACGATTTCTCAAAGGGATCATGCAGGTTAACTTATGAACCGGAAGACCTGAGCTCACTCATGATGTATTGGGACAGATCAAATTCCATGCATGGTCATCGTGCTTGGGAAGCATGACAAGAATTTGAAGGTATGATATATGCTTTGGGAAATCATATGATCGATACCAATTCCCAATGACCAAGATTGAGAAACTTGGTGATCAAACCCTGAAGAAGACAGTGTAAAAATGATCTACATCTTCAGGTTAATCATAGGTCTTCCAGTATGTAGGACGTACATGTATTGGGAATACCTGAGGGTGATGTGATCATAAACGATTGTATAACCATGACTCTTCCATTTCAAGGGAGTGATGAAATAGGTTTGGATTTTAGTGGCTCCTCTCAGTAGAGAAGCAATTTGATCTTAGTCCAAGTGTTGGACATTGGTGTGAATGAGATTCAGATGCAATGAGAAGATTAGATTTGCGGTCTTAATTTAATCAAGCATCTGTGGGAGGTCCGTCAGATCTTGATTTGAGATGAGATCTCAACATCCAAGTCACTATATGTGGAACAATACAATTGCCCTGACCTTATCCCATGTATCTGCGAAGAAAGCACATTATCCTTGAAGAAGTTCAAGAATAATTCCTTTGATGAATTCTGTATCCAAGCAACAAGATCTTGATAATTAAATGAGATTTAATTATCAAGTATAATATGAATAATATTCATATTGTGAGAATGATTATCCAAGATAATTAAATGAGATTTAATTATCATGGAAATGTAGATTGTGGGTAGTGTTATCCATAATATCCGTGTATATATTATAAATATGATTTATAATATATTAGAGAGAGAGCACCTTTGTTAATAGCATTTGTTAATTGTTAATGTGAATTAGATTTACATTAAGAAATTAATTGGAAATTTAATTTACTATTTAGTTTGTACTGTGAATATGATTCACATATTTTCAATAGCATGATTGAAATATTCACTAATTAATTTGGAATTAGTTTAGTGGATAATTTTGCAATAAGTATTATTGAAAATAATTAAGAGATAATGATATAGAATAAAAGGAGGAGATAATCCACCAAAATATAAGGTGGCGTCACCCATGACATGGTCATGGG
The DNA here is from genome assembly GCA_037367405.1 of Ottelia alismoides. Taxonomy (NCBI): domain Eukaryota; kingdom Viridiplantae; phylum Streptophyta; class Magnoliopsida; order Alismatales; family Hydrocharitaceae; genus Ottelia; species Ottelia alismoides. The sequence goes on from JAZKJV010006286.1 coordinate 321,107, forward strand.
TGACGCCCCATATTTTTGGGATGGATTAATTATCCTTTTGATTATTATCTCATTATCTTATGATAATTGATTTTTATTGAATTAAATTATGTTGATGATAATGCAACATATATTTGATTTACAACATTATACATGTATACTCTCTCTCCCATCTCTCATTCTAGCCATCTCTCTCTCTAAAGGTGGTCGTCCACCTTAGGTCTTGAGGGAATATCAATCACTTTTACGTCGTCATGCTGTCACTGCAATTGCTTGTGGATCTCCATCTTTTTTGGGGCTTCTTGCTCTAGAAGGAGATGTCGGATTTCGTTGGACGAAATTAGGAGATTCAAGGCTTGGATCTTCATCGGGGATTGCAGGTTGCACGCGTCACATCATCGCGCCCGCAAGTGCCATCTTCGTAGATCGGACTTGAGTCATGAGGATCTCTTGCTTTAGAGATCTAGTGGTTGCAACCACGCTTTGAGAGGTGTTTATAATACTTTGTGGTTTGATGAAATGATCCAGGAAACGTTATTGTGATGATGTGGTTTCATCTTGTGATTTAAAATTTTTAAATTCCGCTGCACCTAGTGACTAGTGCGACTAGCCATTTCGATCGCATAAGATGCGATCATCACGCTTTTGTGATGCGCTTGAGGATTCCTAATATCCTTCATCTTGGAACATTGCCATAATCGAGAATTAAAAGGATACCACTCTAGGAAAAGAAAGACATCGTAAGTGTTTCAATGTGGCCTCTGGTGAACGACTCTGTTCCAAATGTATAATATTTTGGGAAATGATGTACTAACTATCAGAAGATGGGAGGAACAATTGGAATGAGATATACAATGCCCCTGAAGTACCTTCAGATTTCAGACATATTTGATGTGTGGGGCATTGACTTCATGGGTCCATTACAAAAGTCAAGGATTTGAGTATATTTTGCTCGTTGTCGACTATGTCAGTCATTGGGTGGAAGCTATCCCAACCTGAGCTGTCGACACTCGCACCATCTGTTGGTTCCTTAAATACATCATTACTAGGTTTTGGATTCCAAAAATTACAAAATCCAATGGTGGTAGCCATTTTATCAATAGATAAGTTAAGAAGCTGACCTAGGAATATAGCATTAAACATCGAGTCACTTCTCCATAACAAGCATAGTCCAATGACCTAGCACAATGTTCAAATAGGGAGACTAACTGCTTGACTCAGTTCTTGGGGCCTATCACACCGTGTATAAGTCACATTTGCGAATGTCTCCCTACCGCCTAGTCTATGGCAAGCCATGAAATGTTCCTGTGGAATTAATTCATAAAACTTTATCAAAAACAAATGTCTACAATATGGATTCCAAGAAGGACAGAAAGAACAGAATATTGGTCTGAATAGACTCACAATTATGCTCCTATGCATATGACAACAGTCTGATGTATAAGGACAATGTCAAGAAGTAGTATGACAAGCACTTCCACCAAAAGACTTTTGAACCAAGTCATAAGGTTAAGTTGTTCGATGCAAAGTTGAAATTATTCCCAGGGAAGTAGAAAAGAAAATGGATAGGTTCTTTTATCGTGAAGCATGTATGTGTCAATGGAAGTATAGTCATATCTAGTTTGTCATCTAACGCACAACTATTTGTGATCAACAGTCGCCTACTAGAGTCATATCTTGACTATGATACATTCTTATCCTTGATGATTCGATACATGTGGTCTATGAGGAAGAACTTCAAGCTGCAGCATCATCGCAATCATACGAGTCACACAAGAACATTTTTTATTAGTTAATATTTTTCTTCTTTTCTTATTTTCAGATCCCATTCTTTCGTTCTACCAATAATTTCATTCATCCCATTCATCATTGTTATACTTAGGATATGCTTCATCATAATTATAGAGGGGATGAGAGTATACGGATGTTCATTTTTATCCATCGCTTGTTTCCTCAACGCTTGATATTATGTCTATACTTAGGGATATTTTATCCTTAGTATAGGTGGAGATAGGTTGAGATGATGATTTGTTATTTCATTCCCACCTTCAACCCTCCCTGCATGTTGAACACATTCTGTCATACTTAGGATTAATTGATAGGAGAGATGATCAATTTCTCATTCTTTATTCAATTTCTATATAGTATAGACTTTCCTATACTTCGTATGAGTTATTTCTTCCTTTTTCCTTCTGATCAATGAGAACATAGCTAAAGCTAAGTATGAGAAGGTCGTATATACTTCAACCCTAACTGGTACTTTCGTATTTTAATAATATGGCTAATTAATAAAAACTAAAATATGCCTCAAATTCTTTGTAATTATAGTTAATAAATCAGTTAAAAATGTTTTGCAAAATTGTTGGAAAATGGTTGGAAAATCACTTTGATTTTTTTTAAATTGTTTGAGAAGTATTTTATAAAAATGTTTTAAAACATTTGTAAAAATATTTTATTTGAAAATATTTCTTTCATTTGTTTAATAAGACATTTTGAAAATGTATTTGCAAATGGTTTAAAAAATGGTTGCGAAAATACTTTGAAAAATCAATGCATACTATTTGAAAATCTTTTCAAATTTTGTAAATGTTTGTAAGAATTATTTATTGAAATGATTTTTAAATAAAATTTTCAAAATGTTTATCAAAATATTTTCAAATTATTTTGAAAACCTTGTACATAATTCAAACAAATATTTTTTTTACAAACTCTATATATCAAACTGTAAATAATCACTGACTTAATCCATTGAAATATGTGGTGTAAATCCTTAAACCTAATTCTTGTAAATACTGAAGCACTTTTGTGTAAATATCTATGTAGAATTAATTGAATTACTTTTCCAAAAATTGCAAAAAATAAAAAAAACTATAAAAAAATAGTGTAAAATATTTTCATAAACTTGCATAAAAATTTGCAAAACTTTTTTCAAAAATCCCATAAAATGTTCAAAATAGACAATCACTTCACAAAAATAGGCAATCGCTTCACAAAAATATTTTCTTACATCGTACATTGCATATGGATTTTTCAAAATAATCAAGACAACTGAACAAGTAAAAATAAAATCTGAAGATTGGATCTTTATATTGACCTTAATCTACTTAATTTGAGAGGAACGCATTGAGGAATAGAATTGGAGATACTTCAGGTCACCTTGACTTAATTCTTTAGGTTCCATGAGACTATGTTCATGAGTTGATTCAATATGTCTAAATAGAACCCTTATTATCATCCGTAGGACTCTTAAGATAGTGACTTGATCGGAAACCTTGCACTTAACATTTAATGACGATGCTAGGCCACTTCGTCAAGGGTGGCTCAGGAACCATCCTTGGGGATTGCTAAAACAGGTACTCTAACACATTTATTTTGGTAACAATGATATCTAAAGACTAGAGAAGGATTGAGACAATGCTTCGAATGAGGATTGCTCTGTCAGCACAGCTTTTTCCAAGACCCCAAAAAATGGATGGAACAAAAGATGCAACATCCACCGTTCACAAACAAGAATTCAACATCTATTCAAAGTCAAAGAAAATATCCAAAGAAGAAGACTATGTCAAAAACTCCCAAAATTAGAGCTTCAGAAAAAGCTTACTTCTTGGTGAAAACTTGGTTATACTGATCGAGCATCACAAGGTAATGAATACTACACCGGTCCATTCCCACTTCTTTCCCATTCTTCTTACTCCCCCTCCATTCGGTTGTAAATACCGGCAACACCAGACCTTAGAAGGAAATATTTATCTCCACAAGGACGGATTATAAAAAGAGTAGATTCTTTTTTAGTTTGAAAAATTCTCACACATGGTTCTATCACTTCAAGGTAGCAAGAGTATGTGATTGAGAGGATGGTTCTTACGAGACACCGAATAAAACTTGATAATAAGATTATGGAACCTAAGGTTTGTTGCATCACACTTCATAACCTTAATGTGGTTCTGAACACACAAATAATCCACGTGTCTTCTCTGAGCTCCAAACTTTGATTTTATTAAGACAAGTTTAAAAGTCTGAAATTATTACAAGTTATTTATTTTTCTTTTTATTATTTTCTTTTATGTACTTATATGCATAAGTGTTTGTTAGAGACTAGCAAAGGCAAGTGTAGGGCATGATGAATCCTTACTTCATCACCTTTATTTTTTTCATTTGCATGTATATATCATTATTTTACCAAAATAAATACTTTTAAATTTTATAAAATATTGTACAAATTGTTGTATAAAATATTGTATAAAATACTATATAAGTTATGCATTTAATTCCAAAATAAAAGAATAAAATAAAGAAAAGAAAAGGAATGAAGTTCCAAAAAAAATAAGTGTCTCTATACCCCGAGACCCAGTCATCATGATGACTTGGTAGATAACGAATAAGGTAGGGGGAGATAGGGTATAGAAAATACACAGAAAACCACACAAAAACCTAATTCATTTTGCCCAAATATTGTATTTTGGGACCTATTTTTATTACACCTCAAGTAATAAAACCCTTTATATGGATATTGTACATAAAAATACAAAGAAAAATACAAAAATGGTTTCACTAAAATATAATGCACAATGTGCCCGAGATATACAATATAAAAAGCTAGTAACAAAACTTTGCAGGCATGTATATTCTTCATATTGTATCGAAATTGGCCAACTCACTTTTATTATTCATACAATTAAATAAGCTATATAATGAAAGTGCTTTCATTCAATTTAGAGTTAAGATGCAAAAGTTAGTTTTTGTGCCCCCACTATGCAGTATACATGTACGTTTCAATTAATATATTTATTCTTTATATTTTTTCATTTTATTTAAATTTTTATAAATTTGTTAATATTATTCGAAACAAATCCGTATTTGAAATAAAACAAAACTAGTAAAATAAAATAAAAATAATGCATACACTTTAATGCATAAATGAAATATGTCTATATATACCTATAAAAAAGAATATGTATATAAATAATTAAGTGTAAAAAGAAATAGAAAAATATACCAAAAATACCTAAATATGTAATTAAATAAATTTAAAATATATAAAATACATGTATATTAAATACATATATATACAAATAAAAAATAAAAATACCAAAATGCAAGTATTTTTACCTATAGCCTTCATGTTTTACCAAAAAAATAATTAAATAGTTTATTAATTTTTATTCATTTTCCAAGGCATTTTACCATGGAATTTCTGAGTTGATCCACGTGGACCAACCATGGGCATTTTTTGTTGACCTGAGTTAATTGTACAGCCTTCAGGGGCCGCCCTGTCAAAACTCATGGGCACCTTGTTTTCACCCATTTCCCATACAAAACTCATGCGTACCTCAATCTTGAGCCTTCCATCTGTCCATTTAAATCGAAATGTTCTGTCATGACAGCCCTCTGATCGGACACATGGCACGCGGGATCAAGCGGGTATAAGTGGGTAAATTACAAATACCCTCCCCACCTTTTTTATATTTTTTTAAATAGTTTTGTAAATATTTTAGTGCTTGGAAATTAAAGTGGAAAAATTACAGCAAATCCCCGAATATTTTTTTAATTACAAGTGAGTCTAGTGTCAGGTCAGTTCACGCAGTCGTTCACATGAGTTGGGAAAATTTCTTGTATACCCCTATTGGTTTTGTATTTGTGGTTTAATATATAAAATACGAAATTTAGGTCAAAGCTTTGGGTGTTTTTGCATATAGCCCAACCTTTAATTTAAATTGCATAAATTCCCCTACCAGCTTAATTATTTTCTTTTATGCTTTTATATTTTTCATAAATACTTACAATGCTCCAAAAATACTGAAACAATAGGGAAAAATTATTGATAATTTCTCATGTATGCTGCATATTTTGTTTAGTAGTTTTCACATATTTTATATTGATTAAAAATTAAAAGAGCACATTGTATTCCCAATTTGACTTGAAAAATATAAAAAATATAAAACAATAGTTAAATATTATAAAAAATACCTATTGTTTATTACCTATTTGCACAGATAAAAAATCACAAAAAATATAAAAAAAACCCTAAAAATTTAAAAGGTCTTCTAACCCAAAAAATACAAAATATTTTCAAAAAACAACCAAAATTAGTTTTCTATCCTATAATTATATATGCACATACTCTTATGCATTAAATATAATTTTGAGGAATTTTGGACCAATTTAGTATTTTAAATCTCAGACAATTCAACCTATTTTTTTATTCCTTAATTTGAGTTGTTTTGAAATTTTAAAAATACATAAAAAATTAGTAAAAATCACCACAAAATCACCAAAAAATAAGAATATTTAAAAATGTCAAAAATATTTTATTTTATAAATTTTAAATATTTATAGATATATTTATAATTATAATGCTCTATAATGTATTATAGACATATATATTATATATACTTATTGTTATTAATTATAAATACCCTAAATATAATTTTAAATCCTTTACAAAATAAAAAGGAATGTTCTTATTAGTATTTTCTATTTTTTATTTATTTATTATATATATTACACATATATTCCCTATATTATATATTATTATATACAATTGTACATATTCACTTAATATATTAAACCAAAAAATAAATAGAAATCAGAATTTAAAAAGAAAACAAAATTTATCAAAGTAAAAATTTAAAAATTACAAATAATAGAAAAACTTAAAATTAAAAACCCACAAAAACATTAAGAAAATAGTATGCATATATATAAATACCTTGTTATTTATTTATATATAATAATACAACTACATCAACTTGTTGCCTATGTTCCACACCCTATTCTACTTATCCACTATACATAATTAATTTTAGGATTTATAATAATTTTTAATCCATATCACTTGATTTCATTGATTGATTATTCTTGTTGTGGATTAACTGTTGAATTTAGTCAGATATTGAGTGAGGTCACATCAACGATTATGTAGCTCACCATGTGAGTGCACGTAGCCTCCTATGTGGATTTCAACAATTTAAAATGGTACATGCCATAGAAGATGTCCTTTGTTGCTCTACCAATCTCTCTCTTTCTCTATCACACAGGAGAAGAAGGGGATTGGGGGATTCTCACACAAGGGTGGATAGGTTTAAACTGATGCCTCCTTGATGGTTTTTATTGAAGAGACAGTTTGTTATGCATCAATTTCAACCGGCTATCAGTTTCTATTCTGATGTGGATGTCTGCAATGGAGGAGTTAGCAAAGATGGATGATGTAAGGCAAGTTATTTGACACCAGAGCGATGAAAGGAGGATGTGTAGAGATATGGATAAAAATTGGAGAAGAACCACTAATCGAGATGGTTGGAGGCAGATGATATAACAACTAAAGGTTGACGACAAAGAAGGATATTTGGATCGATGATCCAACATCTACAATCGAGGGGCGATTGGGAAATGTGTGGTTATCTAATCAAATGATCATGCAGCCTCTGAGGAGGCAGGAATGTATGATAAATAATCGTTTGATCAATTGATCAAAAGGTTGGCTTAAGGGGCAAAGAGATCGGCTCATATGTCGTACCCATAAGAGGCCATGTGGCCCAATGAACTAAAAGAAAAGTGAAAAATCAAAATACATTATTAAATGAAGTCAAATTAGTAAGTGATCAACATTAAATTTATATATTTTTTAGATCTTAAACTTTCATGTAGAACTAAAAATCAAAATACAACATATGTACATATTAATATTTTGTATGTATTTTCAATAAAATAAAAACACTCATTTTAATTTCTTTTTGCATAAATTTTGTATTTTTGATAGGAGTATCTTTACAATATATTATTTACAATATTACTCTAATTTTTAGGGATAACATAACTTAATATAAAACACATAAAACACCAGGAACATTGGATTAAGTAAGTACAGTATTTACAAGAAGAATTGAGTCTTTATTGATATGCAACAATTAGCACTAATTACATATAAAGTTTATATTTTAAATTTAATCTAATTAAAGGATTTATTTATGGATAGGATCTAGATAGAGGTCTAAGATTTGAATAATATGATGACAAATCTAGAATTCATCAGTGAGCAATAGGATTAACACCAACGATTTCACACAATACGATCCCCATCAGTGCAAGTAAGTGATCAACCCTTAATCAAATTAAGATTAAGACTTTTTATTATTTCACAGATGTTTATCCATGACAAAGATTAAGAGTAGGAGTCTCAGTCTATCATCGCTTAATAGAGCATAAAGAAGTAAGCGATTTGCATATTATGTATTTGTCTTAGATAACGCATAATAGTGTAAATGAAAATGGAATGTAACAAAAGATTTGAATTCTTAGATATATCATTGATTCCTTTTGAGACATGTGTTTTGACTTTAATAAGTTCCCACATACATCTATGTCATAATATTTGTTTGTCTTATACATAGTCAACCAGACATGGTTGCTTAGTCGAGAGTCATCTTTGACATTTGCTTACTACTAGGTCCAAGTTGGCAATTAGCTACTTGATAACATGTAGAAAGTGAGGGTCGTACGATTTCACAAGGCGAAACCTTAGTTGGTGTGTTTGCCACTCTAAAATCCCTGGTTAATCATCAATTAACCCACAATATACATAAAGTCATGAATAATAAAAAATGTGAGGTTAAGATTTATATTCTCTACACATAAGATGCATAACGAAGCATGTAGAGGTTGAACCACAGTGAGCAAAAACGGTAGCATAGGATTATTTATTTACAACCAAGTCATTTATTATAGTTTTGTGGGTTTTAATTATAAATTTATTTATTTATTTATATTTTATTTATTTATTTTAATATTTTTGTATTTGATTTTAAATTTTTTGTTTTTGTACTTTCCTTTTATATTTTTATTTTTTATTATATATAATATAGCATATATAAGGTTTATATACAATATAGAGTAATATATATAAATAATAATAAATATAGATAAAATATAGAAAATAAATTGTTCTTGATTTTTTCATACTTTCTAATGTTTTTGAAATTTTTCTGGAATGCTAATTTTTATATATTTTTAAATTCAAAAATATTCCATATAAGGGACTTAATAAATAGGCCGAAATTGAATTGGATTTAAAAAATAGTGAATAGGTCTCAAAATTATTCAAATCAATTATAATATATAAATATTGACATAAATAAAATTCTAAAATAGAAAAACATATTTTGGATTTTTAAATGAATTTTTAGGTTTTGATGAAATATTTTGGAGGTTTTTCAATTTTTAGGCTTTTTGTTTTTCCATTTTTTACTGATTTTTGGCTAGTAACTAAAATATAGTAATATAGACTATAAGCATTTTTGGATGTTTTGGATGCATTTTTGTATTTTTGCTATTTTACACTTTAAACATGGAATATAAGTGCTCTTTTTCATTTTTAATAAATAGATAAAATGCTAAAAAACCAAATAAATGCATGGCATAAAAATACATGGCAAGCAACATCTAATCCTATTTTTGTGGATTTTTAGGAGCACATAAGCTAATTATAATAAATAGACAAAAATCATAAAATTATATATCCTAGCAAGGGAATATTTGGAAATAAAATAAAGTCCAAGGACTCAAATGCAAATAACCCCAAAATATACAACATATTTAAACTTTTCTTGAACTTTTTCATAATTATAAAACTACTCTGGATATACATGTAATTTGTCCATCTCACGTGGGAAAATAACTATAGGGGTCTTGTTACAAAAATTCCATTTTTATTTTCAAATGCTACATTTTATTTTAGTATAAAATAATAAATGCAAAAAGTTCAAAGCCACACATGAAATTTACCGTAATAGGCACGCAATTGGACGGTTCAGCACCCTTCACTTGGACACGTGGCAACGTCTGGATGGTGGATGATGCTTTGGATATGGACACTTGGGATTAGATCCCAAGCTAGATCTGAGGGCACTCAGTAAAACGCATCGGACGACCAACGATGTATTTGGGGCTCCCACCAGATCGAACGATTGCTTTTGAGCACGAGGAACAGGAAAGAACAGCTCTTCACCAACCTTCGATCGTCGATTACTCCTCCTCCCGACAGTCTCCTTCAATGGTAATGGGCTCTGCACCTCCGGGGAGGCTTTCCGCAACGGCTGAGGGTTAAAAGAGGCTCCATAACCTCATGGGGAAGTCATGCGAGCTTCGAGAAGATCGGACCTCCATGTACCTACAGGTAGGCCCGATTCGAGCCTAGAAGGATCCATTGTTCGTGTGACCTACAAAGAAAGGAAAAATGGCTCGAGTGGTAGCTCCTCGACAAATTTTTGAAGTTGATTACACAAGGATAGAGGTGGGCAGAGGAGCTCAAGCTAATGATGATGGGAATGCTCCAATTCACTGATCGGAGCACGATCAGGGAGTCTCGATGAATGGATCAGGTGAATAATACACAAGGAGGAGTGATGGATGTGAAATGGAAGGCGGAGGTCGCACCGATCGTCATGACATCAGGCCGGAGCTCAGGGGCTCCGACAAGGAACTCTAACCACCCTAATCTACCAAATGATTATAACGCCAAATAAAATATTGAGATCGAACTATAGGAACGAAAACTAACTAAAAATGCATAAAAGAAGCAGGTATTATATTTGAGAGAGCTTAGGGAGCAGGGTTGTCGGTGACGATGGCTGTAGGTGCACCACCGTGCTCTTGGAGCTCCGCCCGACCATGCAAAGCTTACTCTTGTCATGAGAAGACCCGCTAGATCCAAGACGAGGGTTCCTGGACTTGAGACGGTGACCAAATAGGCGATTGAAGATGGAGGATTTTATTTATAAACATTCTGGGATACCCTTGTCGTCTGATCACAAGAATCTAATCTATGTGTGATGGATTTACAGGTTGGGCGTGTATGTAGGATGATTGATCTTGAGCAAGGCATGAAAACATGATAAAGTGAATGGAAGAGATGCCCAACCAAAAGGGGAGAAGACGTGGGGAAAGATAGGTTCGCGTCAAGTCAGTAGCTGGAGGGTGAGTTGACTGAGGGTCAACAGACGGGGCGCCATCATTGGGTCATATCAGCCCGAATAAGGACAATACAACAAATCTTATTCAATAAAAATTATTTAAAAATATCATTTGGTTTTTTTAATTTTTATTATAAAATAAAAATGTTTATTATTTTATTTAGTATTTTATTATGATTTTTATTTATTTATTTGACTTTATTTATTGGTAGTTAATTTTTTATGTGTTTATTTATAGGTATATTTACCAATATTTTGACTATTTTTTGTATATTTTATTTTATTATTTTCTTATTTTATATATTTACAACTTATTTTTATGTACAAAAATATTTTTTAATTTATTTTTAGATATTATTTATATACTTAAATAAATAGGTATGTATAATATGCAAGTATACATATAGGTATTTCATCTATGTTTTATATACATCATTTTATTTTCATTTATTTTATTAGGCTTTATTTTGGTTTTATTTTTTTAATAAAATATAAATAATATTGGAAGCTTATAAATTATAAAAGGACAAATAAAGAAAGAATGATTTAATTTTTATTTATATACATGTAATATTATAGGTATTTTACCTATGTATTTATATAGGATTATATTATTTATGATTTCTTTTTGGTTTCATTTTGGTTTCAATATGCACATATGTTATGAATAATATTTACAAAATTATAAAAATATAAATTTGCAAAAATAATAAGGAATGGATGAATTGAATATTTTATTCGGGTCCATTATACAATTAGGGTCCAAAAACCTAACTTTCACATTGTAGCTCTACAAAATATAAAATTACTCCATTAAATAGCTCATGAAGAATTATATAAAATTAGATTTGATTTTGATATATTTTGAGTTTTTATTTGAAAGATATGGGTCTGTGAAGTTAGGATTTCCGTTTTTATTTCGTGTAGACCTTGATGTCAAGATGTGCGTGGAACCTGATTGGGAACCAAATTTAAAACACAACAACCTCCTAGAGTCACAGAACTCGATCCCAACTACCTCAATAGACATGTCACAACAAACCTACATCGTACACAAACCCTTATGACTATGAAGTTGAATTGTACAGTGTAAATGATAGTGGCTCTCCCCAACTGAAATGACAAAAGGACTGACTTCTCAAGAATGACAACCCAAAGATTCCCCAATCCAACACTTTGTCCTCGAGGAGCGGGGTATTTCCTTCTAGGTTCAAGTGGCACCAACTCAAGAGAAGGGGTGGAGAAAGGAATGGATGGTAGCCAGTGCAGCTACCTATCTTGGGATGCATGACCAGTGTAGTCAAGTCATCCAACTGCAGGCTCACATGGTACAACTTTCATGCTCAAGCTTGCTTATTGACTATACATTATATATACATACTCCGACAGACATTTTATTTTCAATCAAGCATGTCCATTTTTTGGAATTTTTTTTCTTTTTTGTGAAATACTATATACAACAACATTTACATAAGGAGTTTTTCCTCTTGAGACAGAAGACTATCCCTCTTTTGAAGCATTACTGCAACCCTCACTCTCTAACATTTGACTTCATGGCAACTGAACTAGGTTGGGATGTATTTCCCTCCATAGACGAGGACAAATGTTTCCACTCATGTGCATCTCAGACCAGCAAATCCAATCCCCTCACCACTCCAACTGAGTTGAGCCAAGTGAAAGGTGCAAGTGTCCAAGTTAGGTCACAACCGACAAGAGTCATGCGTGCATCTCGAAAAGTTCTAGTTTGTTAGTTGTGGTAACTTGAACCCAACCCTAAGTCTCAGAGAATTAAGTCCTAATGGACCTGAAGTGCCTTAAACCTAGTTAGCATAAGGTTCCAGTGCAGTTAGGTGTAGTAAGGTCCAACCAAGCTCCAATCTTCAACTTTACTGGACTAGTTCAATCATGAAGTTCAATTCAAAAGAATTTGAATGCTATGCATATGCTATGTACAATGATGCAAAGAATGATGGATTTTTTATCAAAAAATACATTGAAAATAAAAATAATTTTTTACACAAAACATATAAAATATGTACAACTATTTACACGGGTGTGCTTCTTTTTTTCGATTTACAAGGATTATGAATTTAAAGAATTTAAGTTTTTAAAGAAAGAATGATGTTTTGTTTTATAGGTATATATATACTATAATACACGTTTTGTATAGTCTTGAGTTTTTGTAGAATATCACTATATATACTATGTTTGGATGTTAGCAATTGTTATTTCATGGAATTATTGGATTGATAGTATTCACACTTTACGGTTAACACTGTCAATAGATTCGCCTTAATAAATGATTTTATGGAAACTAGTTGTGTGTAAATCATAGACCATCTTGTATAAATATGACTTCAAAAGGTTCTCTGGATTTTTGTAGCACACCAAACATAGTACCACATCTAGAAATCGGAAAGTATGGTAGTAGCATAAGTAGTAGAATCCACTACTAGTATAGGGCCACAATGTTATAGATTTATAACTCATTAGCCCATAATCATGTCATTAAGACAAATTAAGCGTGATTAGCACTAATTATCCGTCATTAGTGATAATTAAGTGTCATTAACAATAGTAGGACACATGGAAGACAAATCATAGGACACGTGTCATTGTACATTCAGGACATGTGTCAATGCACAAGAGTACCATATGTCATCATTCTAAGATTAACATGTGTCCTACACATCATTAAGACTATTTAGCGTGATTAGCACTAATTACCCGTCATTAGTGATAATTAAATGTCATTAGCAAAAGTAGAATGCATGAAGGGAAAATCATGGGATACGTGTCGTTACATATTCAGGACAAGTGTCAATATCCAAGAGGACCATGTGTCGTCTTTCTAAGACTAGCATGTGTCCTATTGTAGCCTCATACATGTGCAACAAGTTTTCTCATGAATAAGACATGTGCCATGGTGTATGAATGGCAAGTATTGCCATGTGTCCTCATACATGGAAGAGAGGCAACATGTGTCTTGGAGCCTCCCTTACATGTTGACACATGTCACACATGTAAAGGGGGTGGAGGCCTATATATACCCATGACCTCCCCACCATTCTACTCAATTCATTCCACACCCCTCTCACCACCTTAGAGCCACAAGGTCATCGAGGTTGCTGGAGAAGCATGATAGGAGTTACGACGAAGCTTTGTCGGTGACCAAGAGCGCATTAGAAGCCATAACAAAGTTCTGTCCGCATCAAGCCGTAGTATTCAATCTAAGACGGCTATATGGGGGATTCACTAAAGAAGGAGATCTCGACTCGAGTTAGATATCAATCAGGTGAGGGATTCTCAAGCGCTATTTTAAAGCAATAATCTTTAGTTTTTTATGCATGATTTTGATAGCAAGTATGAAATCATATCCTATAAAGCTTTTATGTTTGAGTTGCAAGTATCAGATAGTAGATATGAAATCAGGTCTTTATAAAGCATTTCAAAAGTCGTTTCAACTATTTTATCATGATAGCACGTTTTCAAGCATAAGGTTTTTTGTGAAACACGAAACATAATTAGATTTGAGCTTTATATAAAAGCAGCGTGTTTGTATGCAATATGTATCGGTTTTTAAGTTCCTAATAGTTTCCAGCTGTAATAATATGCATGTTATGTCAGATTGCTCTATGTTCATAAACCAACTGTTATGAGCATGATTTAACAAGAGTATGGATTGTTAGTGTCAAGAAAAGAATCAGAATCAGAAAGTAAGCACCACAGTAGCTCTTTTATACAAGTCATGAACTAGCCATTAGTTATGGTGATGTCATTAGATATGACCCTGAAACAGCCATTAGATATGGCAAACCATTAGATATGGTATCAAGAGGACTTTGGGTCCGCATTCTGTATACATATAGGATTTGGGTCGTATGCAGGGTGTTTTTGGTCTTTGGGACCGTCTGCACGTATGACTTAGCTTTGTTTCAGCATTCATGAGTCGATAACTTAGCCACAGTGGTGATTTATGCAAACAGCTTGATAGTGATAATTATGTTTCAGTTTATATTCTTTTGAAGTAATTTCAGCGTTCAATTGGAAAACTAGCATGTTGTTATATGTTTACTGTCATCAAGTCTTTTTATCAAGCTATTTCAAAGTATTCAGCATGAATTTTGGCATGATGCTCATATTTCAACTTTTAGCTATATGTAAAAAGCTTGAGATCCATTCACTGGGTCTAATCTCGTAAACGAGTTTAGACTCATCCCATTATATTATAATTATGTACAGATCAACAGAATTACGACAAGAAGGAGAAAGGACTGGTTACACACTAGAAGGAGGTGGTGTTTGTTGGTTTTCGTTTGTTCGTTATTTTGTATTGTCTTTTGTTTTTGTAAGTAGTTGTCATAGAACTTTTGTAAGACACTTCTTTGTAATGCGAACTTTAAATTAAAAGAAGATATGTTTGATGAGATTGCCACATGTGTACTTTGAGGATAAAGGTGAAGAAAGATCTCTGTCGCGGCACGTTCCGGTTAGCGGGACGGGCTGTGACATATACAATTGGTAAAGAATTTTTATGGATATGTATATATATATTTTTTATTTAATGATGCATTTATTCCTAAAATTTATTTGAAAAAAAATTGAAAACTATAGTACACAATAATTTTTGCAAATATTTACAAACATCTGAAAGCCATTTTGCAAAAATTTTTCAAACAATATATATAGATTTTTCACAATATTTTTACAACCATTTTTGAAATCATTTGCAAATAGTTTTCAAAATCTTCTATTTCACTGAATGAAAATATTTTTTTATAAATTAAAACTTTTTCCAAAGGTTGCAAATATTTCACAAAAAGTTTCCCAAACGGGTCAAACCATTTTTCAAATCATTTTGCAAACTTGATTTATTAATCAGTATGTACAAAAATAATTTGAGGAATAAAAATTCTTTTTGTTAATAAATGTCCAAAATAAAATGAAAATTTATTTTTTGGTATTTTTAGTTTTGCAAATATTTTTACGATTTTTGGGACCAGAAGATTTTGGCTTAGAAAATAGATACAAACATTTACATGAGGATGCATCCTATATTCACAAAAGTTTTAGTTCTTAAAGGATTTACATTTGGACCAGAAGATTCTGGCTAAGAAAATTGATCAGTTTTATAGATATACGTATAAAGAATTTTAATATGGAGTGTATACTCCTCAAACTTATTTGAAAATAATTTTTCGATATTTTTGAAACAATAGTCCAACATAAATTTTACAAATATTTTTTACAAACATTTACATGCATTTGAAAATCATTTTTCAAAGGTTTTTCAGATAGTATATATAGATTTTTCATATATTTTTGCAACCATTTGCACATTATTTTTCAAACATTTTTATTTCATGCAAAGAAAATAAATTTTTTCAAACAAAATTTTTTTATAGAGGTTGAACACGTTGTACAAATTTAAACAGTTTTCAAAAGATTTTCAAACATTTTGCAAAAGTATTTTTTACTTGATTTATTAATAAGTATGTACAAAAAGAGTTTGAGGAGCTATAAGAATCATTTTATTATAAGATTGTAATGAATTTAACAGTATTTTTAGCCGTAGGTATTATATAAAATATAAAAGTATGAGTTATGGCTTAGAGTATATACATAGTATATACGACCCCCTATACTTATTTTGAGATATGTCCTCATAGATCAAAGAGAAAAAGAGAAGACATAAATCATATAGAGTATATAAGAGTCTAAAAATAAATGAACGAGGACATGAATAAACGAATGGGAAGTTGACCGTCGCCCCTACACTTAGGATCAAATAATTCCAAGTACAACAGATTATACATAAGGAAGGTAGGGTCAATGGTGAGAATGGACAGATCATACTCAAACTGTCTCCCCCCTATACTTAGGGTAAGATAGCCTAAGTATAGGCAAGAAGAGGAGACAATGGAGAGGATCAAATACCGAAGTTAATCGGAGGATATACCCCCTATACTTAGGGAAAAGTGCGCCCTAAGTACAGAAGACTGACCAAAAAAGGGTGAGACACCTATGCAAATTCCTTTCTTTTTTTATATATCATTTTTTACTATTTTTTAAGAGAACGAAGGATGAAAATGACAAAAAGAAAAGAAGAAAATATAAGAGATTGAAGGAAAAGTTTTTGAGTTGCATTGTTTGAATCTTTTGATGCTGACAGCGATGTTGATGTATTATCGTAACACAGTACTTGGATCGAGTCGACAACGACCTAGAAGGTATCAGGCGTCAGGTAAGGCTTCAGTAGCTGATCATTGACAATAAATGGTTGTGCGTCAGGAGATAATTCTGGTATTGCAATGTTGTCATTGCCACGTACTTCTCGAACTTTAAATGGCCACGTCTTTGCTTTTCAATTTGTTTGGGAAGATCTTCAACTTTGTTTCAAATAGCCACACTTTCTGCCCAGCTTCGAAGGTCTTTCGTCTGATGTGCCAGTCATGCCAGTATTTCACCTTCTCCTTGTACATCAATGTGTTATCGTATGCATAGTCTCGACATTTCAGGAGCCTTTTTATATCATCTTTTCTTTTCTGACCACATCTTTGTGAGTCCAAATTGCACATATTGATTGCCCATAAGGATTTGTGAATTAATTCCACAGGCAGATGACATGGTTTTTCATATACAAGACAATTGGGTGACATGCCCAAGGGAGACTTGTAAGTGGTTTTGTATGCCCACAGGACGGAGTCCAGGAGTTGGGACCAATTCTTTCTCTCCGACTTCACAAGCTTCTGAAGTATCATCTTGATTTCTCTGTTTTATAATTCAACCATTCCATTTGTTTGGGGATGGTAAGGAGATGCGACTTGATGCTCGATATCGTATTCCTTCATTAATTTCTTGACCTCTCTATTTATGAAGTGGCTACCCCCGTCTGATATGAGTATCTTTGGAATCCTGAACCATGTGATGATACTCTCTTTCAAAAAGTGACATATTGTACAGCTTTCAGCAGCTCGAGTGGGGATAGCTTCAACCTAGTGACTCACATAATCATTGGCAAGAAGGATGTGCTCATATCCCTAACTATTGGAAAGGGTCCCATGAAATCGATGCCCCCTAGCATCGAATACACTGCTAATTGAATTATCTTTAAGGGTATTGAATCTTTTGTTGTGAGAGTGCATTTCAATCTCTAACAGTCAGTGCATCATTTGATGAAGGTTGTCGCATCCTTAAATATTATGGGCCACCATAGGCCACACTGAAGTACTTTCACGATCGTCCTGTCTCCAGAGTGATGTCCACCTGATTCGAGCGAGTGACGGTGCTTGAGGACACTATGATACTTCTCCTGAGGAATACACCTGCGCCAAATGCAATCTGCTCCTTCCCTAAATAGAAGTTGGTCTTACCATTGGTTAAAATGAATAGTTGACAAGAACATGTCCTTCTTGATTTCGTCCAATCTTGTGAAACCACACTGGATACGACGTAGTTCACAATATGGGCATACTAAGGGAGAGAATCCACGGCCAAAATTGCTTCATCAGGGAAGGTGTCTATGATGGATGTGCTGCTCAGCAGAGGTTCTTGTTGCTCAATGAAGAGGTGATCTGCTACTACATTTTGAACTCCAGGATTTTCTTTGATTTCCAAATTGAATTCCTGGAGGAGAAGGATCCACCTGATTAATTTGGCTTTGGCATCCTTGTTCTACTGTGAATATCGAATAGCAGAGTGGTTGGTGAAGATGGTGACTTTTGATCCAAGCAGATATGATCTGAACTTATTGAGGGCAAATACCACAGCCAACAATTCTTTATTTATCATCGTATATTTTCTCTGAGCTTCATCTAATGTTTTTTGGCGTAATCAATGGCATAGGGCACCTTATCTTTCCTTTGTCCTAAAACAGACCCAACTGTAAAGTCTGTCGCATCCATCATGATCTCAAAAGGAAGAGACCAATCTGGTGGTTGTAGGACTGGAGCTTGAGTGATTAGCTTCATCAGCTGATTGAATGAGAGGAGAACCTGTTGATCAACATTAAACTCACTCTGCTTGCATAATAATTCTGTAAGAGGTCGGGCAATGCGGTTGAAATCAAGGATGAACCTTCTATAGAATCCCACATACCTCAGGAATGACCTCACATTCTTAACTATTTGAGGTGGCTCAAGATTAGCAATGACATCCACCTTTGTCGGGTCGATATACATGCCATGTTTGGAAATGACGTGACCTAGCATAATCCCTTTTGTGACCATGAATTGGCTCTTTTCCATGATAACACTATATTGACTTCATGAAAATTCTGGAGTACTATGTCCTGGTGCTCAAGACAATAATCAAAGTTGCCACCATAGACGGAGAAGTCGTCCATAAACACCTCGAGAAAAAGGCTTACCATCTCGGCGAAAACTGTAAGCATGCATCTCTGGAATGTCGCTAGTGTGTTGTACAATCCAAAGGGCATTCTCTTGAAAGCATAGGTGTCATATGCGAAAGTGAAGGTCATCTTCTCTTGGTCTTCAAGGGTGATTGCCACGTGATTGTACTCGGAGAACCCATCCAAAAAGGAGAAGAACTCCTCGCAAGATAGTATTTACAAAATCTGAGCAATGAAAGGCAAAGGGAAGTGGTCCTTCTTCATTCTGCATTAAGAAGGTGGTAGTCAACACATACGCCCCAAGATATCAGTACCATAGTAGATATCTGCTCTCCTCTATCATCTGTGACCACAATAAGCACTGACTTCTTTAGAACTACGTGCAAGGGGCTTATCCATTTTGAATCGGAGATGGGATAAATCAATCCTGCATCACACCATTTTGTGATTTCTTTCATGACGACGTCCCACATATTTGGATTCAATCTTCTTTGAAATTCATAGGATAGCTTGGCATCTTCTTTTAGGTAAATGTGGGTGAACACAATGCAGGATTTATCCCGCGGAGATCTAAGACACGCCAACCAAGGACCTTGTGGTTTTTCTCTAAAACCTCGAGAAGTCGAGATTCTTGCTCCAAGGTCAACCTACCGTTGATGATAACCGGATACATGTTTTCTGCACCCGCAAGAAAAGCATACGTCAGGCCTGCTGAAAGTGGATTGAGTTTTGGTTCTGATCTGGCCAGTTTCTCGGCCGCTTCAAAGACTAACTAGTTGAAAGATATGTTGTCTGAACTTTTATAGAGTTGTTGGCCTCATTGGTCTGTTGAGATGTTGATATTGTACTGAACGGATTTGCACTAGGCTTATTATGTTTGCACTGGAGTGAATCTTCGGAACTAAAAAGATGCATCAACAAATTGGATTCTGTCTCCCAAATGTCACTGGAACATGCGTTGACTATGCTTTCTAAGTACTCTCCTCTAGGGAGAGGATTTCTTGTGTCCATGGATTCTCTATCTATGATTTCTATATTGCAGTCACAGTCTGCTTCAGATGGTGTTGCATGACCCTTTTCAGTTACGACTTTAGGCTCGTTGATCATGTCTATGGTGATTCTGTTATCACTCGAGCTGAAAGTGATCTTACCAGACCCACAGTCAACCACGACTTCTGAAGTGCGCAGGAATGGCTAGCTGAGTAAGATAGGGGTCTGGAGTAAGGGTGCGGAAGAGTCCATATCAAGGACTACCAAGTCTACTGGGAATTGCATTTCCCATACCTCCACCATAACATCTTCCAAAAGACCTCTAGGTCGCTTGATGGATCGATCCTCAAACTGAAGCATCATTCGTGTCTGCTTGAGAGGACATGGCCCAAATTCTTGTAATAATGATGAGGGTAGGAGGTTTATGGAAGAAACGTTGTCAAATAGGGTTCGCTCGAAGACTTGATCGAAAATCTCACAACTGATCAGAGGTGCTCCTTTGTCTTATTTCTTCTATGGGAGATTGATGATGGTCGCAACGGTGACCATGGTGAGAATGTGCTTCTCAACCTGTCAGTTTTTGTTGTTTCATGTTGGTTGGCACTTTCTTATACATGCATTCAATCCTTTCTTCATAGTTGGCATGTAATCCATGGCCTTCATCAAAGGAATCTCAACAGTCAAATTATTAATAATGTCCACAACTCCAGATCAGATAATGCACTTTTTCTTTTGGCGATTCATTTGGATTTTTCGATTGCATCAAGAAAAGGAATATGTACATTGCTTGAATCAGAAATAGAGTTCTTATTTACAACAAAATTCTTGTCTGCATAATATTGTACATTCGGAGCATAAAAAGGTATACAGTCTGGAAGTGAAGATTCTGCTGCAGGTGGACAAGCAAAAAGTGGGGCCTCTGCTCTGTCGGTGGCATGGGATTTGTTGCAGCTGGTAGCTGCTCCGTGGTTGGCATGGCTTTGCTTTGGAGATGATCATTTTTTTGTCTTTCTTATTTTTCTGATTTTTTGTTCTTTTTTCTAGTCGAGATGATTGATAGCTTGAATGGCTCCTCCTTCTTCTTCTTCATCACCCACCCCTATAGCTGACATGGGTGATGTAGAAGACGACGATTCACCTGAAGCTTTATTTTTACCCTAGTTTGTAGTAGACGGAGGCAAGGCCCTGCCACTCCTGAAGAGTGATAGCATTAGATAAAACAATAGCACAATCATCTGAATCTACAGGAACAGACTAGACATCACATTCTACCTGCTCCCTTTCTTGAAGCTATTGGGATTGGATTCGACCTGCACCAGAATAGAAGTTTTTGCGATGTTCAGGTCATTGAGCTTCTTCATCATGTATGCCAGGCCTTTGACAAGTTGGGCCAAGCAATCAAGGGTTGGGTTCATAGGATTGGCCTCGGTAGGTTTAGCATGTGGACCACATTGTTGCTGAGTGTTTGGGAGCAGAGGTTGCGACTGCTAGTGGTACTGAGGAGGTGGAGGAAGCTGATAATGATCGTAGGAGAGAGAATGGTACTACTGATAATGTGGAGGTGGTGCAGCCACATACTGGTGGTATGGATGTGGTTGACGGTATTGTAGTTGTTGGTATTGTTAATGACCTTCATTGATTGTTTAATTGTATAGGTTGGTGATACTGAGGTGAGGGTTGTGAGGACTGTCCAAAACGACCATTCTATGGTTGATGGTATTGTTGGTTGCCTTTTTGCTGACCCTAGGGGTGTCTGACAGGACGGGCGAGTTGTACATCATTGGTCTAAACACTGTTGACTTCTTGGATACGGGGTGGTGGTGGGAAGGCTGGATCGGATGATGGAAGGATGTCTGGCTGGTAGACAACCATCTGCTACTACGGCTAGCCCTGATCAGTAGCTTGCATGTAGTGCACATGTTGGAATGCCGGTGGCTGCTGACTCGACTGTTGTGGTAGTGATGGCTCATCTTACTTCTCAGTTGGAGCTTCTGTGGATGGTGCCACTGACTGGACAGAACTGATGGTACCCACTAACAACTCCAACTACTTGGTGATCTGGTCCACCTTATCGAGGTCCTGCATCCTCTTCTCGATCACAGTGAGTTTCTCGAGATCCTACGATTGCTTCTTAACGATATAAACTTTTAAGAGATGGCCCTCGATGATGCTGAGATTGGATATCTCATCTCTCTCCGCCTCACAGGATGCTACCATATGAACTTGCTTCTGGAGGATCTGGGGTTGCTTCTGATGTGCCTTGGATGAAGAGAGGGTGGTCTCTCCTTTAACTATTTCCTCAAATATCTACCAAACCACGTCTTCATCCTTATTGAAATGTGATCCCCCACATGCTGCGTCAACGAGCCTTTGTCTTTCAATGTTTAGCCCCCCGAAGAAGTGTTGGACCAAGATGGTCCTTAGCATTTCATGATGGGGGCGTTTCTCATGCAGATCTGTGAATCTCTCCCATGCTTCATGAATAGTCTCATGAGCACCTTAAGAGAAATTTTTGTTCTGGCTATTATCTGGTTAAGCCAACCGAGGGATAAAATTTGTGCAGGAAGGTGGAGTTCAGTTCCTCCCATGTCGTCATAACCTTTTCCCAAATGGTTAACCCAGTAGAGTGCCTTGTCCTATAGATTGAAGGGAATGCCATCATCTTCACTACATCCAAAGGAACATTGAGATAGTGGGTAGTACGGAAGATGTAGGAAAATTGCTACATATGAATGTAAGGCTCTTCGTGGGTATTCCCATGAAAGAAGGAAGAAGAGCGAGGAACCGAGGCTCTAGCTCAAAGTGAGCATGCACCGATGGAATGAGGATCCACCCGGTCATCTGGTTGTCTCCAGGGTTGTATTTCTATTTTAGCGTGGGCTTCGGCCTGCCTTGCTCAGGCTCTTCCTTGTTGGGGTCCTCACGGGTTCCATCACCTCCTGCTAGTCTTTCTCCTCCTACTGCTAGTCTATTCATAACATCATTCAACATATCATGGAATACAGAGTGCATGCTCGGTCAGTTGCTGTCGGATGGCTTGGATGGAGGTCAGCAACTGAGCGCTCACTTGCTTCTCTTCTGGCATCTGTCCTTGTTCGGGCTAGGGAGGCTACTAACCCTTGCCCTTTCCTTGACAAACCATTTCAGGGTCTGAGTTCGAGAGATGAATTATGTGTTCGGATCCAGGACTAGGATCGTCTTTTATCCGCGATGTGAAAAAAACTCAATTAGCAGACTCGCAATTAAATCCCAGTTATCAAGATGGATATGGAATTAAGGTCAATCCCATAGTGTTGTGAATGAAAAAGATATGGGATATAATCGACTGTCATTCACAACAATGAAAGTGGGATAAGAGTGGTCCTGATCTATTGGGTGGTCAAAAGGAAGGGTAGAAGACGAGGAGTCTGAAGATCGAGCCGCAAGGTTCGAATCGGGTTCTTGTGAATCGCCTCAAATAGTAGAACGGGCCAAACTAGGCAGGGGTCAAAAAGGGAGGCACACATAGTAAAATTTATGCAAATACATGGGACTTGATCTTTGAACCTTATCTAGATCCATACAAACACAATACAAAATTGGGTTCACCAACTCACGCCATGTGAAGCCAAAAAGGTTCGTCTACTTATTATGTTTTCAATTTTAGGGTTGTGATTTCAGGCATATCTTGTAACAACTTAGCACTCTAACCCTATAGGAGAGAGAGTACTGCCATAAGAGTATCATGTACTTGTCCTCCTCCTTTGTAACTTGTAGTGTGCACGTTTTTAGGTCCTTGTAACCTTTCCTGGATCCCTACTCAGACAAAGAAATAGAAAGAGGAAGCCGATAGGCGAAACCGATATTTCAGTTCTCGCTCAGAACATAATCACCCGTAAGCGTGCAAGAACCAACTCAGACGCAAACCGATGAGACAGACACCCCCATGAAGGCATGACTTAATCTCAGTACTTCATACCATGTCGATGTTCCACACAAGGCATGAACACCATCGCTGACAAGTGTTGTACATGCGAGCCCACGACGAGCCATTATGCAATAAATGTTATTGTGAATATCATTCCCATATCTGAAATGAGGAGTAAATAATTTACATAATTGGTCCCTTAGTACAATTAGGTTTATGTACCATGGTCATCTTAATAATAATATAGTTGTTGATTCAACTATTGAATTA
Source organism: Ottelia alismoides (assembly GCA_037367405.1). Taxonomy (NCBI): domain Eukaryota; kingdom Viridiplantae; phylum Streptophyta; class Magnoliopsida; order Alismatales; family Hydrocharitaceae; genus Ottelia; species Ottelia alismoides. The sequence goes on from JAZKJV010006286.1 coordinate 345,570, forward strand.
TAGAGACTGGTGCTTGGATGAATATCTAAAGGGTTAGATTGAGGACTCATCAAGCACTGTCAAATGATTGTTAAGAGATGATCTCCAACCTGGGTAGGAGATGGCAATCCATTCTCAATTAGGATGATATCTGATTGGACTCTTGATGCAGTACCTCTGCATAGGAATAGAGATTCGGAGGTGTCGAAGTAGTTAGCTCAAGGTGTTGACTTAATGAGATCGAGATAACCAAAGTCCTATATCATATGTTGTTACGATACATGCACACATCCTCTGACCGGAGACAGATCTGTTACTATATGTATGAATATGTACATTTGGCAGACCAATAGGTTGATGACCTTTTTGGACATGTGAGCCCACAGCGAGCCATTATGCAATAAATGTTATTGCACATATCATTCCATGATCTGAAATGAAGAATAAATAATTTCCATAAAAGGTCCTTCTGTACAATTAGGGTTATGTACCATGGCCATCTTGATGATCATACAGCTGTTGTCTCAATAATTGAAACATAGAGGCTGGTGTTTGGATGAATATCTAAGGAGTTAGATAGAGGACCCATCAAGCACCGTCAAATGATTATTAAGAGATGATCTCCAGCCTAAGAAGGAGATGGCAATCCTTTCTCACATAGGTTGATATCTGACCGACCTCTTGATGCAGGTCCTCTGCATGGGAATAGTGATTCGGAGGTGTCAGATTAGTTAGGTCAATGGGTTGACTTAAGGAGATCGAGATAACCTAAGTCCTATGGTGAATGATGTCACAGCATAGGCACGCATCCTTTGACCGGAGATATATGTATTACTATATGTCTGAGTATATACATTTGGTAGACCAGTAGGATCATGGCCTAACCAAGGTCTATACACCAGCGAGTTGGTGTACATATAAGGGCATATGAGTAATACGATCTCTCAAAGGGATCATACAAGTTTTTGAAGGTATGATATATGCTTTAGGAAAGCATACGATCAATACCAACTCCCAATGACCAAGATTGAGAAACTTAGTGATCAAACCCTGGAGAAGACAGTGTAAAATAGATCTTAATCTTCAGATTGATCATGGGTCTTCCAGTATGCAGGATGTACAGGTATTGGGAATTCCTGAGGGTGATGTAATCGTAAAGGATTGTATAACCATGACGCTTCCATTCCGAGGGAGTGATGAAACAGGTCTGGATTTTAGTAACTCCTCTCAGTAGAGAAGCAATCTAATCTTGGTCCAAGTTTTGGACATTGGTCTGAATGAGATTTAGATGCAATCAGAATATTAGATTTGTGATCTTAATTTAATCAAGCATCTGTGGGAGGTACGTAAAATCTGGATTTGAGATGAGATCTCAACATCCAAGTCACTATACGTGGAACAATACAATCGCCATGTCCTTATCTCCAAGTATCTGCGGAGAAAGCACATTATTCTTGAAGGAGTTCAAGAATAATTCATTTGATGAATTATATATATCCAAGCAACAAGATGTTGATAATTAAATGAGATTTAATTATCAACAATAATATGAATATGATTCATATTGTGAGAATGGTTACCCAAGATAATTAAATGGGATTTAATTATCAAGGAAATGCAAATTGTAAATAGTGCTATCCATAATATCTAAGCATATATTATAAATGTGATTTATAATATATTAGAGAGAGAGCACCTTTATAAATAGCATTTATTAATTGTTAATATGAATTGGATTAACAGTAAGCAATTAATTGGAAATGTAATTTACAATTTAGTTTGGGCTGTGAATATGATTCACATATTTTCAATGGCATGATTGAAATATTCACTAATTAATTGGGAATTAATTTAGTCGATAATTTTGCAATAAAATTTCACAAATTAATTGGGAATTAATTTGGTGGATAATTTTGCAATAAATATACACTAATTAATTAGAAATTAATTTGGTGGATAATATTGCAAACAAATAAGAGATAATTGGATTAATAAAAAAAGGGATGGATAATACACCACCAAATGTGGTGGCGACACCATGACTTGGTCATGGGTGACGCCCCATCTATTTGAGGTGAATTATCATCTCATTTTATTATTATCCTATTATCTTGTGTTTATTAATTTATTTTTTGAATTAAATTATGTTGATAATTTTGCAACATATTTAATTTAAAGTAAATTAATATGTTGTTGTTTTTTAACAACAATTATCGTGGCCATTGATTTAATATACACAGTAATCTAACCATTGTTTTTGTACATGCCACGGATTGTGATCCATGGACTTCCAAACAAATATAAATAGAGGGCAACCCTAGCCTCTACAAGGTACATAACTAAGAGTTGTAGAAGCCTACTACTACTCTCTCTCTCTCTCATTCTCGCCTATTCTCTCTCTCCATTTGAAGGTGGCCGTCCATCTTATGTGTTGAGAAAGAGAGCTTCTTGCCTTCGCCTTCGACGACTCGAGGATCTCCATCTTCATGGGGGTTGCTTGCTCTAGAGGAAGATGACGGATTTCGTTGGATGAAATCAGGGGACTTGAAGCTTGTATCTTCATCGAGGATTGCGGGAGGAACGCGTCTCATCATCACGCCCGCAAGTGCCATCTTCGTGGATCGGACTTGAGACAAGAGGATCTCTTACTTTTGAGATCTCGTGATCGCAACCATGCTTCGAGAGGTATTTCTAATACTTTGTGGTTTGATGAAACGATCCAAGAAATGTTCTTGTGATCATGTGGTTTCATCACTTGATTAAAAAAAATTTAATTTCCGCTGCATCTAGCGACTAGTGCGACTAGTCGCCTCGATCGCATGAGATGCGATCAATACACTTCCGTGATGCACTTGAGGATTCTCAATATCATTCAAGTGGTATCAGAGCCAGGTTGAAAAAGGTTTTGGATTTGATCCATAGACCAAGGACGACTTGGGTTTTTGAAAGGGTCGCGAAAGTTTTGTCGCATTTCAATTTTCGCACCTCTGTCTAATTGGAATTTTTCGATACTGTTTAAATTGTTTAAACACAAAATTTGCAATTGTATTTTGTTCCCCATTAAATAAGGAAACTAGAGGATATGAGTTTATTTTAATTTGGATTTCATTTGCTCAATATATGGCCCGTTGAATAAACATGTATTCACTATTGCGGGAACGTGATTAATGAGTTAATTACTATTTTGATTTGCCTCGAAATGCATGAAATATCACTTGGATTCTTTCATAAATCAAATTGGCAATCTTAGGAAACTGATTTTGCAATTTTTGGATTTAAATTGAGATAAGTTAATTTTCATGATTGGGGGTCACTGCTGGAAATTGACATTTTTGATCATGAACCATGTGATAGTCATTCAAATATGATGATGAAAATTAATGGTTAATTTTATGAAATAATTAGTGATAAATATTTGTGAAATATTTAAAGAGATAATAATTTCATTGAATGGCATTTGCCTAAACATAATGATAAGATAGTTGATCTTGATCGTTGATTAATATGAATTCATCAACAAACATTGATTTCATGAAAAACCTTAGGTTATCCTACAATAGTTGTAGGATAACTTTTACATGAAAACCCTCTTGCTTGAATAGGATTGGGTATTTGTTTAGCAAATCTCCTTATAATATTATCAAAATTGTTTTGATGTATATTATATGGTATAACTTCGGTTGAAAAACCGATGAACATCTCAAAGTACATAATGATCTATCTGGAATTATCCTTTCTTGAGTTGGATATGGTGACTAGTCGGAGAGCATTGGGGTAGCGGGTTGCAACGTATGTGGTCCGTCCCACTCTCGTCGGTACTGGTCATGACAGCGGGTAGGGACTCGACAATGCAGGAGAAGTCAAAGTATATTTTTCTATTTCTTAAAATTCGAATAATACATTTTTTGAGATTATACATACTTTTCAAGTAATAATCAAGTTTGTTGATTGATGATTGGATTGATAATTAATTTAGTGTGATTAAATTGATTATATCCAATTAAAAACACTCTATTATGAATAGATGTGTATTTCCCTTGGAAGAATTAATTATGTGAATATGATTCACTATAATTAATTATTACGATTTGAATATGAGGTGGAGGATCACATAAGTGACATCCAAGGTCTCCCGTCAAGGCAAAGGATTCCGTCGCCAAATGTTGTATATAGGAGACGCCTGTCCGAAGTGACAGATCCTGTATATGATTTATTTGGATCGGGTTCTTTGCTTCTCGAAAGAGTAATGCCGTATACGTAGTGACTCCAATATCGGGTCCTCATATTATTGGGGTGATATTGGATTTCGTATAGCGAGTATTAAGCATGTTGATGGTTGGTTCAATTAATGATGGGTCAACATTCCCTTAGGGGTGGTGGGCCCGGGTATTAAAGACCTAATTGGGAAATACAAGTTGGACTTGCAAGGCGGAATGTGTTCCCGCTTCTTTTTATCGGAGTCGCAGGTTCTCGTATTATTGGGATGTGACGAAGATAGGAAAGGAGATCCCAAATCTTGCTAGAGATATGATGGTAAGAATATCTCTTACAATGAAAGTGATTGAGGGAATGAACTTTCATTGTTGACAAGGCAAGACGACTTTGATATAAAAATTCCTAAATCAAAGTAAAACATGTACATATAATATATATACCCTTATGCAAATTTCTTTTTTCAGATAATCCTTTATTAAACCCACTCAATGTTATACTCAATAATAACCGGTAAAATATCATGGATTGAACTCATGATCCAGATATTGTGCTTGCAATTGGACACATAATGTATGTGGTTGCAATGTGCAAGTTTCCTCAAATAATGAGGAATGACAATTAAATAAGACAATAAGACATCACCTTAGGGTTTGTATGTCTCTATAGTCTTGATCTTTCATCGAGTGTACTTTGGAAGTGACATGTCGATAATGATCGCAATTGTCAAAATAATCCTTATAAAATCTAAGAAGATGTTATGGCATACATATGTGCTCTAGACATTTAATCATGAATAACATGGTTCTCTGCATTATGCATAATGGTAGCTCGAAAGAGATGATGTATTCAAAATGTTTGAATACCTACCTGAACCTAAGTCTCTAAGAGTTTAGATGTATGTATTCAAAATGTTTGAATACTCAAGTCATTCATGAAGCTTCATAATAATCATTTTGTATGAATTTAATGAAGCATATATAAATGTTGAAGTGCTATTGTATTGAAATCTTTTGAATTCAATATAAGAGATTCTTCATCTTGAACAATGGTTGTTTATACATAAAGAGAGCACAGTGGAAGCGTGGGTCGGACCCGTGTGAGAAGGAAAATCAAAAAGTTGATTGTACTTCTGTGACTTCCATATGACATCCAAAGAGTTGGATGAATGCCAATACTGCAATAAGTTGATGTGTTGATAGTAGGACTATCAAGTCTGTCTAAAAATCCTTAGTGAAGGACTCAGATAGATCATTAGAATAATCTACATATAATCATTGACTTTGACTTACTTATTTCATATGATAAAGTCTGATAATGCATCCCAATCTTCTAATGACATTTGCAATTGGTTGCATATATATATATATATATATATATATATATTAGAAGATTAGAAATTTGATCTTAAGGTTTAATAGTCATCTACATGGATATTGATGTAATTGTTGCAGCAATCTCTGTTGGATAGATGGACTTCATATTCTCAGTAGGAGAGCCCTTAGTCTTAGAGAATGTCTCTATGACCTAGATATTAGAATGCACTCATTGTTTGTTTCTAAAATGTTGGAAATAAACATGAATTCTAAGATAGAACTATCATAAAGAGTTATGATGTATATATTTTAGATAGTAATCTAACATCTAGTGGACTCCACAAAATTATAATATTAATGAATGGTTCATTAAGATTTCTAATACTGAAAATTAAAACCTTTATAAGATCAATAGGAGGATAAAGATCATTTGACAATGATCTGGCATCAAGTCTTGGACATATGTCCGCTGATGAGATCAACAGACTAGTAAGATATGAAATTTTAGAATGTCTAAAATTTCAAATCTTACATACTTGAGAATATTGTATTCAAAGTAAAATGTCCAATACACCCTTCTCCGGGAATGGTGTTAGATGTCAAGGTATTCGGGATCTCATACATATTGATGTATGAGGATCATCTATATCATAGTAAACATTATGGATATGTGATATCTATTGATGATTATGTATGATATGAGATTTCTTCTCTTCAGCTAAGAAACCTTTGAAATGTTCAAGGATTTCACAATTTTAGTTCAGAACCAAAGTTTTAAGGAAGATTAAATGAATTTGATCTAACCAAGGTAGCAAGTACCTAATAGACGAATTCAAAGAATACATTATAAAGATATGAATATCATTTCTATCTCAATTCTCCTAACACACCTAAATTCAATGGAGTTGTAGGGACATACAATTAGATCATGTGTGACATGATTTGATCAATGATGAATTTTAGCATAATTATCCCTTAGTTTCCAGGTATATATGTGTAGTAGAGACTACAATATATATCCTTAATAAGGTTCCATGCATGTAAGCTGGAATCGAGCTCTGGAGAGTGCTGCTTCATTAGGATAATAAAGGATGGTATTGGATACCTACTTTATAACCCGAAGATTCTTAAAAGATCTCATCTCTGATAATATGATTCTTAGAGGATGACTCTTGAGAATCAAGATGAAAATGAAGTGTAGGAACTCGTTTGATCTTAAAAAGATAATGATGTTCCTGAAATAGGAAACTAAAAAGGGCAATTAAAGATGAAGCACTAATACCTCTTCAAATGAGTTTGAGGATGTATTCCTTGTGTCAGTTAAGTCTGACAATGATCGGACTTCATGTGATGAAGCTCCTGAGGATCATGACATGGAAAGATGTATATTACCAATAAAGTCTAAAGTAGACTTCATATACAAATGTTGTATATGGACCCTCGAGGATCGACCTATAAGGGTAAGACCCGTCAAGGTGTAAATGGATCTTCAAGAGGAGAGGGAACCTGATGAGAAGGTGGAGAGCTTCAAAGCACGGTTCGTAGCCATTAGCTACACACCGGAAGAGAAGACATTGCTTGCTATGAGACTTGCTCTTCAGTGACCATGATTAAAATCATCAGAATATTGCTAACCTTAGCTACACAACTTGACTATTGCATCTTCAAGATGTAAGTCAAGATTGCATTCCTCTAAGAATACCTCTCTAAGGATATTGATATGAAGTAGCCCCGGGGCTTCATGATTGGGGAAAATAAGGTGTGAAAGCTAAAGAAATCCATCTATAGACTCAAATAAGCTTCTTGATGTTGAAACATAAGATTTGATGAAATTATAAATGTTATGATTTCAGATAGAATCTTGATGAACCATATGAAGCTTAGTGGGAATGTCATTGTGTTCGTCATGCTAAATGTAGATAAACTCCTGATCATTTGGAATGATATAAGGATGATAATAAGTGTTTTATGATCTGGCTATTCCATATCTTGAGATATGATCTCAAAGATGCCTCTTGGATCTTGGTTCTGAAGGTGTTCTGAAGCAAAGAAAAGAGGGTATTGGGACTATCACATTTGTAGTACACCATGGACATGTTCCATTTTTTTGGAAATTCCAAGAAAGGCTTTATTACCTTGAGATTTGGTACTGACCTATCTAAAGGGATAACACCTCAAAGAGTTGAGGAAGTGAATGCTAGAACTGCTTGCACTTATGCATCAGTTACGAGAAGCTAAGTGTATGCTAGATGTGTACAAAAGCTAGATATCTACTATGCAGTGGGAGGAGTAAAGTGTTACTAATCCTACTATGGAGAGAAAACACTTGATTGCAGTAATAACAAAAACTTCATAGATGACAAGATTTTTTGAGATAGTGATCTCAAAGTCATATCTTCAAAAGCTTAAGACTTTATAGATAGAGATCTAAAAGGTCTTAACTGTGAATACCGTTGGAGATAGAGATCTCCCGGAATAAGGGTATTCTGACAACTATTATGGAAATACTGGTTATAATAATAATTGAGCAATAGTGTCGAGGACACTATAACTTCTTTAACTAGATTGAGTATTGATTGCATTAGATGCAACATTCGCATTGGATGCGAGCACTGTTACTGGGATATGCAAGTGTCGTAAAAGGACTTGGCGAAGTCTCTTTGGAACAGAGTGACTAATCAGCTTACCTAGCTATTTTTTGAATAGCCTATGATTGTCACATGAGTGAGGGTTTAAATGATTAGCCCATTAATGGCTCTTTGGGCTAGTGGGAGATTGTTGGACATGTGAGCCCACGACGAGACATTATGTAATAAATGTTATTTCACATACCATTCCCTGATCTAAAATGAAGAATAAATAATTTGCATAAAAGGACCCTCTGTACAATTAGGGTTATGTACCATGGCCATCGTGATGATCATACAGCTATTGATTCAATAATTGAATCATAGAGGCTGGTGTTTGGATGAATATCTAAGGAGTTAGATAGAGGACTCATCAAACACCGTCAAATGATTATTAAGAGATGATCTCCAGCCTGAGTAGGAGATGGCAATCCTTTCTCACATAGGTTGATATCTGACCGACCTCTTGATGCAGGTCCTCTGCATGGGACCAGTGATTCGGAGGTTTCAGATTAGTTAGGTCAATGGGTTGACTTAACGAGATAGAGATAACCTAAGTCCTATGGTGAATGTTGTCACAGCATAGGTACGCATCCTCTGACCGGAGACCGATGTATTATTATATATCTGAGTATGTACATTTGGCACCAGTAGGTTGATGTCCTAACCAAGGTCTATAAACCGACGAGCTGGTGTGCATATAAGGGCATATGAGTAATACGATCTCTCAAAGGGATCATATAGGGTCACTTATGAACCGGAAGACATGAGCTCACTCATGAGGTATTGGGACCAATCAAATTCCATGCATGGTCGTCATGCTTTAGAAGCATGACATGAATTTGAAGGTATGATATATACTTTGAGAAAGCATATGATCAATACCAACTCCCAATGACCAAGATTGAGAAACTTAGTGATCAAACCCTGAAGAAGACAGTGTAAAATTGATCTTAATCTTCAGCATGCAGGATGTACAGGTATAGGGAATACTTGAGGGTGATGTGATCATAAATGATTGTATAACCATGACGCTTCCATTCCGAGGGAGTGATGAAACATGTCTGGATTTTAGTGACTCCTCTCAGTAGAGAAGCAATCTGATCTTGGTCCAAGTTTTGAACATTGATCTGAATGAGATTCAGATGCAATGAGAAGATTAGATTTGTGGTCATGATTTAATCAAGCATCTGTGATAGGTACGTAAGATTTGGATTTGAGATGAGATCTCAACATCCAAGTCACTATACATGGAACAATACAATCGCCTTGTCCTTATCTCCAAGTATCTGCAGAGAAAGCACATTATTCTTGAAGGAGTTCAAGAATAATTCATTTGATGAATTATATATATCCAAGCAACAAGATGTTGATAATTAAATGAGATTTAATTATCAAGAATAATATGAATATGATTCATATTGTGAGAACGATTATCCAAGACAATTAAATGGGATTTAATTATCAAGGAAATGCAAATTTTGGATAGTGCTATCCATAATATATGAGCATATATTATAAATGGGATTTATAATATATTAGAGAGAGAGCACCTTTATAAATAGCATTTATTAATTGTTAATGTGAATTGGATTCACATTAAGCAATTTATTGGAAATGTAATTTACAATTTAGTTTGGGACGTGAATATGATTCACATATTTTCAATGGCATGATTGAAATATTCACTAATTAATTGGGAATTAATTTAGTGGATAATTTTGCAATAAATATTCACAAATTAATTGGAAATTAATTTGGTGGATAATTTTGTAATAGATATACACTAATTTGGTGGATAGATATACACTAATTTTGAGATAATTTTGTAATAGATATACACTAATTTGGTGGATAGATAATTTTGTAATAGATATACACTAATTTTGTAATAGATATACACTAATTTTGTAATAGATATTCACAAATTAATTAGGAATTAATTTGGTGGATAATATTGCAAAAAATAAGAGATAATTGGATTAAATAAAAAAGGGATGGATAATACACCACTAAATGAGGTGGCGTCACCCATGACTTGGTCATGGGTGACGCTCCATCTATTTGAGGTGAATTATCATCTCATTTTATTATTGTCCTATTATCTTATGTTTATTAATTTATTTGTTGAATTAAATTATGTTGATAATTTTGCAACATATGTGTAATTTAAAATAAATTAATATATTGTTATTTTTTTAATAATAAATTAATATGGCTTACCCCTCCTCTTCTCGACACACTCGAGTTCAGGAGTAGCGCTTGATGGGGCTCGCTCACGGCACACGAGTTAAGAGATAAATGAACAGACTGTTTAAATTTGACTAGATCCAAAACGCACTATAGGTACATGCAAATATATTAGGGTGTTTGGACGTATTCTACTCGATCAAGAAATTCCTAAGCTAGGGCTCATTCAAACAAATTAATAAAAATAAAATAAAAAAGAAAAAGCGTCAAAACCGTCGAGGCCCCCAAGCAATGGACCTCGAGAAGTCTGAGTGTACCTATGAGAGTGATGTATTATTACAATCCAAGTGTCACTCTCTCACATAAATAGACATAATGAAATAAAATGCATAAAAAGTATAGACTGTCTTCCAAAATTCCCCTCCATCTGCCTTCAATGCTCTCTCCTGTTGGCGGTCCACCTCACTTGGGTGCATTGGTCCTCCTAAGAGGTCCTCCCCCACTTGGCGGTCCCTCGCATTAAAGACAAATAGAGGAGATGGGTCAGAACAGTCAATCAATAGTATCAATAAATAATCAAATAAATAAATAAATGCTGGACATGAACAAAGAATTAAATAAATGAATGAATCAACCATACAAAATCTGTTACCTCCCCGGCAACGGCGCCATTTGATGAAAGGGTTTTTCAGAGGGTCTAGAAGTCTCACAAGGCGAGAGATCCAATCGCTGAATTGACCACTCCAAAATTCCCGAATCAATCAACAATTAACCCACAATAAAAATATGCAATGAATATCCAAAAATGTGGAGTTAAAATTTATTATAACTCTAAATGCAAGTGTGTATAGGTGTAAGCACAAATAGAGGTCGAAGACTGGGAGGCAAATGGTTGAGTGTGAAATTGGTTGCGTAGTTATTCAATTCTTGGTTCATGTCCAATTTTTATTGTTTTCTTGGGTTTTTGATTTTATATATATATATATATATATTTTTATTTTTGTTTTTATAATTTTTATTTTGTTTTTATATTTTATATTTTTATTAATCTTTTTATATTTTTAATTATATAATGTAGATATATATATATAAAGAAATATATATATGAGAAGAGAGAGAAATGTAGTATATGGATATATAGACATATATATATACTCAATATATTAAGTATAATATTTTTAGGCTTTTTATATTTTTCTAATTTTTATATTATTTTTTATGGAATTTTTCTAATTTTTATGTATTTTTAATTCCAAAAATGTCCCTCATATGGGACTAATTAAATAGGCTGAAACTAATTTGGGTTTTAAAATATGAAATAAGTCAAAAAATAACCCAAATTAATTTTAATGCATAAATAATAATATATAGATAATTATAAAATAAGAAAACATATTGTTGGTATTTTTTAAGGGTTTTTATATTTTTTAGGATTTTGGAGCTTCTTGAAATTTTTATATTTTCTTTTGTTATTTTTAGGGTTTTTCATTTTTTGGACTCAATATATATATATAAATATACCATATATAATATTTTTGGAATTTTTCAAAAAAACATTTTATAATTTTTTTGGAATTTATAAATTAAACATTGCAAAAAGGGCTCCTTTTTCATTTTTTATAATTATGTTCAATGCAAAAAATGCAGAATAAAATGTGGGCGTGAAATTACACTACATGAAGCATCTAACCTAATTTTTGTGGATTTTTAGGAGCTACATAGATATTTTTAATAATTACATAAAAGACACAACAATCAAACAGCCCAGCAGGGGCATTTTTGCAAATAAAATAAATACAGGGGGCTCTAAGCAAAAATACCTACAGGAATCTGCATATATTACATTTTTAAGAACTATTTTATAATTACAAAAAGGCGCTAGGGTATTCGTGCAAAATTCACGTGCCTCACGTGGGACTACACATGAGGCGCGGAAGGACCATTTTGTAATTCCAAGAAATGTAGGGGCCCTTTTACAAAATTCACAATTTATTTACAATGTTATAATTTATTTACTATATTAAAATTTAAATACAAAAAGAGCAGGGTATGGGTTTGCAATTTACCCCCAAAGAGGCGCTTCATCCGACGGCTGATTTTCGTAACTTATCCACGTGGTGCCTCCACGTTTGTCGATGTCGCTTCGCCATCTGACGTCTGAGGTTAGGTCACTCACGTGATCCAACAGCTGAGGCTCTGGAAGATCGGACGTCCGTGATTAGACTTGGGACCTTGATCTTCATCCGACGGCGAGGAGAGGTGCCGGAAGAACAGGGGAAGAACTCGCCTCAAGCGAGTTTCTCCTGGCGAGATCTCTCCTATCCGATGCTCTTTGCTCCTCCAAAGGGTCCCAAATCGTTCCTGATAGGTTCCTCGATCGTCTGGAGGTGTCGGATCGGTCCGAGGTACGTTGGAGCGCCACCGTGAGCTCGAGGAAGATATGAGCTCCGGGTACCTCCGCCCGCTTGTGATTCGTCTCCTGGCACATTTTAGTGTGCCTGACCTGCACAGAAAGGTAGAGGGGCTCGAGGGCTTTCTCCTCGACCCGGGGTTTGAAGCTGGAAGCGAGGGGATGACAATGGGCGGAGAAGCTCCGACGGAAGGCGATGGAGGAGCTTCGATTTGCAGAGCCGATGATGCTCTGGTTGAATAAATATGGGCAAGGTGTCGAGAACGCGAAAGGGGATGAAATGGAGGTGAAAAGACGGTCAGAAACAGTCGAGGGCACGGTGGAGAAGTCGCAGGAGCTGAGCTCCGGCGAACTTCGATTTGGCTGATCTACGCTAAACCTAAGGGCTGAACGCTAATCTAAAGGCGGCAATGAAATTCTGAAACTAAAACCTATGTAAAACAAGTAAAAGCACAGCTCTTATACTTGGGGGACTCCAGGGAGCAGGACGGACGCCGGAGCTCCGGCGCGACAAAATTTCTTCCTCCTCCGGCCGATTCACGGTGCTAGGGACCACCTCCTGTCACAAGGGCTCGTCCAGGACCGGATTCAAGGTGTTTTGGGGGAAGTAAGTTGGCCAAAATGGCGAAGGAAGAGGATAGAGAATATTTATAAACATGCCTGGACGCCCTTATTAACTAGATAATATCAAAGAATATGGTATATGTACACGCGCTCTCATGTGTCGGCGTGGATCATCATGGTTCTAGGAGAAAATTTCGTGAAGAGATCGAAAGCGATGGATCACTACATAGAGCAGGAAAAATGCAAGAATATCGGGGCTTTACCAGGTCTGACGGATCTGACCCACGGATGGGACAGTTGACCAGGCGGTCAATAGTCGCAAAGATCCTATTGGTCCACGTCAGCGCGACGTTGACTAATTATTTTAACATAAGAAATGACTTATTTAAGTTTGCTTATAAAATAAAAAATGTTTATTAAATAATGTAGTATTTATTTATTATTTTTATTTATTTTTTTGATGTAATTTATTATGAATTTTATTTTAATGATGTATTTATAAGTGTATTTACATGTGTATTTGTATAATTTATTTTTAATTTGTATATTTTATTTTATTGTTTTATTTTATTATTTTATATAATTATAACTTATTTTTCTAAGTATAAATATATTTTTGTTTATTTTTATGACTTTATTTACATTTTTAAATAAATAGGTATATGTAATGTGTAGGTATACTTGTAGGTATTTTACCTATATTCTATATACATTTTATTTAATGAATTTTATTTGTTTTTATTTTGGATTTATATTTTTATTCGATTATATATACTATATACAATAAAAATATGATAGAATAAAATAATTAAAGAATGTATTCCCCTTTTATTTATACACGTAAAGAACATAGGTATTTCATCTATGTTTTGGCATAGTTTTATTTTATTCTCCTTTTTATTTTAGGTTTAATTCTAATTTTAATGTACACATAGGTTATACATCATGTTTACAAAATTATAAAAATATGAATTTGTAAAAATAATAAGTAATGAATCAATTGAATATTTTAATTGGTATTATGTACAATAGGGGCCCAAAACCTAACTTTCACAGATAAACTCCAAAAATTATGAAACCAATTTTATTAAATAGTTCATGGAACACTATATACAATTAAAGGTGAGTTTGGTTGATTTTGAGTTTTTATTTGCAAGATATGGGTCTATGAAGTTGAGATTCTGGCTCTTTATTCTGTGCATACAATGTACACTGTATATTATTTTTGCACAAACTTAATTTTGTATTTTTATTTATATTTTTTTCTACAACTTTCATGTACAAAATATTTTTATTTGCGGAATAGATAATTAAATACAAAATGAGTGTCAAAATGCGTAAATGAATGATTAAATAATTGAGGTATCTATTATATTATTGGCCCTTATCTCCCCCTACTTTATTCCTTGTCGACCAATTCCATTCTGCCCTTGGTCTCGAGGTTAGGGTCATACAATATTTGCAATATTTTATTCCTTTTTCTTTTCTTCTTTTTATTCTATAATTTTGGCATAAAACCTTATTTTATGTACAATAAATACAATAAGCAATGAATGCTAATATGTATAAATTGATGTTATTTACATGCTTTTGATGGGGTTTTTAAGGCCAAAATGATAGAATAAAGAATGATGAATCGAGCTTCATCATCCCCGTATACTTTCCTTTGCTAGTCCCTAGCAAATACTTATGCAATAAGTACAAAAAGAATAAAGAATAAGAAGAAAAGAAAAAGCAAAAATAAAGAATAAATTGAATTGATCATGATTATTAAACTCATCTGTAAAAAATCAAAGTTTGGAGCTCATGTTAGACCTTGGTGTGAAAATGTGTGTGGAACCTGGTTGGGAACCAAATTTAAAACACAACAGCCTTCGAGAGTCACAGAACTCGGTTCAAATTACCTCAATAGCCATGTTAGAACTAGCCTACTTCATACGAAAACCCTTATGACTATGAAGCTAACTTGTATAGTGTAAGTGATAGTGGCTCTCCCCAACTGAAATGACAAAGGAACTGACTTCTCCAGAATGACAACCCAATGATTCCCCAATCCAGCCCTCTACCGTCGAGGAGCGGGGTATTCCCTTCTAAGTTCAAGTAGCATCCAACTCAAGAGGAGGAGGAGAAGAGAATGAACGGTAGCCAGTGTAGCTACCTGTCTTGGGATGCAAGACCAGTGTAGTCAAGTCATCCAGCTACAGGCTCACATGGTATAACTTTGATGCTCAAGCTTGCTTATTTTCTATACAACATATATACATACTCCGGAAGGCACTTTATTTTTATTTTCAAGCCTGTCCACTTCTTTTGGAATTTTTTTTTCAAACATACTATTTACAGTAGCATTTACATAAGTACTTTTTCCTCTTGATCCAGAAGACCATCCCTCTTTTGAAGCTTTATTGCAACCCACACTCTCCTGTCATTCGACTTCATTGGAACTGAACCAGGTTGGGGTGCACTTCCCTCCCTAGATGAGGACGAATGTTTCCACTCTTGTGCGTCTCAGACTGGCAAATCCAACCCCCTCACACTCCAACTGAGTTGAGCCAAGTGAAAGGTGCAAGTGTCCAAGTGAGGTCACGGCCGACAAGAGTCATGCGTTGTCTCGAAAAGTTCTAGTTAGTCCACTGAGGTAACTTGAACCCAGTCCTGATTTCTCAAAGAATTAAGTCTGAATAGACCTGAAGTACCTTAAACCAAGTTCCCATAAGGTTTCTATGCAGTTAGGTGCGGTAAGGTCCAACCAAGCTCCAATCTTTGACTTTATTGGACTAGTTCAATCATCAAGCTCAAGAAAAGAATATGAATGCTATGCAGATGCTATTTACAAATATGCAAAGAATAATGCAATTTTTCAAAGAATTTGAAACAAAGAAAAAATTTATACACAAAGAGTTTACAAATAAAAGAATTTTGGCACCGGAAATATAAAATATGTACAACTATTTACATGGACGTGCCGCTTTCTTTACGAGACTTCAAGAATTTTAAAGCATTTACAGGTTTTAACAAAGTGATTTATTTAGGTGTATATACAATTGATACAGAATTTTATGTATTTTATTTTGCATGTATTTTATTTATTATGATGCTTTTATTCCACAAATTTTATT
Organism: Ottelia alismoides; assembly: GCA_037367405.1. NCBI lineage: Eukaryota > Viridiplantae > Streptophyta > Magnoliopsida > Alismatales > Hydrocharitaceae > Ottelia > Ottelia alismoides. Next base: position 361,987 of record JAZKJV010006286.1, read on the forward strand.
TGAAAATCATTTTGAAGACTATAGTACAAAATAATGGTTTCAAATATTTACAAACATTTGAAAGCCATTTTGCAACGATTTTGCAAACACTATATACATTTTCAAAATATTTTTACAACCATTTTCAAAATCTTTTGCAAATAGGTTTTCAAATCCTTTATTTCACACGAATAAAAGAATTTTTGCAATCAAAATATTTTTACAAAGGTTGAAATCGTTTCACAAAAAGTTTTCCAAATAGTTCACAACATTTTTCAAATCATTTTGCAAAACTATTTAAGCTGATTTATTAATCAGTATGTAAGAATCTGAGGAGCTCACAGTCATCTTTTATTATAGTAATAGTGATACTTTTATCATTACTTTTAGCTTGGGGCAGTATTTTATTTACAGTATGAGTTATGGCTTATAGTATATACATGGTATATACGCCACCCTATACTTAGCTTGAGCTATGTCCTCGTAGATCGAAGAGAAAAGCAAAGACATAACTCGTACTGAGTATAGACAAGTCGGAGGGATATATGAATAAGAAATGAATGAATGAGCAGTTGACCGTCCCCCCTATACTTAGGATCAAGTAATCCGAAGTATAGCGGATTGTACATAAAGCAGGGAGGGTCAAGGGTGGGAATAAACATATCAAAGAATTAACAAATCAGGGGTGCACCCCCCCCCCCATACTTAGGACATAGTATGTCCTAAGTGCAGAAAACTGTCTACAAGGGGTGACACCTTTTATTTAGATACAGAAGATAGAAAAGGAGAAGAAGAATAAAAGAGAGATATATACAGATAGACGAAAAGGTCGTGGAGAATATATGCATCACTCCCCCTATACTAAGGGTAAGATATCCCTAAGTATATGCAACAACAGGAGTGACGAAACTGAACGACGAACGAACAACGCGGTGTGTACCCCCTATACTTAGGAAAAGGTACGTCCTAAGTGTGGACACAAAGATATGGTGACAGATCTAGGGCACACAAAACATGCGGGAGAATAAGGAATAGAATATACAACACATATACACAAGTGGTGAAGAACTGGTGGAGTACAGGACGGTATCTGACAAGTGAATACCGTACTCGCGTCATCGTCTCCCTGTGAGAACAGTGACGTAATCAGACAGTGTAAGACACCTGGATATGCAGTCGGGTGGGTGTCGGCTACCGGGGACAAAAAGATCAGAAACAAAGCTGGGACCGGTAGCATGAAGCAGTCAATCGGCTTGTAGGGTCAGTATGAGGAAACAGAGCCGATACAGTAAGACCGGGAGGAAGAAGGAACAGTACAGATTCCTCCGGTCAATCAGAGTCTCAGAAAGATATGGAAAAGTAACGAACAAGAGACATCGTGGCATTCGGTGGTCATGAGGTCGGAAGATCACAGGAGACACACCGAATACCGCAGGTCATGGCTCAACCCTGCGAGGGTCGTCAAGGTGAGCAGGCTCAAAGGAGCCGGGAATCATACTCTAATCAGAAGACTTGGTCCAATGATCCACAGATCGGATACAGAATCAGAGAGGGGACCAAGTACACAGCTCAGAGGACTTGGCTTCGTGCTCCAACAGACAGGAGACACCAGAAATGAAACCAAGTACCTAGAAAATGATGTGCCCTCTCGCGGATAACCCTCGGAGAGTGGTACATGCTAATCATCGAATAATCAGAACAAAAGCTCACCCTTGCGAGGGTCGTCAAAGTGAGCCATCAGACGGATCACAAAAATGGTCTCGGTAGGTGACATGTCAGCCACCAACAGAGGAGACCAATCAAATCGGAAATATGTCGTAGTCTCCTGCAGATAACCCTCGGGGAGCTACGAGCTAGTCAAAGAATAATCAGAAAAGATCTCATCCTTGCGAGGACCGTCAAGGAGAGCGGACGCAAAGGCGCCTCGCCGAGTCAGTCACGTGCCCAATAGATCAGGCGCACAATAAAAAGGGAGACCGACTGCCATATCAGACGAATCGGCTTCGTGCTCCAACAGATGGAGGCACTAGCCGTGAGTGAAGCCTATCGTAAAGAAAGTGTCACATCCTTCCGCAGATAGTCCTCGGGAAGTGATGTGAGCTACGCAGTGAATAATCAGAGTACATCTCGTCCTTGCGATAGTCGCCAAGGAGAGAGGGGAGCTCGAAGGAGCCGGATCCATCAGACGGATCTACAGAAAATATGGCCTCGATAGACGGCAGTCCGCCTACCAACAGAAGAGACCAAAAGAGCTATAATGTGTCATAGCTTCTCACAGATAACCCTCGGAGAGTTATGAACTAGGCAGTGAATGACCAGAATATCGAGGCTCGTCCTTGTGAGGACCGTCAAGGAGAGCAATCATACAGTTGACCTCATGTGCCAATAGATCGCACACACAATCTCAAGGGGAGGCCAATCGAGCATATCATCTGACTCGGTTCTGCTTCCCATCACCGTGGGAACCCAAGCAGTGGATGAAACTGTAGTCCTAGAAATTGTGGCATTCTCCCACAGATAGTCCTCGGGGAGGTATGCGAGCTAGATAAATGAAGGTCACGGGAATGTTGGCATAAAGTCTCAGGTCCTCGAAATTATGTGAATCCATCAATCAACAGGAGGGCATAAGATCATGTGAGGGAGCAAATAATAAGATCATTCACAAAACATCCCTCAGGTCAATCAACTCTGGCTGAGATGGCACAACATATCAGCAGGACTCCTTTAAGTGCCAGGGTGGATCAAAGAGTCAGGAGATCAAGGATGGGTTACTCACTAAGATGAGAGATCATGTAGGTTCCACACACCTTTGTCTCGAAGTTCAAATCATAATAGTCGATCAATCCTCAAAATGGAGATGGGTAAGAACCTCAAAATGAATAAATCAATGACGGCTCATGGAATCATCATCAAATCATCAAAGTACGTCGCATCCTCAATCCGACGTGCTTGATCCAAATATCCCAATAAATAATCACACCTAATGATTGTGTATCATAAAAGAAATCCTCAATAAGCTCCTATGCACGTATCAAAGTCAAATCCACCAAGAGTAGTATATTAATCTCAGCGTCCTCAGCATCATGCCCGACTTACACAAATAATCAAGGTAAGTGAAAATCCTTGATGCGGGCCTCATCGATGTGCACACCATACCCGGGTAAAGGAAGAGTTGACACGGGGGACACGAGGAAGGTGGATAAGAAGGGTAACACAATGGAGTGGAGAAGCCGATTGAGCGATGTTCCAATATCACGGGTGGTAGAAGAATGATACAGAGGGGACGAGGAGGGTGTGCGAGAAGATGTGGACACAGATAAAATTGGGTGTTCCACACAAGGCGGGAACACTATCAAAATGGTGGTCCAAAGAGCATGCTCTCCTCGAACCGGTGAAGATGGGGACAGAAGAGATGGTACGGTGGTCACTAGGATGGTGGTGAAGAAGAGGGAAACGACGGTCTTGGCGAAGAATGATTGAGCTTGAGCGCCAATATCACGACTCGATGCAGATGAGGAGATATATGTATAAGAGAGGTAGAGAGACTCAAAGATGAAAAATGCATGACTCCCACGGACGGGACCGATGACTCTAATAATGAATGAAAACGCAACGGACTCCAAGTCACAATCAATACACAAGGCAAACCCCCAATTCACCTACTCGACACGGTGAAGACCGTCAGATGATGGTCATTTATCTTTTCGATTTTAGAGTTAGGTGAGAACCACAAAGTTGTACAAACACTTAGGAGGCTTGATGGGATTTGGGCTCTACTCCTTAGTGTGTACGTGAGCACTTAAAACGCATACAATGAGGTGGTTGCTCTCCCCAAGACAAGGAAATCCATTATGTTTTATTTTTAATCAATAGAGTTAACAGTCCCAATTTTATTTAGGTTATCACTTTTTTTGGGTATTTTTAATGCACGTGCCTATCGAGGTTCCAATTTCCATTAAGCATCTTAGGTTGACAAAAACAGAGGGAGAAGGTCGGAAAAGCCATGCAAGTCGGAAATCGATGATGCATGCTAAGTAAGAAGACTTACAGCGCTTCCCAGCACTCTCCATGCGGGATGCAAAATAAAATTGAAACCTATGCTAAATGCAAATGCAAGCCGAAGAAATCGCCTTAGGATAGTAACTATTATTATCGTGAAGCACCAGAACTCGGTCACCGATCCTTAATCTAAGTGTCCGGTCTTGGCTTACCCCTCCTCTTCTTGACACACTCGAGTTCAGGAGTAGTGCTTGATGGGGCTCGCTCACGGCACACGAAGAGATAAATGAACAGACTGTTTAAATTTGACTAGATCCAAAACACACTATAGGTACATGCAAATATATTAGGGTGTTTGGACCTAATCTACTCGATCAAGTAATTCCTAAACTAGGGCTCATTCACACAAAATAATAAAAATAAAAGAAAAAAGAAAAAGCGTCAAAACCGTTGAGGCCCCCAAGGGAACAATCCCTCGGGCAATGGACCTCGGGAAGTCTGAGTGTACCTGTGAGAGTCCTATATTATTACAATCCAAGTGTCACTCTCTCACATAAATAGACATAATGAAATAAAATGCATAAAAAGTATAGACTGTCTTCCAAAATTCCCATCCATCTGCCTTCAATGCTCTCTCTTGTTGGCGGTCCACCTCACTTGGGTGCATTGGTCCTCCTAAGAGGTCCTCCCCCACTTGGTGGTCCCTCGCATTAAAGACAAATAGAGGAGATGGGTCAGAAAATTCAATCAATAGTGTCAATAAATAATCAAATAAATAAATAAATGCTGGACATGAACAAAGAATTAAATAAATGAATGAATAAACCATACAAAATCCGTTGCCTCCCCGGCAACGGCGCCATTTGATGAAAAGGTTTTTCAGAGGGTCTAGAAGTCTCACGAGGCGAGAGATCCAGTTGCTGAATTGACCACTCCAAAATTCCTGAATCAATCAACAATTAACCCACAATACAAATATGCAATGAATATCCAAAAATGTGAAGTTAAAATTTATTATAACTCTACATGCAAGTGTGTATAGGTGTAAGCACAAGTAGATGTCGAACACTGGGAGGTGAATGGTTGAGTGTGAAATTGGTTACGCAGTTATTCAATTCTTGGTTCATGTCTAATTTTTATTGTTTTCGTGGGTTTTTTATTTTATATATATTTTTTATTTTGTTTTTGTTTTTATAATTTTTATTTTGTTTTTATATTTTATATTTTTTAATTTTTTATATTTTTAATTATATAATGTATATATATATAAAGAAATATATGTATGAGAAGAGAGAGAAATGTAGTATATGGATATATAGACATATATATACTCAATATATTAAGTAAAATATTTTTAGGCATTTTCTATTTTTCTAATTTTTATGTTATTTTTTCTGGAATTTTGCTAATTTTTATGTATTTTAAATTCCAAAAATGTCCCTCATATGGGACTAATTAAATAGGCCTAAACTAATTTGGGTTTTAAAATATGAAATAAGTCCAAAAATTATTCAAATTAATTTTAATACATAAATAATAATATATAGATAATTATAAAATAAGAAAACATATCTTTGGTATTTTCAAGGGTTTTTATATTTTTGTTTAGGATTTTGGAGCTTCTTGAAATTTTTATATTTTCTTTTTCTATTTTTAAGGTTTTTCATTTTCTGGACTCAATATATATAAATATACCATATATAATTTTTTTGGAATTTTTCAAAAAAAAATTATAATTTTTGTGTATTACCATAGTCGACGTCTCCCTTCGGTAAGGGGACCGGTACTACCAAAAAGTATGTCGAGAAAGGGCTTGTGTCTCTGGGAGGTCGATAAGCAGGAAAATCTTTCTAGGCCTTGGCCTCGATGTTGAACTTACTTCACCTTATTAGTAGGTGCTCCCTCATCTACGTGTACCCCAGCGTGTGCAGTCATCCCAGGTGTGGTGAGATGCAATTCTCGGACAGGGTTCCGGGTCGTCAATCCGCTTCGTGAGTTAGCGATCTAGGGAATCGAACCCGTTTAGGATGTGCAGAAGCTTTCTGAGGGGACGGGAAGAACCTCCTTTCCATTCAAGAGTTCTATTCTATTAGACTATATATATAAAACGGCAAAGAGGGGAAAGACCTTCACCAACCTCTTCGCGATATATAATAGGCGGCAGACATCTTCTTCGCTGACCTTCGCATCCTCTTTGAGAAGAAAACCGACTACCATCTCTCTTTCCAGGTGGAAGATCCAGTCGACTGCGATCACTTTCCAGCTTCCCCTTCACTTGTCTTTTTTAACAAGACTATAGGGCCTCACTTCTTCTCTTTTCTTTCATCTTATCCTCGAGAAAGATTGACGGATAATTAGCCTCTTTCCCTCTAAGAAAAGCCGAACAGGAGCTGTGTGGCTTGCTTTTCATTATTGATATCAAACTGTATGCTATACTTCACGATGATACATAATTAATTAATCTGTAACGGAAAGCGGTAGAGGGACGAAACTAACAGGCTTCGACTGCATGCAGCAAAGGTGGTGCGTAGCGGGACGAAGGCTACGAAGGTGCGTGCGCAGCGAGGACGTAGGAGAGGCTAGGGGTCCTAGGGAGGTTCGCTTACTATAGCGGATCGTATACGGTACTCCACGTACTGCTTAGAAGACCTGTGCCAACTCGCTAACTAGATATTTGGGGTTGACTCCATTTACTAAAGCTTGACGACTAGAAAAAAAGGTCAAAGTCAATCACCCTCAATCCGCGGCTGCATCAGACCATCACGACGAGCATGCTTGATCCATCTAATAATTTTATAAATTAAACAGTCCAAAAAGGGCTCCTTTTTCATTTTTTATAATTAGGTTAAATGCAAAAAAAGCAGAATAAATTATGGGCGTGAAAGTACACTACATGAAGCATCTAACCTAATTTTTATGGATTTTTAGGAGCTACATAGGTTTTTTTAATAAATACATAAAAGACACAACAATCAAACAGCCTAGCAGGGGCATTTTTGCAAATAAAATAAATACAGGGGGCTCTAAGCAAAAATACCTACAGGAATCCGCATTTATTTCATTTTTAATAACTATTTTACAATTACAAAAAGGCGCCAGCATGCAAAATTCACGCGCCTCACGTGGGACTGCACGTGAGGCGCGGATGGACCATTTTGTAATTCCAAAAAATGTAGTGGCCCTTTTACAAAATTCACAATTTATTTACAATGTTATAATTTATTTACAATATTAAAATTTAAATACAAAAAGAGCGGGGTATGGGTTTGCAATTTACCCCCCAAAGAGGCGCTTCATCCGACGGCTGATTTTCGTGACTTATCCACGTGGCGCCTCCACGTTTGCCGATGCCGCTTCGCCATCTGACGTCTGAGATTAGGTCACTCACGTGATCCACCGGCTGAGGCTCTGGAAGATCGGACGTCCGTGATTAGACCTGGGACCTAGATCTTTATCCGACGGCGAGGAGAGGTGCTGGAAGAACAGGGGAAGAACTCGCCGCTGGCGAGTTTCTCCCGGCGAGATCTCTCCTCTCCGACGCTCTTTACTCCTCCCCAAGGTCCCAAATCGTTCCTGGTAGGTTCCTCGATCATCTGGAGGTGTCGGATCGGGCCGACGTACGCTGGAGTGCCACCGTGAGCTCGAGGAAGAAATATGGCTCCAGGTACCTCCACCCGCTTGTGATTCGTCTCCTGGCACATTTTAGCGTGCCTGACCTGCACAGAAAGGTAGAGGGGCTCGAGGGCTTTCTCCTTGACCTGGGGTTTGAAGCTGGAAGCGAGGGGATGACAATGGGCGGAGAAGCTCCGGCGGAAGGCAGTGGAGGAGCTTCGATTCGCAGAGCCGATGATGCTCTGGTTGAACAAAGATGGGTAAGATGTCGAGAACGCGAAAGGGGATGAAATGGAGGTGAAAAGACGGTCGGAAACAGTCGAGGGCACGGTGGAGAAGTCACCGGAGCTGAGCTCCGACGAACTTCGATTTGGCTGATCTACGCTAAACCTAAGGGCTGAACGCTAATCTAAATGCGGCAATGAAATTCTGAAACTAAAACCTATCTAAAACAAGTAAAAGTGCAGCTCTTATACTTGGGGGCCTCCAGGGAGCAGGACGGACGCCGGAACTCCGCCGCGATAAAATTTCTTCCTCCTCCGGCCGATTCACGGTGCTAGGGAGCTCCTCCTGTCACAAGGGCTCGTTCAGGACCGAATTCAAGGTGTTTTGGGGGAAGTAAGTTGGCCAAAATGGTGAAGGAGGAGGATGGAGATTATTTATAAACATGCATGGACGCCCTTATTAACTAGCTAATATCAAAGAATATGGTCTATGTACACGCGCTCTCATGTGTTGGCGTGGATCATCATGATTCTGGGAGAAAATTTCGTGAAGAGATCGAAAGCGATGGATCACTGCATAGAGCAGGAAAAATGCAAGAATATCGGGGCTTTACCAGGTCTGACGGATCTGACCCACGGATGGGACAGTTGACAAGGCGGTTAACAGTCGCAGAGATCCTATTGGTCCATGTCAGCGCGACGTTGACTAATTATTTTAACATAAGAAATGACCTTATTTATTTTTGCTTATAAAATAAAAAATGTTTATTAAATAATGTAGTATTTATTTATGATATTTATTTATTTTTTTGATGTAATTTTCTATTAATTTTATTTTAATGATGTATTTATAAGTGTATTTACATGTGTATTTGTATAATTTATTTTTATTTTGTATATTTTATTATTTTATTTTATTATTTTATATAATTATAACTTATTTTTGTAAGTATAAATATATTTTTGTTTAATTTTTATGAGTTTATTTACATTTTTAAAGAAATAGGTCTATGTAATGTGTAGGCATACTTATAGGTAATTTACCTATATTCTATATACATTTTATTTATTCAATTTTATTTATTTTTATTTTGTATTTATATTTTTACTCGATTATATATACTATATAAAATAAAAAATATGATAGAATAAAATAATTAAAGAATGTATTCCCCTTTTATATATATACATAAAGAACATAGGTATTTCATCTATGTTTTGGCATAGTTTTATTTTATTATCCTTTTTATTTTAGGTTTAATTCTAATTTTAATGTACATATAGGTTATACATCATGTTTAAAAAATTATAAAAATATGAATGTGTAAAAATAATAAGTAATGGATCAATTGAATATTTTAATCGGTATTATGTACAATAGGGGCCCAAATCCAAAGTTTCACAAATAAACTCCAAAAATTATGAAACCAATTTTATTAAATAGTTCTTGGAAAGCTATATACAATTAAAGGTGAGTTTGGTTGATTTTGAGTTTTTATTTGCAAGATATGGGTTTGTGAAGTTGAGATTCTGGCTTTTTATTCAGTGCATACAATGTACACTGTATATTATTTTTGTACAAACTTAATTTTGTATTTTTATTTACATTTTTATCTACAACTTTCATGTACAAAATATTTTTATTTGCGGAATAGATAATTAAATACAAAATGGGTGCCAAAATGCATAAATGAATGATTAAATAATTGGGGTATCTATTGTATTATTAGCCCTTATCTCCCCCTACTTTATTCCTTGTCGACCAATTCCATTCTGGCCTTGGTCTCAGGGTTAGGGTCATAAAATATTTGCAATATTTTATTCCTTTTCCTTTTCTTCTCTTTATTCTATAATTTTGGCATTAAAAACCTTATTTTATGTACAATAAATACAATAAACAATGAATGCTAATATGTATAAATTGATGTTATTTACATGCATTTGCTGGGGTTTTTAAGGCCAAAATGATAGAATAAAGAATGATGAATCGAGTTTCATCAGATCTTCATTGAGGATTGCGGGAAGAGCGCATCTCATCAACGCGCCCGCAAGTGCCATCTTCGTGGATCGGACTTGAGACAGGAGGATCTCTTACTTTTGAGATCTCGTGATCACAACCACGCTTCAAGAGGGATTTCTAATACTTTATGGTTTAGTGAAACGATCCAAGAAATGTTCTTGTGATCATGTGGTTTCATCACTTGATTAAGAAAATTAATTTTCGCGTCATCTAGCGACTAGTGTGACTACTCACCACGGTCGCATGAGATCCGATCAACACGCTTCCGTGATGCGCTTGAGGATTCTCAATATCCTTCAAACCTAATCGAGGCCTATATTGTGGCGCGTTGGTGTGCATGTAAGGGAACATGGGTAATACGATATCTCAAAGGGACCATACAGGTTCAGTTACTGAATCGGAAGACATGAGCTCACTCATGAAATATTGGAAAGAATCAAATTCCGTGCATGGTCGCCTCACTTTAGAAGCTTGACTGAATTTGTAGATTTGATATATACTTTTGGAAAGTATATGATCGACTGAAGTAGACAGTATAAAGTTGATCTAATACTTCGGGTTTATTCCGAGTCTTCCAGTATGCAGGATGTACAGGTATTGGGAATACCTGAGGGTGATGTGATCATAAACGATTGTATGACGATGACGCTTCCATTCCTAGGGATTGATGAAACGGGTCTGGATTTTAGTGACTCCTCTCAGTAGAGAAGTAATCTGATCTTGGTCTAAATGTTGGACATTGATCTGAATGTCATTCAGATGTAATGAGAAGATTAGATTTACCGCTTGATTTAATCAAGCATCTGTGGGAGGCCCGCGATCTGGATTTGAGATATGATCTCAATATCCAAGTCACTATATGTGGAACAATAAAATCACCCTGTCCTTATCTCCAAGTATCTGCGAAGAAAGTGCATTATCCGTGAAAGGGTTCGGGATAATTTCATTGTTGATATTATGTATCCGAGCATTGAGAAAAATGATAATTAAATGTGATTTAATTATCACGAATAATATGAATTTGATTCATATTATAAGAGGAGTTATCTTAGATAATTAAATGTGATTTAATTATCAAAGATGTGAATAATGTGAATGTGATTCATATTATTAGGACACATGAGAATAAGAGATCAAAGATGATTAAATGTGATTTAATTATCATGGATATGAATAATGTGGATAGAAATATCCATATTAATCATATATATTATAAATGTGATTTATAATATATAAGAGAGAGCTATTTGTAACTTACATTTATTAATTAAATGCTGATATGAATTAGATTCACATTAACCAATTAATTGAAAATGTATTTTACATTTTATTTTGGGTTGTGAATGTGATTCACAATTTTCCAATGGCAATATTGCAATATTCACAAAATAATTATGAGTTATTGTTGAATTATTTACAACAAGTGTTGTTAGAAATATTGGATATGTAGGATTTTTAAATGGCGAACTATAAAAGGGAGTAGGGTCAAATGAGAGCATATGTATGAGCTAAAAACTCTTGAATATACACACACAAGAAATTTGGGTTTGGTTCCTATTTTATTTGTACAAGTTGGTATTTTGTCATATTTGTATATTTTCCTCTACATTACTATGGAATAATACAAAAAATATGTTAAGTGGAGTTGTAAGAAAATAGATATTAATTTTGTTATGTACAACATATGTATCTCTTTATAGGTTTCCTTATTTTCACTACTCTTTATTGAGTCGATCAAGGTAGTGAAGGATATGGTGAGATCCTTAAGCACATCACGGAAGCGTGAGGATCGCATCGTATGCAATCGGGAACGCCTAGTCGCACTAGTTGCTCGATGCAGCAGAAATGAAAATTTTCATGTGAAGAAACCACATGATCCAAGAACACTTCTCAGATCATTTTGTCTAAACCACAAACAAGTAATAGGATTACCTCTTGAAGCGTGGTTGTGATCGAGTCTCTAAACGAAGAGACCTCCTGTCTTAAGTCCAATCCGACGAGGGAAACGCTTGCGAGCGTGCTGATAAAACACGTACTTCTCGCAATCCATGTTGAAGATCCAAGCCACGGATCTCCTTGTCTAGAAAAACGAGATACGACGTCTTCTTCACGAGCAAGGCACGCTGAAGTAGACGGAGATCCACAGGCAAACCATCGGACAACATAACGATGACGCTGGGGTGATGGACAATCTCTCTAGGGCATCCATGGTGGACGACCACATAAGAGAGATAAAGAGAGTAGGCATGTAGAGATAAGGAGAGAGACAGAGAGAGTTGTTGTCTCACTTGTAACATATAAGAGCAAGGGTGCCTCTCCTTTTATAATATTTTGGGATCCACGAGTCTCGATCTATCGGACAACACAAATCTAATGGCTCTCATTGATTTGTGTTTCTTTTTAATGGCCAAGATTTGTGTTGGTAGAAACCAAAAACTATTAATTTAATTCAGATAAATATATATTGATGAATCAATATAATTCAATCACCAAATTAAATCAAGATCTCATGGACATCATAGGAGAGAGAGTGCCTCCTTCCATGTTGGAAGGAGGGGAGGGCCACACATTCCTAATAGAAGTGATGGCCGTCCACTCTATGTATATGGAAGGTGGCTCTCATCTCTATAATGCAATCATTAAGATTATGCAACAACTTTTGTTGCAAATTATTCTACAAAAATAATTCATAACTGTTTTGTAGACATTGCAATCTTGCCATTGAAAAATTTGTGAATAATATTCACAACCAGAATAAAATGTAAATTACATTTTCAATTCAATGTTCAATGTGAATCCAATTCACATTAATATTTAATTAACAAATGTAAATTACAAATAGCACTCTCTTACATATTATAAATCACGTTTACAATATATATGACTAACACAGATATTGCTATCCACGATATTCATATCCATGATAATTAAATCACATTTGATCATCTTAGATCTCTATTCTCTTGTTCTCAAATAATATGAATCACATTCACATTATTCATGTCTTTGATAATTAAATCACATTTAATTATCTTAGATAACTCTCCTTATAATATGAATCAAATTCATATTACTCACGATAATTAAATCACACTTAATTATCAATTTTCTCAATGCTTGGATACATAATATCAGCAACGAAATTATCCTGAACCCTTTCAAGGATAATGCACTTTCTCCGCGGATACTTGGAGATAAGGACAGGGCGATTGTATTGTTCCATGTATAGTGACGTGGATATTGAGATCATATCTCAAATCCAGATCGTGAGCCTCCCATAGATGCTTGAATAAATCAAGACTGCAAATCTAATCTTCTCATTGCACTTGAATCACATTCAGATCAATGTCCAACATTTGGACCAAGATCAGATTACTTCACTACTGAGAGGAGTCACTAAAATCCAGACCCGTTTCATCACTCCCAAGGAATGGAAGCGTCATGGTTATACAATCGTTTATGATCACATCACCCTCAGATATTCCCAATACCTGTACATCCTGCATACTGGAAGACTCAAAATAAAATCGTAGTATTAGATCAACTTTACACTATCTACTTCAGGGTTTATCACTAAGTTTCTCATTCGATCATTGGGTGTTGGTCTCGATCATATACATTCCAAAAGCATATATGATACCTAGGTCTTGATCATATATTTCCAAAAGTATATATCTTACCTATAAATTCAGTCAAGCTTCCAAAGTGAGACGATCGTGCACGGAATTTGATTCTTCCCAATATCTCATGAGTGAGCTCATGTCATCCAGTTCAGTAACTGGACCTGTATGATTCATTTGAGAGATCATATTACTCATATGCCCTTACATGCAGACCAGTGCGCCGGTGTATAGACCTTGATTAGTTCGTAAACCTATTGGTCAGCCAAATGTACATACTCAGATATATAGTAACACATCTATCTCCGGTCAGAGGATGTGTGCCTATATCATGACAACAGATGATATATGACTTTGGTTATCTCGATCTCATTAAGTCAACTCTTTGACCTAACTAATCTGACACCTCCGAATCTCTATTCATATGCAGAGGACCTACATCAAGAGGTCGATCAAATATCAGCCTAAATGAGACAGGATTGCCATCTCCTACCCAGGATGGAGATCATCTCTTAACAATCATTTAACGGTGCTTGATGAGTCCTCGATCTAACCCTTTAGATATTCATCCAAGCACCAGCCTCTATGATTCAATAGTTGAATCAATAGTTGTATGATTATTAAGATGGCCATGGTACATAACCCTAAGTATAATAAGGGACCTATTATGTAAATTATTTATTCTTCAGTCCAGATCAGGGAATGAAAATTCGCAATAACATTTATTGCATAATGGCTCGCCGTGGTCTCACATGTCCAACAATCTCCCACTAGCCAAAAGAGCCATTAATAGGCTAATCATTTAAACCCGCACTCATGTGACATTCATAGTCTATTTAAAAAATAGCTAGGTAAGCTGATTAGTCACTCTATTCCCAAGGGACTACGCCAAGTCCTTTTTACGGCACTTGCATATCTTCTAGTAACAGCGTTCGCATCCAATGCGAATGTTGCATCTTATTCAATCAGTACTCAATCTTGTTAGTTATAGTGTCCTTGACATTATAGCTTAATAATTATCATAACCAGTATTTCCAAAAACCTTATTAGATTACTCTTATTCCGGGAGATCACTATCTCTTAAGGTATACACAGTTAAGACCTTTTTAGATCTCTTCTATAAAGTCTTAAGCTTTTGAAAACAAGACTTTGAGATCACTATCTCAAAAATCTTGTCATCTATGAAGATTTTGTTATTACCGCAATCAAGTGTTTTATCTCCATAGCAGGATTAGCAACATTTTACTACTCCCACTGCATGGTAGATATCTGGCTTTTGTACACATCTAGTATACACTCAGCTTCTCGTAACTGATGCACAAGGGCAAGCAGTTCTAGCATTCACTTCCTCAACTCCTTGAGGTGCTATCCCTTAATATATGTCAGTACCATATCTTAAGGGATGGAAGCCTTTCTTGGAATTTATAAGAATGGAATATGTCCAAGGTGTGCTACAAATGTGACAGTCCCAATATCCTCTTCTCTTTGCTTATGAACAACTTCGAAACTAAGATCCAAGAGGTATCCTTGAGATCATATCTTAAGTTATGGAACAACCAGATTATAAAACATGTATTATTATCCTTATATCATTTTAAATGATTAGGATATTATCTACATTTACCATGATGAACACAAAGATACTCCTACTAAACTTCCCATGGCTCATCAAGATTCTATATGAAATCATAACATTTATAATTTCATCAAATCTTATGTTCCAGCTACAAGAAGCTTATTTGAGTCCATAGATGGATTTCTTTAGCTTGCACATATTGCTTTCCTCAGCCATGAAGCCCTGGGGCTACTTCATGCGAATATCCTCAGAGATGTATTCATAGAAGAATGTAATACTGACTTTCATCTTGTAAATGTCAAAGTTTATTTGTGTAGCTATAGTCAGCAATATTCTGATGGGTTTAAGCATGTCCACTGAAGAGCAAGTCTCATCGCAAGCGATGTCTTCTCTTTGGTGTATATCTTGTGGATACGAACCGTGCTTTGAAGGTATCTACCTTCTCAGCAGGTTCCCTTTCTCTTGAAGATCCATTTACACCTTAATGGGTCTAAACCTTATAGGTGGATCCTCGAAGGTCCATATACAACACTTGTACATGAAGTCTACTTTAGACTTTATTGCTAACATCCATCTTTCCATGTCTTGATCTTCATAAGCGTCCTCATATAAAGTTAGATCATGTCAGATTTAACTGAAACAAGAAATACATCCTCAAACTCATTTGAAGAGGTATTAGTGTTTCATCTTTTATTATCCGTTTAGTTTTCGATTTCAGGAGTCTTATTATCATCTCAAGATTAAATGAGTTCCTTTACTTTATTTTCATATTGATTCTCAAGAGAGTCATCCTCTAAGAATCACATTCTCAGAGATGAGATCTTTTGAGAATCCCAAGGTCATAAAGTAGGCATTCAATACTATATGTTATTTTCCTAATGAAGTAGCACTCTCTAGTGCTAGATTCCAGCTTATATGCATGGAACCTTATTAATGATATACATTGTAGTCTCTACTACACATATATACATGGAAACTAAGGGATAATTTTGCTAAAACTCGTCATTGATAAGATCATGTCAGACATGATCCAATTGTATCTCCTTATAACTCTATTGAGTTAAGGTGTGTTAGGAGGATTGAGATAGAAATGATATTCATATCTCCATAAGGTATTCTTTGAATTTATCTAGCAGGTACTTGCTACCTAGATTAGATCAAATTCATTTTATCTTATTTCAACCTTTGGTTCTAAACCAAAATAATGAAATCTTTGAACATTTCAAAGGTTTCTTAGGTGAAGAGAAGAAATCTCATGTCATACATAATAATCAATAGATATCATACATCCATTACGTTTACTATGATATAGATGATCTGCATACATCAATATGAGATCCTGAATATCTTGACATCTTACACCTTTCCCAAGGAAAGGTGTCTTGGACATATTTTACTTTTTATTACAATGTAAGTTTTTAAATTTTAGACATTCTAAAGTTTCATTCTTACTTGTCTATTGATCAAATCAACAGGCAAACGTCCAAAGCTTGATGCCAGATCATTGTCAAATGATCTTTATCCTCTTATTGATCTTTAAAGGTTTAATTTCTTTATTAGAAATGTTAATGAACCATTCATTAATTTTATAATTCAGTTGAGTCCTCTGGATGTTAGATTACTTTCTGAAATATATCCATCACAACTCTTTATGATAGGTCCATTCCAGAATTCATGTTTATTTCCAACATTTAGAAACAAACAATGAGTGTATTCTAATGTCTAGGTCAGAGAGACATTCTCTAAGACCAAGGGCTCTCCCACTGAAATTATGAAGTCTATTGATCCAATGGAAATTGTTGCAACAATTGCATCAATTCCAACATTGGATGACCATTAAACCTTAAGATCAAATTTCTAATCTTCTAATATATATGCAACCAATTGTAAGTGTCATTAGAAGATTGAGATACAATTATTGGACTTTATCTTATCAAATAAGAAAGTCAATTTCAATAATTTATATAGATCACTTCGATTCTCTATCTGAATCCTTCTCTAAGGATTCTAGACAGACTTGACAGTCATACTATCAACACATCAACTTATTACGGTATTGGCACTTATCAACTATTTGGATGCCATATGAAAGTCGTAGAAGTACAGTCAACTCTTTGACTATCCTTCTCACCTTGGGTCTGACCCATGCTTCCACTGCGCTCCCTATATCTATAAACAACCATTGTTTAAGACTAAGGATCTCTTATGTTAAATTCAAAAGAATTCAATGTAAGAGTATTTCAACATTTATACATGCTTCATTAAATTCATACAATATGAATATTATGAAGCTTCAAGAATAACTAGAGTATAGACAGTAGAATGATGCCACTCGTCATGTCTACATCCATCTAGACTCTTAAAAACATTGGTTCAGGTAGGTATCCAAACATTTTGAATATTTCATCTCTTATAAATACACCATTCTGCATGATGCAGTGAACCATCTCATTCATGATAAATGTCAAGAGCACATGTGTATGTGATGACCGGCCAAATGACAGAGGTAAAGGTACAGAAATTAGGTCGTTGCGACCTCTATCACTCGACTAAGTCAATCAAGAAAAATGAACCACTCGAAAAATACGTAAAATCGAAACAAAGCGGTCCTGCTATGATATTAACCTGGTATAGCACCCAGGGTCGAACACAAGGAGCACGGATTGGCTAAAAAGCCTACGAAATAGTCGAAGAATCAGAGAAAAAGGGAAAACATTTTTAGTGGTTTTTTAATTGTTTTTAAATTTTTCTTTGGATTTTTAATATGTAAAAAAATAAAAGAAAACAGAGACAAACACACTTTGGCAATTTATTTAATGCATCAAAATTCAAGCAAAATTCAAACAAAAATGTTTTTATGTTTTTTATGTTTTTTAGTGTTTTTGGTGAATTTTTGGGATTTTTATGATATTTATTTTAATTTCTAAAAATCAAACAGTAAGAAAAACAAGGGGTACTGTCCAGCCAAGCCTAAAGTCCTTAAATAAAATACCTAAGAACCTCAAAAGGGCCTGGAGGTAATTTTCCTGTAAAATAGAGAAAACAAGGGAAATTTGAGTACCAAAATTATTGTTTTTGGATTTTTAATGTATTTATTAGAATTTGTATGGGTTTTTTGAGGGTTTTTAAGTTTTTAGGGTTTTCCAGTGATGAAAAATAGCCAAAGTTGGCTAGAAAATCAATCAACACACAATAAACAGTACCTAATTTTTATAGAATTTTTAGGGGGGTTTTTATATTTTTTTTGTGATTTTCAAACTAAACAGTGCCAAAAATAAAGGTTTTTGAATTTTTAAAAATATCAAACAAGATCAGAAATGTCCTCAAAAATCAACAAAAATCCTACACCATGGCAGGAGCCATGTGTCAAATTTTTGTTGGATTTGGAGGTGATTTGATATTTTATTCAAAAATGACAAGGGGGCACTGTGCACAGGGACCAAAGTGCAAATACCCAAAGTTCTGGGGGTCCTGGTGCAAAATACCCAAGAAATCACGCGCGAGGCACGTGCCTGGGGCACTCAGGGACCTATATGTAAGAAAAACAAGTCCAAGGACCTTTTGGTAACTCGTACCAAAAAGTCCAGGGGCTGTTATGCAAATATCCCACTAAAAGATGCACATGTGCAAATAAAACGCTCACAGGGGCATAAATGCAAATACTGAAAATATTTCATTCATTTATGAACAACCAGAACTACAGGGCTAATGTTGCAAATATACCAAACAAAGCACGTGGCAAAGCACGTGACAGACACTCACAGGGGCATAAATGCAAATAAACTAGAGTACCAGGTTCCAAGTGCAAATATCCCAACGTAAATAAAAGACACACAATATTTACAGGACTAAAACGTAAAGCATAAACTAAGAGGGGGCCTACGGTAATTTACCCCTTTATTAAGTCGAGCCGATGGATGGACGCCACGTGGATAGATGGACGGCTGAAAAGGGGTGGCGCCCAGGGCTGGATCCTCGACTGTGATCCGACGGTCCAGGTGCTGCCACGTTGCAGATCGAACGGTGGACGGAAGAAGTGGCTGAGCTTCGCTGGATCGACGGTGGAGATCGACCCTCGAATGGATCTGACGGTTGAAGCTGCTCCTCGGATGGACGATCGTGATTGAATCTGGAGCTCGGGGTCAATCGGACGGCGGAGAAGGATGGTGGACGAACAGGGCTCCGGCGAACTTCACCGGACTCGTGACGGCGCTGGTCTCCTTCTGGACGCTCGCTGAAGATTGGAGAAGGAAGCTGCGGGCCCTCCGCGTCTAATGGAGGCCTCCAATGACCCAACCGATCCTTGGAGAGGTCCGGCGAGGTCGGCGGAGGCGGAGCAGCTGGACCAAGTGGTCCAAGCCCTCAGATGGGCTTGGATGGACCTGCAAAGTAACCCAGCAAACTCGCGGGTCGAGGGCAAAGTGCCTCGACCCCGTTAGGCGTGGTGAAGGTGATCGGGGAGGCGAGATGGGCGAGCTCCGGCGAGGCGATGGACGGAGGAACTCGAATCCCCAGCTCCTGTGCGAGCTGGGTTGAACGGAGGTGCGGAGAACGTGCGCGGGAGGAAGGCGGAGATGATGAAGGATTCCGATGATCGAATAGGTGCGTGAGATGGTCGGAATCAACGGAAATCGACGGCGGCGCGAATTGGGGCAAAATGGAAATTAGGCTAAACGGCTAAGCTAGACGATTACCTGGGTGATCGATGAGACTGTGCTGGAGCTGAGGTACCTCCCGGTCGTGGCCTCGAAGGTCGTCAAGTCCTGAGGCTCGGGCTCCTGCACTGGGCGGAGCACGGCGGCGCAATGTCGCCGGATCAGTGGTCCGGCCACCCCCTCCTCGCTGCGACACGGGCAATCGAGAGCTGTCACCTCAGGGATTGCGGTGGAGGTCACGGGACAGAGAATGGGGAACCAAAGATGCCGGAATCGAGCGGCGGATCTCAGAATATATATGAGTGCAGACCCGACTAGGGCTGATCGGGTAGGGTCACGGTGGCGCGCGGATCCCGAGGTAGATGCCCGGCGAGGATGTCGGATGTGGGAGGTGTCAAACGGAGTCGGGGTTAAGGTGTTAGGCAATCGGGTCGAGCGGGTATAAATCCGAGAAGAAGGTCCGGCGCTCGAATCCGCGAAGAATGGTCCTGGGGGGGTCAGTTGACCGGGCGGTCAACATCCCCAGGGCCCAATGAAATCAGGCCACGTGGCGAGATCTTGAGGTGACAAATACACCTAGCTAGGGGCCGAATCAGCAAAAACTTTCAACATGAAATATTTTTCTTTTATTTTTTTCTATTTTTTGGTGATTTTTAATTAATTTTTGGAAATAAAAATAGGGTATTTACATAGTATAGCTATACATAGGTATTTGTACAATGTTTCTTTTTAATTTTTTTGATTTTTAATTTGTTATTTTTGTGCATTTTTATTCCCATTTTATATTTTATTTATTTATAGTATAAAATTAGGAATAAAAGGGTATTTTTATTTTATTTTTATTGTTATATACATGGGTGGAATAAATAGTTATATACATTTATATACATGATATATATACAATGTATTTTTGTATTTTTAATTTTGTTATTTTTATTTGATTTTTGTTTTGATTCTTTTTATTTTATTTATTTACAATATGTAACATAGAATATTTACAAAAAAAGTTTACTAAATAATTTATTTATTTATAGGGTTACATAAATGAGGAGGCATGGTTTATGTACATGGTGAAAGGGTGTTTTTGCATTTTTTATTTTTAGATTTTTATTTTGTTTTTAATAGTTTCTAAATATATACAAAATATGTACAAGCATATTTTTGGGTGAGGAAAATATAATTTTATTTATTTACAAAAATCTATACACATGAGCCCCTATCTCCCTCTACTTTGGCTTTTATGCGGTCAGGCCCATGCTGAGCCCTCCCTTGGGTTAGGTTGCTCAATATTTATTCTAAATATTTCCCTCTTTTTATTTTTACTCTTGATTCTTTTATTTTTGCACAAAAACATGCTAATTATAGGTTTTTACACAATGCATGCTTTTGGTAATTATTGATATTTACATATATCTACATGTATTTGCAAAGGTTTTTGTAGCTAAAATATAAGAATAAAGAGTGATGAATGGGTATTCATCACCCCCCTATACTTAACTTTGCTAATCCCTTAGCAAACACTTATTTGAAAAAGAAGTGAAAAAGAAAGAAAAAGAAAAAGAGGATGTACATGGATCAAGGTTGAATTATTAAACTTTCCTTCATTAAATTAAGATATGGAGCTTGATCAGATCTTTGGATTATTAATGTGTCGGAACCTTATTTAGACTTAGGCTTAAAACTCAACAGCCTCTAAGTTTCACCAATCTATGGACAAGACTCCTCAATAAACCAGATCAGAACAAGTCTACATACACAAACTCTAATGACCATGAATCTTTCCATGCGGTGTAAGTGATATGTGGCTCCCCACCTCAGAAGTACAAAGAAACAACCTCCCTCAACCTGGTAACTCTGATGCCTCGGTCTAGCAACTCTTTCCTCGAGAAGCGGGGTATTCCCTTCTAAGTTCAAGTGCAACCGGCTCAAGAAGAGGGGGTAGAAGTATAGAGTTTTGGAAGCTTAGCCAGTGTAGCTAAGTCTCCCGCTGCAAGCTTCATGAGATGTAACATGGATACCATAAGCTTTGCTTCATTTGACTATGTACACTCCGGTGGGGTTATTAAATTTTCAATCCGACCCACCACTTTTTTGGAGTTCTTCTTGCATTTTTTTTTCAAGGACTTCTGTACAGCATATCTACATGGTGCAGCATATATACAAGAAATTTCCTCTTGAGCCAGTAGACTATCCCTCTTTTGAAGCTTTATTGCAACCCACAGCTTCTGTCTTTAGCCTTCATCACCACTAGACCAAGTTGAGGTGCACTTCCTTCACTAGAAGAAGAAAAGAGGTTCCGCCTAGAAGTACTACCCTCATATGCTACCCCAAGCCAAAGGAAACTGCCTCCTCACCACCTCATCCGTGGAGAGCCATGTGTAAAGTGCAGGTGCAGGTCAAGCCATTGTCTCTAAGAGTCATGCGTGTGTTGTTAAGTGTTCTACTTAAGCTCATCAAGATGACATATGCTCATAGCCTAGTGGACTCAAAGAATTAAGTCCTTATGGACCTGAAAAGCCTTAAACCTAAGTCCTATAAGGTTCCTCTTAAAGTTAAGTGGATTAAGATCTTTTTCAAGCTCCATTTCTCAATTTAATTCCAGGCTTAGTTTAAATGTCAACTCTCATCCAGGAAAAACCATATACATATATGTACACAAGATGCTATTTACAAATATTTACAATCATGCAAAATTTTTGAAAAATGTTTTGAATTCATGGATGATGATGATGCATGAAGTGCAAGTTTTGCACAAAGATATTTACAAGCATTTACACAAGATTTTTGCAAACTTTTGATTTTCAAAACATTTTGGAAAAAATTTGTACTATTTACATAATTTTGATACAAAACTATTCACACAAGCTTTACACAAAAGATTTTTGAAATCATTTTTACAAAAATACTTTGTACACTAGCTATGTATGTGCATGATAAAAGAAGTTTATGTGCATGAAAAATTTTTAATTTTTGTGATTTTTAGCCATTTTATTTATTAACACACTCACACAAAGTACGGGTTATGGCTAAAGTATATATGAAATATATACACACCTCCCCTATACTTAGCTCGAACGATGTCCTCAGAGTGATCAAGAGCGATGAAGAAGACATAACTCGTGCTTAGTAAAAGGGGAGTGAAAAGGAATGGCTAAGTACAGGAACGAATAAATGAATAGAATGAGAGGAGCTCGGTGGTTTCCCCCTATACTTAGGATTAACTAATCCTGAGTATAGAAAGCTGTACATGAAGGGAAATCCGAGTGAAGAAGATACAGAATCTGCCCCCCCCCCCTATACTTAGGGTAAAGTATCCCTAAGTATAGGCAGCAAAACAGGAGCAAACTGAATGAAAAGAATACTCGCAGGTCCGACATCCCCCCTATACTTAGGGTAAAGTACACCCTAAGTATAGCATAATCATAAGATGAGAAAAGGGATGTGGGACTAAAGAATAGAATGATATGGACAACTGGATCTATACAGGCGGAGGAACAGTGAAAATCAGGCGTGAGATGCAAAAGATGTGAGTAAAGAGACCACATCTCACGCAAAATGAATAGGGGCAACAATAACGTCCCGCGGCTCATGATCTAGAAATGGCTTGAGCCGCTGGCCATTCACTCGAAAGGTGCTCTCAGAAGACAACTCGGATATATCAATACTACCATTGTCGTGCACCTTTCTGACGAGAAAAGGTCCCTTCCATTTGCTCTGTAGCTTCCCTGGAAATAATCGTAGCCTCGCATCAAACAGCCATACTCTCTGTCCAATCTCAAAATGCTTGTGGCTGATATGAGAATCATGCCACTCCTTGACTTTCTCCTTATAATGTAGGCTGCTTGAGAAAGCTGCATCTCTAAGCTCCTCCAGGGCAGCTAACTCTGCCCTCCTCTGGTCTCCCATACCATCTGGATCCATCAAAATATCTGTAACTGCCCAAAGTGACTTGTGCCTCAGCTCAACAGGTAAATGGCACGGCTTGCCATATACGAGGCGAAAGGGAGACGTGCCCAATGGTGTCTTGAAAGACGTCCTATATGCCCACAAGACCGAGTCCAAAAGCTGTGACCAATCCTTTCGGTCAGGGCGGACGACTTTCTGCAGAATAGTCTTGATCTCCCTATTCGACACCTCAGCTAGACCATTCGTCTGAGGATGGTAAGGTGTGGCAACACGATGGTCTATACTGAACTCGCTAGCAAGGGCCTTCACCTGGTCGTTGATGAAGTGAGATCCCCCATCAGAAATCAGAACTCGTGGAACCCCGAACCGCATGATGATATGCTTCCTCAAAAATCTGCAAACTGTCCTCGCATCAGCGGCTCGGGCGGGGATAGCCTCCACCCAACGACTCACATAATCAACGACCAACAGAATGTACTCAAATCCCTGACTTTTAGGGAATGGACCCATGAAATCGATGCCCCATGCGTCAAAAACCTCACAGAAGTGAATGGGCTGCATCGGCATCATATCACGCTGTCCACAAGTGCCCATCCTCTGACAGTCAGTACACCTCTTCACGAACTCATCAGAGTCCTTGAAGAGGGTAGGCCACCACAAGCTGGATTGGAGCACTTTCTGTGCCGTTCTCCTCCCAGAATGATGTCCTCCTGCCTCAAGCTTGTGGCAGTAAGTGAGGACGCTATGGTGTTCCTCCTGAGGAATACACCGACGCCAGACGCTATCCCCTCCTTCGTGGTAAAGGATGGGATCCTCCCAGTGGTAGGACTTGGCCTTCGCAAGGAAGGTCTCAAGCCTCTGCCTGGGCCAATCTTGTGGGACTTTCCCTGCAACGAGAAAGTTCACAATATCGGCATACCACGGGAGTGAGGCGATAGCAAGGATCGCCTCATCTGGGAAGGTATCTCGAATGGGATCAATCTGCTCAGAATCCTCAGGCTGCTCTAGTCGGGAAAGATGATCTGCCACCACATTCTTGACTCCAGGCTTATCCTTAATCTCAATGTCGAACTCCTGGAGTAGAAGGATCCATCTAGTCAGTCTGGCCTTGGCATCCTTCTTTGCCATGAGGTACCTGATGGCGGTGTGATCTGTAAACAAAGTCACTCTAGATCCAATGATATACGATCTGAACTTATCTAGGGCAAACACTACGGCTAGCATCTCCTTCTCTGTGACCGTATAATTCCGCTGGGCGGAATCCAATGAGCGGCTAGCGTAGTGTATGGCAAATGGAACTCCATCCCTCCTCTGTCCCAGCACTGCCCCCACGGCAAAATCGGAGGCGTCCGTCATGATCTCGAATGGGAGAGACCAATCAGGCGGCTGGAGAACAGGAGCCTCAATAACATGCTGCTGGAGAGTCGCGAAGGACGAGAGACACTTGTCATCGATAAGGAACTCGGTGTCTTTCGTCAAGAGGTCAGTCAACGGTCGGGCAATCTTGCTAAAATCCTGAATGAACCTCCTATAAAATCCAACATGCCCCAGGAATGACCGTAGCTGCCTCAAGTTGGACGGCGGTGTGAGTTTCCTAATGACATCAACCTTGGCCGGATCAACCTCCATGCCCCTGCTGGAGATGATGTGGCCAAGCACCGTCCCTTGAGTCACCATGAAGTGACTCTTCTCCCATGATAGAACCAAATGAAACTCGATGCAACGCTGGAGTACCCGGTCTAGGCAGTCAAGACAAGAATCGAATCCGTCGCCGTAGACCGAGAAATCGTCCATGAAGACCTCCAAACACTCCCCTACCATGTCAGAAAAGATCGACAGCATGCACCTCTGAAAAGTCGCAGGGGCATTGCATAGCCCAAATGGCATGCGTCGAAAAGCATATGTGCCGAAGGGACAGGTAAAGGTGGTCTTCTCCTGATCCTCAGGAGCGATGGCTACTTGGTTGTAGCCCGAGTACCCATCCAGGAAGCAATAATGGCTCTTCCCTGCCAGTCTCTCAATGATCTGGTCAATAAAAGGCAGGGGGAAATGGTCCTTCTTGGTGGCTTGGTTGAGTCTCCTGTAGTCAACGCAAACCCTCCAAGAGGTGGGTACTCGTGTAGCGATCTCCTCTCCCGACTCACTGATCACAGTCGTGATGCCCGTCTTCTTGGGCACCACATGCAAGGGGCTGACCCACTTGGAGTCGGAAATGGGATAAATAAAATCTGCGCTCCACCATTTTGATATTTCTTTCATCACGACCTCTCTCAGGTTGGGGTTCAGTCGCCGCTGGAACTCACGCGACGGCTTCGCCCCCTCCTCAAGATAGATATGGTGGGAGCACACTGCTGGACTAATCCCATGGAGATCCGCTACGCTCCATCCGATCGCCTTGTGGTTCTTTTCAAGAACCCCCATCAGACGGGATTCTTGCTCTCCAGTCAACTCGGCGGAGATGATGACTGGGTACATCTCTGGATCGCCCGCAAGGAATCGATACTTCAGCAAAGTAGGGAGCGGCTTTCGTTCTGGAATGCTGGGTGCTGGCAAATCTGGCTGCGGAAGAAACTGAGTGAAGGCTGCTAAGTCTGCCAAATCTGCCTGGGAAAGTGAAAGCGTACTCTCGCAAACTGGATCGGGAGAAGGCTGCTCAACTGCACTGTCTCTGCTCGGCTCTGCACCTACCTCCTCCTCATCTATAGGCTCAGATGGACTCAAGTCTGGCATCTGATCATAGCAATCGGCCCAATCAGACTCTGAATCCAAGGGATCTGCATCAATCGCGGTGGCATCAGTACCACCGGAAAACAAGGTGGCCTCAGCACCACCATTACTGAACATCGTGTTGCGATCAAGGACCGGCTCTGCTGCCTCTATGGTATCCTGAACCAGGGCTGTGCTCTCCAGACTCTCCTCTGCTATCATCTCGGCATCAGCTGTGTCTGAATATGAGAGGATGGTCTGTGCTGCAGAATCTGCCCAAGCTGCCTCATCGTCTGTGATCACAAAATCACAGTCCTGGTGGATGTCTGGCTCTGTGTCTGTCAGCTGCTCCGAATCTGTACTCGCATCTGAGCGGGTTCTCTCTCTAGCTCTGTAGTCCTCGACCGTCTCTATTTGTATACTCTCTCCCTCGACGCGAAAGTACACCTTCCCGCTATCATGATCAGTCACTGCCTTGGTTGTGGCCAAGAACGGACGACCAAGGATGATGGGGGTATCGGCCACTGACTCAGGGATCTCCATGTCCAACACTACGAAGTCCACGGGGAATTTCAGGCCCTGAATCGTGACGATAACGTCTCGTAATAACCCCTTCGGCCTCTTGACAGATCGATCAGCGAACTGAAGGACTGTCCTGCTCTGTCGAAGAGTGCCCAACTCGAAGCGGTCGAGAAGGGCTGCCGGAAGAAGGTTCATCGACGATCCGCTATCTAGAAGAGTATGGTCGAACCTCTGCTCACTGATCTGGCATCTGACATACGGGGCCCCTGAATCTGGCCTCTTGGCTGGCAGTCGGTTCTGGATCGTAAAACACGTGGCTTTCGTCAGCACATGGATCTCAGACGTGTGGTTCCTCCTCCTCCTCCTGACTGTAGTCCTGTCTCTCAAAGATCGCTGGAGAAGGGGGATGTGCTGCAAAGCCTCCTGGAGGGTCAGCTGGATGTGGAATCGATCAATCATGCTCTGGCTGAACTCCTCAAGCTCTCTCTTTTTTGGATTTTCTTCTTTTTTCTTCCCCTTCCCCATCTGAAGGGCTCTAGGGAAGGGGATCACAGGGTCCTTCTCAGATGAAGGACTAGGAAAAGGTCTAGACGGTTCAAGGACCGGATCCACACATACATGATGCACCATAGTGGGACCAGAAGAAAGTAAACCTTTTCCTTTATTCATAACAGAGTTCTGAGATACAGGAATGCGAGGAAAGACAACATCTCGATCTGTACAAACACCGGTGGCCTCAGTACCACCACGGGCTGGCTCTGCTGCTGCTGCTGCAGGTAGACGTCTCGCGGCATCAGTACCGCGTGCTGGCTCGGCTCTACTGGTGGCATCAGTACCACCTCCTCGAACTGGTGAAGCGGCGGCCTCAGTACCGCCGGTGGGATCAGCATCCTTGGTGGCATCAGTACCACCGTCATCATCTGGAGCGGCCTCAGTACCGCTCTCCTCCTCCTCATGTGGCGCCTCTGGAGTGTCCTCGTGGTGAAGCTCAGATGAGGCGCCACCGCCTGCTGGGGTCCTACCGCTCCTAAGTGTGACAAAATCAGCATCAAATAGATCCGAAGATGTATCATCAAACGGGTCACTAGGAGTGGCTAACTCAGTATGTACTACCTGCTCAGATTTCCTCTTAAGGTTGTTCGGATTCGGCTCGATCTGGGCTGGTATGGCAGCCTTCCCTCTCACCAGGTCCCGCATCTCCTGGCGGAACTCGTCCATCTCCCGTCTGAATGTGGCCTGCTGGTCCGTGAGGAGGCGGGCGATGTCATCCAAAGCGGGGCTCTCGTGGGAGCCCGACGGGTAGCCTCTCTGTGGGTGAGGCTGCTGGATCTGCGGCTGATGGTGCTGGTAAGAGGGATATGAGGATGGGTGCTGCTGCTGAATCGGGTGAGCTTGCTACTCACGCCTCCATGATTGTCCCTGCTGCTGATAGGGACGAGGATCGTAGGATGATGGCTGGTGCTGCTGGGGTGCTGGGTGCTGCGGCTGGTGCTGGTCTCTCTGCTGGGGGTACTGCCCTCCCTGTCCTGACGGCTGCTGCTAGGGCTGGGCACCACCACTCCCCCACCTGAATCCGGGATGATCTCGTCGGATCCCAGGCTGGGGGCGGTCATACCAAATCCCGTTGACATCCATCAACGGCTCTGCATCGAAGGGGTCTGGCGGCAGTACTGCCAGAGGCTGATCCGGCTGGTAGACCACCATCTGCATGTCTGGAGATGGTGGGGACTGGTAGGTAGGCTGCGGCTGCTGGTACGGCTCCGCCTGTACAAGGTCAACCTGTCTAGGCTGCTGTGAAGAGCTGGAGCGCTGGGCCGAGCTGCTGCTGCCGCCGGTATCGCCTCGCGACAGAAGACGGGGCTGTGAAGCCGTCTGTGTCTCCTGGAGACACATGAGCTGGGTCTTCATGTCGCTCAGAACCTGTGCCTTCTGTTCCATGTGAGTGATGCTCTGGCACTGCTTCTTCTCTATCAGCTCCATGCGGTCCAACTTCTCGCTGATGATACCCATGTCCGCAGCGGATGACTCTGCCTGTGCTGCTGCGACTGCGGACGAACTGGATGGACCTGCATCTACCCGTGCTATCCACTGGTACTGCACGGGTCCTGGCTGCTGAGGCTGGGGTCTCTGAGTATACAATCTGGTCTGAGACATCACCATGTAGTTCTCGGACATCTCCTCGTAGATGGCCCAGACCTGATCGTGGTCCTTGGCAAAGTAGGACCCGCCGCAAGAAGCGTTCACCAGACCCTGAAGCTCTGGCATCAACCCGCTGAAAAAGCTCTGAACTAGGTTCGGCTTGGATATGTCGTGGTGCGGGCATCTGTCTAGGAGCTCTCGAAACCTCTCCCAAGCCTCGTGGAACTGCTCGTTAGGGAACATGGAGAAGTTGCTGATCAGGGCCCTCGCTGCATTCGTCCGCCCGAGTGGATAGTACTTTTTCAAGTACTCGGTGCGGAGCTGCTCCCTGGTGTAGACAAATTTCCCTAGATGCTTCAGCCAGGTGGCTGCTCTATCTACCAGTGAAAAAGGGAAGGCTATCATCCGGATCGTATCCTGGTCCACGTGGCGGTCGTAGACAGTGCTGCAGATCATCAGAAACTCCTGGAGGTGGAGATGGGGCTCCTCAGTAGCAAGTCCGTGGAAACGGGGCAGCAACTGCAAGGTGTTCGGGGGGAACTTGAAGTCCCCCACGATCGCTGGCACTACCACCCAGTGATGCATCAGAGTAGATCCGGGGTTGTGTAACTCCCGCATTGGTCGTGGTGCTCCTCCTGCCGCGGCTGCTGCCACTGCGGCGGCGGCTGCTGCCACTGCGGCGGCGGCAGCTGCTGCTGCGGCTGCGGCTGCTGCGGCTGCGGCCTCTGCATCAGGCATCTCCTCAGGCTCGCTCAGGATCTCCTCAGGCTCGCTCTGCTGGCCTCGCTCTGCTCTGAGCCTCTCCAACTCACGCCTCATCTCTATCATGAATTCCCCCTGATCACGTAGTTGCTGCTGTACTGTCTCGAGTGATGCGATCAGGGTGGAGTTGATCGCCCCCTGGTCTAGAACAAAATGCTGGTCTCCTCGTGGACCTCCGGGGTGATCCTCTGAACTGCCGGCCATAGCGACGTCTGCAAAATCAAATGAGCCCAACTCAGGTGCTGTCAAATCTGCTAATCTCTCCTCGGGCTCATGTCTCTCAATACCAGAAGAAAGGGGGTCGAGGGGGAACAGGGCGGAATCGTACTCGGGCTCGGAGAGCTGGTCTCGGCTCTCGCGGGCCAACCTAGATGATCGGGTAGACGTGCCCGAAAGCGGTGCAGCCAGAGGCTGCCTAAGAGACCGTCTACCCATCATCTTGATCTGGCGAGTAGTGCGGATGAGATCTGGAATCAACTATGATCAAAAACAAACCCCCGGTTCACCAACGCAACGCGAGCTGAAGACCGTGAAAGTTCGGTCAAATTATCTTGTCTATTTTATTTTGGTGAACACACAAAATATCAGAGCGCTTACGTGACCTGTTAGGATATCCGATGCTATCCCAACCGACTGGCCCGCACGGAAAAGTCGGTAATCAGTCGGGTCTAGCACCGGGAGGCTCTACCTAGGGTGCGGGTCACTCTCTCGCGCATCCAAACAATACAATGAGGGGGTGGCTCTCCCCAAGACAAAGTTTTTAGGGTGAGCGGTTTTTAAGATCAAGTATGATTAGCAGTCACGATTTTATTGTTTTTCTTTTTAATATTTTTCAAAGCAAACAGAAGGCCTAACGAATTTTTCGGTTCTCCTGATTATTTAGTCCAAAAACAGGGGGGAGAAGACGAAAAAGCCGATGCGCGATAAATCAATGATGCATGCTGAGATAGAAATGCGTACCTTGTCTCCAGCACTCTACATGCAAGTGATCTGCGCAGAATTTAAAGACAGGAAATAAACTACCTAAATGATGCAAGTGGGAAAAACCGAGTCCTAGATGAGCAATTTCTAGCGCAGAACCGTCTAACTCAGTCACTCGCCCTCGATCCAAAGAGTCTGGTCTAGACCCACCCCTCCTCTTCTCGACAGGTCGAGTTCAGGAGTAGCGCTTGACGGGGCAGGCTCGCGGCGTGTAGGCTCTCAGGAAAGTGACTAAGTTATTTTTATTATTTATTATTAGTAGGTCCAATTACGTTCTATGGGAACAGATAAGCAATTAGGTGTTTGGATCCTACTAATTACGGCACAATCACCAGAAATTCCTAAGTCTAGGGGCTCGAGCAAAAACCGCGTAAACACCGGAAAGGCAGTAAAAAAGTAGAAGAAAGCCGCGTCAAAAACCGCGAAAATCTCCTAAGGGTCCCCCGAGCACACCGGTGCTCGGCGAAACAGACCCGCTAAGTGTCAAGCACAAGTCAAGTCTCTGAGGGTACATGTATTATTACAAAAATAATAATCAAATATCCTAAGCTAACCTCACCCACTCAACTCTCTCTCTCGCTCTCTCCTGCTGCTCGATAAAGAAACGAGCCGCCTCCGCTTCGCTCGGGTGCACCGGCGCTCCTAGGAATGCCGCCCTCGCTCCTCGGGCCCTCGCAAGAAACAGAGAGAAAAGTGGTCAGTCCAAGATTATTATCAAAAATATCAGAGAAATATATATATGCAACAAATCTATACAAAAAGCCGCGAGACTCGAAAAGCTGCGGAAAAAGCTAAAAACGACTACTAAGCCGTGCTCCCCGGCAACGGCGCCATTCTGATGATCGGCCAAATGACAGAGGTAAAGGTACAGAAATTAGGTCATTGCGACCTCTATCACTCGACTAAGTCAATCAAGAAAAATGAACCACTCGAAAAATACGTAAAATCGAAACAAAGCGGTCCTGCTATGATATTAACCTGGTATAGCACCCAGGGTCGAACACAAGGAGCACGGATTGGCTAAAAAGCCTACGAAGTAGTCGAAGAATCAGAGAAAAAGGGAAAACATTTTTAGTGGTTTTTTAATTGTTTTTAAATTTTTCTTTGGATTTTTAATATGTAAAGAAAATAAAAGAAAACAGAGACAAACACACTTTGGCAATTTATTTAATGCATCAAAATTCAAGCAAAATTCAAACAAAAATGTTTTTATGTTTTTTATGTTTTTTAGTGTTTTTGGTGAATTTTTGGGATTTTTATGATATTTATTTTAATTTCTAAAAATCAAACAGTAAGAAAAACAAGGGGTACTGTCCAGCCAAGCCTAAAGTCCTTAAATAAAATACCTAAGAACCTCAAAAGGGCCTGGAGGTAATTTTCCTGTAAAATAGAGAAAACAAGGAAAATTTGAGTACCAAAATTATTGTTTTGGATTTTTAATGTATTTATTAGAATTTGTATGGGTTATTTGAGGGTTTTTAAGTTTTTAGGGTTTTCCAGTGATGAAAAATAGCCAAAGTTGGCTAGAAAATCAATCAACACACAATAAACAGTACCTAATTTTTATAGAATTTTTAGGGGGGTTTTTATATTTTTTTGTGATTTTTCAAACTAAACAATGCCAAAAATAAAGGTTTTTGAATTTTTAAAATAATCAAACAAGATCAGAAATGTCCTCAAAAATCTACAAAAATCCTACACCATGGCAGGAGCCATGTGTCAAATTTTTGTTGGATTTGGAGGTGATTTGATATTTTATTCAAAAATGACAAGGGGGCATTGTGCACAGGGACCAAAGTGCAAATACCCAAAGTTCTGGTGGTCCTGGTGCAAAATACCCAAGAAATCACGCGCGAGGCGCGTGCCTGGGGCACTCAGGGACCTATATGTAAGAAAAACAAGTCCAAGGACCTTTTGGTAACTCGTACCAAAAAGTCCAGGGGCTGTTATGCAAATATCCCACTAAAAGACGCACATGTGCAAATAAAACGCTCACAGGGGCATAAATGCAAATACTGAAAATATTTCATTCATTTATGAACAACCAGAACTACAGGGCCTAATGTTGCAAATATACCAAACAAAGCACGTGGCAAAGCACGTGACAGACACTCACAGGGGCATAAATGCAAATAAACTAGAGTACCAGGTTCCAAGTGCAAATATCCCAACGTAAATAAAAGACACACAATATTTACAGGACTAAAACGTAAAGCATAAACTAAGAGGGGGCCTACGGTAATTTACCCCTTTATTAAGTCGAGCCGATGGATGGATGCCACGTGGATAGATGGACGGCTGAAAAGGGGTGGCGCCCAGGGCTGGGTCCTCGACTGTGATCCGACGGTCCAGGTGCTGCCACGTTGCAGATCGAACGGTGGACGGAAGAAGTGGCTGAGCTTCGCTGGATCGACGGTGGAGATCGACCCTCGAATGGATTTGACGGTTGAAGCTGCTCCTCGGATGGACGATCGTGATTGAATCTGGAGCTCGGGGTCAATCGGACGGCGGAGAAGGATGGTGGACGAACAGGGCTCCGGCGAACTTCATCGGACTCGTGACGGCGCTGGTCTCCTCCTGGACGCTCGCTGAAGATTGGAGAAGGAAGCTGCGGGCCCTCCGCGTCTAATGGAGGCCTCCGATGACCCAACCGATCCTTGGAGAGGTCCGGCGAGGTCGGCGGAGGCGGAGCAGCTGGACCAAGTGGTCCAAGCCCTCAGATGGGCTTGGATGGACCTGCAAAGTATCCCAGCAAACTCGCGGGTCGAGGGCAAAGTGCCTCGACCCCGTTAGGCGTGGTGAAGGTGATCGGGGAGGCGAGATGGGCGAGCTCCGGCGAGGCGATGGACGGAGGAACTCGAATCCCCAGCTCCTGTGCGAGCTGGGTTGAACGGAGGTGCGGAGAACGTGCGCGGGAGGAAGGCGGAGATGATGAAGGATTCCGATGATCGAATAGGTGCGTGAGATGGTCGGAATCAACGGAAATCGACGGCGGCGCGAATTGGGGCAAAGTGGAAATTAGGCTAAACGGCTAAGCTAGACGATTACCTGGGTGATCGATGAGACTGTGCTGGAGCTGAGGTAGCTCCCGGTCGTGGCCTCGAAGGTCGTCAAGTCCTGAGGCTCGGGCTCCTGCACTGGGCGGAGCACGGCGGCGCAATGTCGCCGGATCAGTGGTCCGGCCACCCCCTCCTCGCTGCGACACGGGCAATCGAGAGCTGTCACCTCAGGGATTGCGGTGGAGGTCACGGGACAGAGAATGGGGAACCAAAGATGCCGGAATCGAGCGGCGGAGCTCAGAATATATATGAGTGCAGACCCGACTAGGGCTGATCGGGTAGGGTCACGGTGGCGCGCGGATCCCGAGGTAGATGCCCGGCGAGGATGTCAGATGTGGGAGGTGTCAAACGGAGCCGGGGTTTAGGTGTTAGGCAATCGGGTCGAGCGGGTATAAATCCGAAAAGAAGGTCTGGCGCTCGAATCCGCGAAGAATGGTCCTGGGGGGGTCAGTTGACCGGGCGGTCAACATCCCCAGGGCCCAATGAAATCAGGCCACGTGGCGAGATCTTGAGGTGACAAATACACCTAGCTAGGGGCCGAATCAGCAAAAACTTTCAACATGAAATATTTTTCTTTTATTTTTTTCTATTTTTTGGTGATTTTTAATTAATTTTTGGAAATAAAAATAGGGTATTTACATAGTATAGCTATACATAGGTATTTGTACAATGTTTCTTTTTAATTTTTTTGATTTTTAATTTGTTATTTTTGTGCATTTTTATTCCCATTTTATATTTTATTTATTTATAGTATAAAATTAGGAATAAAAGGGTATTTTTATTTTATTTTTATTGTTATATACATGGGTGGAATAAATAGTTATATACATTTATATACATGATATATATACAATGTATTTTTGTATTTTTAATTTTGTTATTTTTATTTGATTTTTGTTTTGATTCTTTTTATTTTATTTATTTACAATATGTAACATAGAATATTTACAAAAAAAAGTTTACTAAATAATTTATTTATTTATAGGGTTACATAAATGAGGAGGCATGGTTTATGTACATGGTGAAAGGGTGTTTTTGCATTTTTGATTTTTAGATTTTTATTTTGTTTTTAATAGTTTCTAAATATATACAAAATATGTACAAGCATATTTTTGGGTGAGGAAAATATAATTTTATTTATTTACAAAAATCTATACACATGAGCCCCTATCTCCCTCTACTTTGGCTTTTATGCGGTCAGGCCCATGCTGAGCCCTCCCTTGGGTTAGGTTGCTCAATATTTATTCTAAATATTTCCCTCTTTTTCTTTTTACTCTTGATTCTTTTATTTTTGCACAAAAACATGCTAATTATAGGTTTTTACACAATGCATGCTTTTGGTAATTATTGATATTTACATATATCTACATGTATTTGCAAAGGTTTTTGTAGCTAAAATATAAGAATAAAGAGTGATGAATGGGTATTCATCAGTATGCCAGAATATCTTCATTGATTTTATAAGGATTATTTGACAATTGCGATCATCATCGACATGTCACTTCCAAAGTTCATCCGATGAGAGATCAAGACTATAGAGACATACAAACCCTAGGGTTGTAGTCATATTATCTATTTAGTTGTCATGCCTCATTATTATGAGGAAACTTGCACATTGCAACTACATACATTATGTGACCAAATGCAAGTACAATATCTGCATCATGAGTCCAATCTATGATATTTTACTGGTTATTGTTGAGTACAGAATTTAGTAAGTTTAATGAAGGATTATCTGAAATAAGAAATTTGCATAAGTGTATATTGATATATATATATATATATGTGCACATATTTTACTTTGATTCAGGAGTTTTTATATCAAAGTTATCTTTCCTTGTCAACAGTGAAGTTCATTCCCTTAATCACTTTCAAAGTAAGAGATATACTTACCATTATATCTCAGTAAGATATGGGATCTCTTTCCTTATCTTTGTCACATCCCAATAATATGAGAACCTGTGACTCTGATAAAAAGAAGCTGGAACACATTCCGTATTGCAAGTCCAACTTGCATTTCCCAATTCGGTCTTTAACACCCAACCCCACTACTCCTAAGGCGATGTTGACCCGTCGTTAATTGAACTGACCGTCAACAAGAATATCACTCGCAATATGCAATCCGATATCGCCCCAATAATATGAGGATTCGATATTGGGGTCACTACGTATACGGTCTTACTCTTTCGAGAAGCAAAGAGCCCGGTTCAGATGCATTTGTATACAGGAGCTGTTACTTCGGACATGCATCTCCTACATACAATCCCTGACGATGGAACCCTCCTCCTTGACGGGAGACCATGGTTGTCACTTATGTGATCCTCCATATCACATTCAAATTCTATTTAA
The DNA here is from genome assembly GCA_037367405.1 of Ottelia alismoides. Classification (NCBI taxonomy): domain Eukaryota; kingdom Viridiplantae; phylum Streptophyta; class Magnoliopsida; order Alismatales; family Hydrocharitaceae; genus Ottelia; species Ottelia alismoides. The sequence goes on from JAZKJV010006286.1 coordinate 398,096, forward strand.
TCATTATGAATCATATTCATTAAGATTAATTCTTCCTAGGGAAATGACACATCTATTTATAATAGAGTCTCTAATTTTAATTGGATTCCAATTAATCTAATCATATTAAATTAATGATCCAATTAATATCCAACAAACAAATGTTATTGTTACTAGAATTATGGTATTATCAAATATGTATTATTTCGAACTTTAATAATTAGAAATACATCATGATTTCTTAAGCATTATACTAACTCTACCCGCTATCATTGCCAGTACTGACAGGAGTGGGACAGACCGCACACGGTGTAACTTGCTACCCCAACGCTCCCCGACTAACACCATATCCACCTTGGGAAAGGATAATGCAAAATAGATCACTTTGTACGTGAGATGATCATCGGTTTTTCAACTGAAGTTATACCATATAATAATAATCAAAATGTTTTTTATTAATATTATAATGAGATTTGCTAAACAAATCCCAATTCCTATTCAAGCAACATGTTTGTTGGAATGTAGATCATGTAGATCATATAATCAATTATGTGATATAGATCACATCTAATCAATTATTGGTTAAGTAAATGTCATTATGGAAATTGTTATCATCAAATATTTCACAAATATTTATGCACAATTATTCCATAAAATTAAATAATTTAATTTCACTAATTGATTAAATGACAATCACAAGGTTCTTGATTAGGAAAGTAATTCCAGTAGTGGCCCTCGCTTACTAAAAATACCATATCTCAATCAATTTAAATCCAAATTAAGCAAAATAAGTTTCTAAAGTTTGATAATTTGATTTACAACAGAAAATAAGTGATTTACATGCATTTCAAGGCGTTTCAAATCCGCAATTAATATCTTAATTACGTCATGATCTGCAGTCCCTGAAACAGTGTCTACATGTTTACTAAAATGACCATAACTTGAGCAAACAGATTTGAAATCACTCAAACTCAGATCCTACGGTTTTCTTATTTAATGCGGAACAAAATACAATTATCATTTTTGTATTTAAACTATTTAAACAGGGCCGAAAATAATCAGTAAACAGAGATGTGAAAATTGAAATACAAGAAAACTTTCGCAAACCCTAACGAACCCAAGTAATCTTAGGTTTATGGATCGCATCCAAAAACACAGACCTAAGGCTTTGATACCACTTGAAGGATATTTTGAGATCCTTAAGCGCATCACGGAAGCGAGAGGATCGCATCGTACGCGATCGGGAGCGACTAGTCGCACTAGTCGCTCGATGCAGCTGGAATTAAAATTTCCATGTTACGAAACCATATGATCCAAGAACACTTCTCATATCGTTTCGTATAAACCACAAATAAGTAATAGTATTATCCCTTGAAGCATGGTTGTGATCGAGTCTCTAAACGAAGAGAACTCCTGTCTCATGTCCGATCCAACGGAGGAGACGTTTGTGAGCGTGTTGACGAAACACATGCTTCTCGCAATCCATGTTGAAGATCCAAGCCACGGATCTCCTGATCTTGACAAATGAGATACGACGTCTTCTTCACGAGCAAGGCACGCTGAAGTAGATAGAGATTCACGAGCAAACCATCGGGCGGCATAACGACGACGTTGCAGTGATGGAGAATCTCTCTATGGCATCCATGGTGGACGGCGACATAAGAGAGATAGACAGAGTAGGCATGTAGAGAGAAAGAGAGAGAGAGTTGCTTCTCACTTGTAACCTAGAAGAGCAAGGGAACCTCTCCTTTTATAATATTTTGGGATCCATGGATCTCAATCCATGGGACAACACAAATCTAATGGCTCTCATTGATTTATGTTTCTTTTTAATGGCCAAGATTTGTGTTGGTAAAAACCAACAACAATTAATTTAATTTAGATAAAATATATATTGATGAATCAATATAATTCAATCACAAAATTAAATCAAGATCTCATGGATATCATAGGAGAGAGAGCGCCTCCTTCCATGTTGGAAGGAGGGGATGGTCACACATTCCTAATAGGAGTGGTGGTCGTCCACTCCATGTATATGGAAGGTGGCTCTCATCTCTATGATGCAATCTCCAAGATTATGCAACAACTTTTGTTGCAAATTATTCTACAAAAATATTTCATGATTATTTTGTAGACATTGCAATCTTGCCATTGAAAAATTTGTGAATCATATTCACAACCCAAAATAAAATGTAGACTACATTTTCAATTCAATGTCCAATATGAATCCAATTCACATTAACATTTAATTAACAAAGGTAAATTACAAATAGCTCTCTCTTTCATATTATAAATCACATTTATAATATATATGACTAACGTGGATATTGATATCCACATTATTCATATCCATGATAATTAAATCACATTTAATCATCTTGGATCTCTATTCTCTTGTTCTAAAATAATACGAATCACATTCACATTATTCGTGTCTTTGATAATTAAATCACATTTAATTATCTTAGATACCTCTCCTTATAATATGAATCAAATTCATATTACTCATGATATTTAAAACACATTTAATTATCAATTTTCTCAATGCTTGGATACATAATATCAACAATGAAATTATCTTGAACCCTTTCAAGGATAACACGCTTTCTCCGCGGATACTTGGAGATAAGGACAATACGATTATATTGTTCCACGAATAGTAACTTGGATATTGAGATCATATCTCAAATCCAGATCGCGAGCCTCCCATAGATTCTTGAATAAATCAAGACTGCAAATCTAATCTTCTCATTGCATCTGAATCACATTCAGATCAATGTCCAACATTTGGACCAAGATCAGACTACTGAGAGGTCACTAAAATCCAGACCCATTTCATCACTCCCTTGGAATGGAAGAGTCATGGTTATATAATCGTTTATGATCACAACACCCTCAGGTATTCCCAATACTTGTACATCCTGCATACTGGAAGAATCAGAATAATATCGAAGTATTAGATCAACTTTACATTGTCTACTTGAGGGTTTTATCAGTAAGTTTCTCATTCGATCACTGGGACTTGATGTCGATCATATACTTTCCAAAAGCATATATGATACCTAGGTCTTGATCATATACTTTCCAAAAGTATATATCGAACCTACAAATTCAGTCAAGCTTCCAAAGTGAGACGATCGTGCACGGAATTTGATTCTTCCCAATATCTCATGAGTGAGGTCATGTCTTCCAATTCAGTAACTGAACCTAGATGATTCCTTTGAGAGATCGTATTACTCATATTCCCATACATGCACACCAACGCACCGGTGTATAGACCTTGATTAGTTCATCAACTATTAGTCTGCCAAATGTATATACTCAGACATATAGTAACACATCTGTCTCCGGTCAGAGGGTGTGTGCCTATATCATGACAACATATGATATAGGACTTTGGTTATCTCGATCTCGTTAAGTTAACTCTTTGACCTAACTAATCTGACACCTCTGAATCTCTATTCCTATGAGAGTACCTACATTAAAAGGTCGGTCCAATATCAGCCTAACTGAGAAAGTATTGTCATCTCCTACCCAGGCTGGAGATCATCTCTTAACAATCATTTGACGGTGCTTAATGAGTCCTCAATCTATCCCTTTAGATATTCGTCCAAGCACCAGCCTCTATGATTCAATACTTGAATCAATAGCTGTTTGATTATTAAGATGGCCATGGTACATAACCCTAATTGTACTAAGAGACCTATTATGCAAATTCTTTATTCTTCATTTCAGATCAGGGAATGAAAATTTGCAATAACATTTATTGCATAATGGCTCAACGTGGGCTCGCATGTCCAACAATCTCCCACTAGCCCAAAAAGCCATTAATGGGATAATCATTTAAACACGCACTCATGTGACAATCATAGGCTATTTGAAAAATAGCTAGGTAAGCTGATTAGTCACTCTGTTCCCAAGAGACTACGCCAAGTCCTCTTTACGGCACTTGCATATCTCCTACTATTTGTGTTCGCATCCAATGCGAATTTTGCATCTTATGCAACCAATACTCAATTTTGTTAGTTATAGTGTCATTGACATTACAACTTAATAATTATCATAACAAATATTTCCATAAACCTTATTAGAATCCCCTTATTCCGTGAGATCACAATCTCTTAAGGTATCCACAGTTAAGACCTTTTTAGATCTCTATCTATAAAGTCTTAATCTTTTGAAGACAAGACTTTAAGATTACTATCTCAATAATCTTTTCATCTATGAAGATTTTGTTATTACTGCAATCAAGTGTTTTATCTCCATAGTAGGATTAGCAACATTTTACTACTACCACTGCATGGTAGATATCTGGCTTTTCTACACATCTAGTATACACTCATCTTCTCGTAAGTGATGCAAAAGGGCAAGCAGTTCTAGCATTCACTTCCTCAACTCCTTGAGGTGCTATCCCTTCAGATAGGTCAGTACCATATCTTAATGAATGGAAGCCTTTCTTGGAATTTATAAGAATGGAATATGTCCGAGGTGTACTACAAATGTAACAGTCCGAATATCCTCTTCTCTTTGCTTCTAAACAACTTTAAAACTAAGATCCAAGAGGTATCCTTGAGATCATATCTTAAGTTATGGAACAACCAGATTATAAAACACTTATTATTATCCTTATATCATTTCAAATGACTAGGATATCATCTACATTTACCATGATGAACACAAAGATACTCCCGCTAAGCTTCTCATGGCTCATCAAGATTCTATCTGAAATCATAACTTTTATAATTTCATCAATGTTCCAGCTACAAGAAGTTTATTTGAGTCCATAGATGGATTTCTTTAGCTTGCACATCTTTCCTTCCTCAGCCATGAAGCCCTAGGGCTACTTCATGTGAATATCCTTAGAGAGGTATTCATAGAGGAATGTCATATTGACTTTCATCGTGTAGATGTCAAAGTTAATTTGTGTAGTTATAGTCAGCAATATTCTGAAGGGTTTAAGCATGGTCACTGAAGAGGAAGTCTCATCGCAAGCGATGTCTTCTCTTTGGTGTGTATCTTGTGGATACGAATCGTGCTTTGAAGGTCTCCACCTTCTCATCAGGTCCCCTTTCTCTTGAAGATCCATTTACACCTTAATGGGTCTAAACCTTATAGGTGGATCCTCAAGGGTCCATATACAACACTTGTACATGAAGTCTACTCTAGACTTTATTGCTAACATCCATCTTTCCATGCCTTGATCTTTAGAAGCATCACCATATGAAGTTAGATAATGTCAGATTTAACTGACACATGGAATACATCCTCAAACTCATTTGAAGAGGTATTAGTGTTTCATCTTTTATTATCCTTTTAGTTGTCGATTATAGAAGCCTCATTATCATCACAAGATTAAATGAGTTCCTTTACTTTATTTTCATATTGATTCTCAGAGTCATCCTCTAAGAATCACATTCTCAGAGCAGAGATCTTTTAAGAATTTCAAGGACATAAAGTAGGTATCCAGTACCATCCGTTATTTTCCTAATGAAGTAGCACTCTCTAGTGCTAGATTCGAGCTTATATGCATGGAACCTTATTAATGATATATATTGTAGTCTTTACTACACATATATACCTGGATACTAAGGGATGATTATGCTAAAACTCATCATTGATAAGATCATGTCACACATGATCCGATTGTATCTCCCTATAACTCTATTGAGTTAAGGTGTGTTAGGAGGATTGAGATAGAAATGATATTCATATCTCCGTAAGGTAATCTTTGAATTTATCTAATAGGTACTTGCTACCTGGATTAGATCAAATTCATTTTATCTTCCTTCAAACTTTGGTTCTAAACCAAAATAATGAAATCTTTGAACATTTCAAAGGTTTCTTAGGTGAAGAGAAGAAATCTCATATCATACATAATAATCAATAGATATCACATATCCATTATGTTTACTATGATATAGATGATCTGCATACATCAATATGTATGAGATCCTGAATACCTTGACATCTTACACCTTTCCCAAGGAAGGGTGTATTGGACATATTTTACTTTTGAATACAATGTAAATTTTGAAATTTTAGACATCCTAAAGTTTTATTCTTACGTATCCATTTATCAAATCAACAGGCAGACGTCCAAAGCTTGATGCCAGATCATTGTCAAATGGTCTTTATCCTCTTATTGATCTTAAAGGTTTAGTTTCGTTATTAGAAGTGTTAATGAACCATTCATTAATTTTCTAATTCAGTAGAGTCCTTTGGATGTTAGATTACTTTCTGAAATATATCCATCATAACTCTTTATGATAGGTCCAATCCAGAATTCATGTTTATTTCCAACATTTAGAAACAAACAATGAGTGTATTCTAATGTCTAGGCCATAAAGACATTCTCTAAGACCAAAGGCTCTCCTACTGAAACTATGAAGTCTATTGATCCAATGGAAATTGTTGCAACAATTGCATCAATTTCAACATGGATGGCCATTAAACCTTAAGAACAAATTTCTAATCATCTAATATATATGCAACCAATTGTAAGTGTCATTAGAAGATTGAGACAATTATTGGACTTTATCTTATCGAATAAGAAAGTCAATTTCAGTGATTTATGTATATCATTGTGATGCGCTATCCAGTCCTTCACTAAGGATTCTAGACAGACTTGATAGTCATACTATCAACACATCAACTTATTACAGTATTGGCATTTATCCAACTATTTGGATGTCATATGAAAGTCATAGAAGTACGGTCAACTCTTTGACTATCCTTCTCATCTTGGGCCTGACCCATGCTTCCACTGCGCTCCCTATATCAATAAACAACCATTGTTTAAGACTAAGGATATCTTCTGTTAAATTCAAAAGAATTCAATGTAAGAGTATTTCAACATTTATACATGATTCATTAAATTCATACAATATAAATATTATGAAGCTTCATGAATGAGTAGAATATAGACAGTAGAATGTTGGCACTTGTCATGTCTACATCCATCTAGACTCTTAAAAATATTGGTTCAGGTTGGTATTCAAACATTTTGATTACATCATCTCTTATAGAGCCACCATTCTGCATGATGCAGTGAACCATCTCATTCGTGATAAATGTCAAGAGCACATGTGTATACCAGAATATATTCATTGATTTTATCTATATTATTTGACAATTGTGATCATCATCGACATGTCACTTCCAATGTACATCCGATGAGAGATCAAGACTATAGAGACATACAAACCCTAGGGTTGTAGTCCTATTATCTATTTAATTGTCATTCCTCATTATTATGAGGAAACTTGCACATTGCAACCACATACATTATGGGGTAAATTATAATTTGGGTCCCCATCTATGGGTCTGATTCCAGAATGGGTCCCGATCATTAAATTGTAACGATTTGGGTCCCAGGGCCATTAATGTAAGAAACTTTTTGGGGGCAAATAACGAGTACGCCCTTATTTAACAGTTGGAACCCAACCCCCATTCCCTTCCCAACAAGGGCATATTCCTCGTGAACCCCAAAATTTCCATTTCTTAAATGGTTCTGGGACCCGAATCGTTACAATTTAAAGATCGGGACTCATTATGGGATCGGACCCATAGATGTGGACCCAAATTGTAATTTACCCTACATTATGTGTCCAACTGCAAGTACAATATCTGGATCATGAGTCCAATCTATGATAGTTTACTGGTTATTATTGAGTATGGAATTGAGTGGGTTTAATGAAGGATTATCTGAAATAAGAAATTTGCATAAGTGTATATATTTATATATATACACATATTTTACTTTGATTTAGGAGTATTTATATCAGAGTTGTCTTGCCTTGTCTGTAGTGAAAGTTCATTCCCTTAATCACTTTCAATGTAAGAGATATACTTACCATTATATCTCAGCAAGGTCTGGGATCTCCTTCCTTATCTTTGTCACATCCCAATAATATGAGAACATGTGACTCCGATAAAAAGAAGAGGGAACACATTCTACCTTGCAAGTCCAACTTGCATTTCCCAATTCGATCTTTAACACCCAAGCCCACCACCCCTAAGGCGATGTTGACCCATCGTTAATTGAACCAACCATCAACAGGAATGGAACTCACTATACGCAATCCAATATTGCCCCAATAATATGAGGATCCGATATTGGGGTCGCTATGTATACGGTTTTACTCTTTCGAGAAGAAAAGAGCTCGGTCCAGATGCACTTGCATACAGGAGCCGTTACTTCGGACAGACGTCTCCTACATACAATCCCTGGCGACGGAACCCTCCGCCTTGATGGGAGACCATGGATGTCACTTATGTGATCCTCCATATCACATTAAAATTCTAATTAATCATTATGAATCATATTCATTACGATTAATTCTTCCAAGGGAAATGACACATCTATTTATAATAGAGTGTCTTAATTTTAATTGGATTCCAATTAATCCAATCATATTAAATTAAGGTATTTTTATACCCATAACCCTGAGTAATTTTGCAATAACATTCATAACCCCGCGAAATTGTGAATTACATTCAGAACCTTGAAAAATGCTTAACTCGTACATGGCATAACCCTGTGTTAGTTGCCATCTATTTTATCTGTTAACTCTAACGGAAAAAGTTACATGTTGCCAATTTTTCCCTTAAAACCGCATCACATTTATAAATTATACCATTAATATAAAAAAATCTAAGTAAACAAGATTTACGGGCATGTGAGCGTAGAGGTTGTTGGACTGCGACACAATGCAATCGCCTGCAATTGTCGAGTAATAGACCATGAGAGCGAGACGCTCCACGAGAGCGACCGAAAGTTCTAGATAGAGCGGTGTGAAGGGGTTGCAGGCTTCCCGAAGGAATAATTGCAGAGAGAAACGATAGAATTTGCCTCCTTCTCGTCAAGCATCGCGATCGTGAGACTGGTGAGAGCAGTTTTTGGCCCTCCTGAACTGCCCCTCCCTGAGAGCAGTGCGAAGGGGTTGACGGAGGTCGGCGGCCACAGATCGATGGGGTTGCATGGAGGAGGGCGACGACTGTGGCAGTGATGGAGTTATGCTGCTCCGGGGGGGGGGGGGGGGGGGGGGGGGGCTCGCGCGCAGCAGCGACGAGGCGATCGTTGGAATGTAATGACGGGCGATCGAGGGAGGGCGACCAGGCTGAGGTCGCGATGGTTGGGAGGGGTTCTGAGGTGGATGTGTGACACATGTTTGCTGCTGGAGGATGGGGCGGCGGACGATGCGCCGCTGGCGAAGATGTGGCATGTGGCGAGCAGTTTGGACGAGGCATAGATGTGAGCTCGAGGGTTGGGTGGGGAATGCCGGTGGTAGTGGAGAGGGTTGTAGCCACTTATGATGGACTGTGAGGTCGAGGGTCACCGCCGTTGGACCTCAAGTGGGCGGTGGAAGCAACAGTGGAAGCGAGGGAGGTGCTTCCGGAGGTGGTGGGGTTGGTCGGCTACTCGCGGAAGGGGAGGAGGAAGGGGCGGGAGCTGGAGGGGGAGGGTTCTGTTCACATGAGGGAGGTGGTCGGCGGTGCGAGGGGAGGAGGAAGGGGAAGGGGGATGGTCGACAGAGGCACAAGGGAAACTCGTGCGAGGGAGGGGCAAGGTGGGTCGGTGGTTGGGGGTAGGGGTGGTGGTGGAGGAGGGGAGGCGTTGGAGGGAGGGGAAGGGGTGGGCTTTTTTTCTTTTTTAATTTTGGTTAATTTCTACCGTTAGATCTTAGATGGGTTAGATTAACTTAGTATTATGGTTGACTTAACAAGTAAGGTAACATAGGGCTATCGATGTAAAACGGTCCACTTATTCGGGGTCTTGGGTGTAATTCATGATTTCTCGGGGTTATAAATGTTATTGCAAAATTGCTCAGTTTTATGGGTGTAAAAATCCCTTAAATTAATAATACAATTAATATCCAACAAACAATCTTTATTATTACTTGAATTATGGTATTATCTCAAATACGTATTATTTCGAATTTTAATAATTAGAAATACAACATGATTTCTTAAGCATTATACTAACCCTACCCGTTGTCATGGCTTCCGACGGGAGTGGGACAAACCCCACACGTAACCTGCTACCCCAACGCTCCCTGACTAGACACCATATCCACCTCGGGAAAGGATAATGCAAAATAGATCACTTTGTACATGAGATGATCATCGGTTTTTCAACCGAAATTATACCATATAATAATAATCAAAATGTTTTTGATTAATATTAAAATGAGATTTGCTAAATAAATCCCAATTCCTATTCAAGCAACATGTTTGTTGGAATGTAGATCATGTAGATCATATAATCAGTTATATGATATAGATCACATCTAATCAATTATTGATTAAGTCAATGTCATTTATGGAAATAGTTATCATCAAATATTTCACAAATATTTATGCACAATTATTCCAGAAAATTAAATAGTTTAATTTCACTGATTGATTAAATGACAACCACAAGGTTCTTGATTTGGAAAGTAATTCCAGCAGTGACCCTCACTTACTAAAAATACCATATCTCAAACAATTTAAATCCAAATTAAGAAAAATAAGTTTCTAAAGTTTTTTTATTTGATTTACTACAGAAACTGTTTGATTTTGACGCATTTCAATGTGTTTTAAATCCTCAATTATCATTTTAATTACGTCATGACCTGCAGTCCCCGAAACAGTGGATACATGTTTACTAAAATGACCATAACTTGAGCAAACGGATTCGAAATCACGCAAACTCAGATCCTACAGTTTTCGTATTTAATGGGGAACAAAACACAATTATCATTTTCGTGTTTAAGCAATTTAAACATGCCCAAAAATAATCAGTAAACAGAGATACGAAAATTGAAATGCAAGAAAACTTTCGCAAACCCTAACGAACCCAAGTCATCTTAGGTTTATGGATCGCATCCAAATCCACCGACCTAAGACTCTGATACCACTTGAAGGATATGTTGAGATCTTTACGCACATCACAAAAGCGTGAGGATCGCATCGTATGCAATCGGGAGTGACTAGTCGCACTAGTTGCTCGATGCAGCAGAAATTAAAATTTTCATGTGAGGTAACCACATGATCCAAGAACACTTCTCGGATCATTTCGTCTAAACCACAAACAAGTAATTGGATTACCTCTTGAAGCATGGTTGTGATCGAGTCCCTAAATGAAGAGACCTTATGTCTCAAAGTCCAATCCGATGGAGGAGACGTTTGCGAGCGTGTTGATGAAACACGTGCTTCTCGCAATCCATGTTGAAGATCCAAGCCACGGATCTCCTGATCTCGACAAATGAGATACGATGTCTTCTTCACGAGCAAGGCATGCTGAAGTAGACGGAGATCCATGAGCAATCCATCAGGCAGCATAACGACGACGCTGCGAGGATGGAGAATCTCTCTAGGGAATCCATGGTGGACGGCCACATGAGAGAGACGGAGAGAGTAGGCATGTAGAGAGAAAGGGAGAGAGAGAGAGAGTTATTGTCTCACTTGTAACCTAGAAGAGCAAGGGTACCTCTCCTTCTATAATATTTTGGGATCCATGGATCTCAATCCATGGGACAACACAAATCTAATAACTCTCATTGATTTGTGTTTCTTTTTATTGGCCTAGATTTGTGTTGGTAAAAACCAACAACAATTAATTTAATTTAGATAAAATATATATTGATGAATCAATATAATTCAATCACCAAATTAAATCAAGATCTCATGGTTATCATAAGAGAGAGAGTGCCTCCTTCCATGTTGGAAGGAGGGGATGGCCACACATTCCTAATAGGAGTGGTGGTCGCCCACTCCATGTATATGGAAGGTGGCCCTCATATCTATAATGCAATCTTCAAGATTATGCAACCACTTTTGTTGAAAATTATTCTACAAAAATAATTCACAATTATTTTGTAGACATTGCAATCTTGCCATTGAAAAATTTGTGAATCATATTCACAACACAAAATAAAATGTAAACTATAAATTTCAATTCAATGTCCAATGTGAATCCAATTCACATTAACATTTAATTAACAAATGTAAATTACAAAAGGCTCTCTCTTATATATTATAAATCATATTTATAATATATATATATAACTAACATGGATATTGCTATCCACATTATTCATATCCATGATAATTAAATCACAATTAGTCATCTTGGATCTCTATTCTCTTGTTCTCAAATAATATGAATCACATTCACATTATTCATGTCTTTGATAATTAAATCACATTTAGTTATCTAAGATAACTCTCCTTATAATATGAATCAAATTCCTATTACTCGTGATAATTAAATCACATTTAATTATCAATTTTCTCAATGCTAGGATACATAATATCAACAATGAAATTATCCTGAACCCTATCAAGGATAATGCGCTTTCTCCGTGGATACTTGGAGATAAGGACAGGGCAATTGTATTATTATGCATATAGTAACTTCGATCTTGAGATCATATCTCAAATCCAGATCGTGGGACTCCCATGGGTGCTTGATTCAATCAAGATTGCAAATCTAATCATCCCATTGCATCTGAATCACATTCATATCAATGTCCAACATTTGGACCAAGATCAGATTACTTCTCCACTGAGAGGTGTCACTAAAATCCAGACCCTTTCATCACTCCCTAGAAATGGAAGCGTCATGGTTATACAATCGTTTATGATCACATCACCCAACGGTATTCCCAATACCTGTGCATCCTGCATACTGGAAGGCTCAGAATAAAATCGAAGTATTAGATCAACTTTACACTGTCTACTTCAGAGTTTTATCAGTAAGTTTCTTATTCGATCACTGGGAGTTGGTATCGATCATATACTACCCAAAAGCATATATGATACCTAGGTCTTGATCATATACTTTCCAAAAGTATATATCAAACCTATAATTCGGTTAAGCTTCCAAAGTGAGACGACCGTGCACAGAATTTGATTCTTCCCAATATCTCATGAGTTAGCTCATGTTTTTCGGTTCAATAGTTGAACCTGTATGATTCCTTTGAGAGATCGTATTACTCATATGCCCTTACATGCACACTAGCTCGTCAGAGTATAGACCTTGATTAGGTCATCAACCAATTGGTCTGCCAAATGTACATACTCAGACATATAGTAACACATCTGTCTCCGGTCAGAGGATGTGTGCCTATATCATGACAGCATATGATATAGGACTTTGGTTATCTCGATCTCGTTAAATCAACTCTTTGACCTAACTAATCTGACACCTCTGAATCTCTATTCCTATGTAGAGGACCTGCATCAAGAGGTCGGTCAGATATCAGCCTAACTGAGAAAGGATTACCATCTCCTACCTAGGATGGAGATCATCTCTTAACAATCATTTGACGATGCTTGATGAGTCCTCAATCTAACCCTCTAGATATTCATCCAAGCACCAGCCTCTATGATTCAATAGTTGAATCAACAGTTGTATGATTATTAAGATGGTAATGGTACATAACCCTAATTGTACAAAGGGATCTATTATGCAAATTATTTATTCTTCATTTCAGATCAGGAATGATATTTGCAATAACATTTATAGCATAATGGCTCGTCGTGGGCTCGCATGTCCAACAGGTAGAGGGCTTAGATCTCTAGGTAAGGATCAAGAATAGACCTTGCATGCTTATTTACTTTGGTTTTCTTGTCAAGCCTCTACACATTTGGTTTCATATAGATTGTCATCTTCTTCATTTCTTCTGTTTTTCTTTGTTGCATACTTTAATATGTTTTTTAATGTTAATTTTGGCTTCTTACTTGCATGTACGTATTTACAAGAACGAGAATGGGGGTAGCGATGAATCCTCACTTCATCACCTTTATTCATTCATTTTATCCTTAGATCCCTAGCTAATACATGTTTATATCATTAATTTGTCAAGATAAACACCCTATAAGTTGTAGAAAATATTGTATAAAATATTGTATAATTATTATAATTAATTTTAAAATAAAATAAAAAGGAAGAAATACAAATATAGAATAGAAAACTATTTTTTGGATTTTCAGAAATATTTTGCAAACTTCTTAAGGTTATCAATGTTTTTTTATTTCTAGGTTTTTCTTTTGTTCTTTTTTGTAATTTTTGTACTATAGTGATAAATTATAGTTATAAATAATAAGTAATTTTTAGATTTTTTAATTAAGGTTTTATAATTTTTTGTATTTTTTAAGTCAAACAAGGGTTAAAATGTGATCTTTTGAGTTTTAATAAATGAAAAATGTGTCTGAAATGCAAAATAAATTATATGGGTGAACAATCATGTTATCAAGCACATCCATCTAAGTTTTCATGATTTCTTGGATCATGGCTACTATTATTATAAAATAGTAAAACAATCACAAAAATTAATGAAGGTGGCAGGGGTATTTTTCTAATAAAAATTAAATGCATGGGGATACATGCAAAAATGATAGAAACTTTATACTTAAAGTTAATTTTTTATATTAAAATGTAATATACAAAGCTATAGGGATACAAGTGTAAAACTCCCAACTCATGTGGGGGACACATGAGTTATGTTGTCATTGAAATAAATTGCAATTAACACAAAGTCTGTAGGCTTTGCTGTAATTTTCCAAATAATCTTATATATAATAAAATAATTATAGAACTATTTTTGAAATACAAAATGTTGGATGGGTTTGCATGCAATTATGCCACTTAAGTCTCATTTATCGGAGCATTGTCCATGAGCCATGTAGTTGGAGGACGACATCGTTTCAAAAAGAACGAATGACCCATATTAGATATGGTAGCTTTCATATGACAGCTAGAAAGGAGTTTTCAAGAACACCTAAAGAACTCTGGAACAACGTGCTTTGATTGATCCATTCTCCCTCGCCCAACAATTTCCTCACGATATGGTAGCGAGTATAGGTTTCTAAGAGGCATCCACACGTGTTGGTCCTCTCCAAGGGGGCTGAGGTGTCTCAACCGAGGATCTTGAGCTCCAACTGACTCAAGGTGATTTGGAACTCTTCCAGTTGCTTCAACTACTCCATATGGGTCCTTTGAGGACCGAACCTACACCAAAGTTTTAGGAAGCTCGAGGGCTACTCCCTCCATCGGTCCTTAAAGCTAATGGTTGCGGGATGAGTGGAGATGGTGAAGCTCCATTGGGGTGCAGGAAAAGGAATCTTCAATTCACCATACCTCTAAGGATTTCGATTGGAAGGTGTGGGATGTCATGGAGAATGAGAGGGGAAATGAAGTGGGGTAAAAATGTGGTGAAGATATGATCGGTGGATGACGAATTTGGGCCTGGAGCTCAAGCGCCAAGTCAATTAGGTTACCTAATTACACCTAATCCTAGCGACTAAAAATGAATTTAAAGTGCAAAATGGAAACTACAACTTAAAATTTAACTATAATGGATGGGAAATGGCCTCGACTCAGCCTAAACATCAAGGAAGCAAGACCTGTCGGATATGGGTACCGATAGTGGTCGGATCTCCTAATCTCAACTTTATCCTCATTGCAAATCGTCGCTTCGTTGCTTCTATCACTAACAGCTAGGCTATGAGGTATATATGAGGGGCTGAAGTCCAAGAAGAGGGATCAAAATTCAAAAAGGTGGAGAAGATGGAGTTTTATAGGTGTTGGACATGCGAGCCCGTGATGAGCCATTATGCAATAAATGTTATTGCAAATATCATTCCTTGATCTGAAATGAAGAATAATTAATTTTCATAATAGATTCCTTAGTAAAATTAAAGTTATGTACCATGGCTATCTTAATAACCATACAGTTATTGATTCAACTGTTGAATCATAGAGGTTGGTGCTTGGATGAATATCTACAAAGTTAGATTGATGACTCATCAAGATACGTCAAATGATTATTAAAAGATTATCTCTAGCCTAAGTAGGATATGGCAATCCTTTCTCTAATGGGTTGATAGCTAACTGACCTCTTGATGCATGTCCTCTACATAGGAATAGAGATTCAGGGGTGTTAGATAAGTTAGGTCAAATAGTTGACTTAACGAGATCGTTATAACTAAAGACATATGCCATATACTGTCACGATATAAGCATGCATCTTCTGACCGAAGACAGATGTGTTACTATATATCTAAATATGTACATTTGGCATATCGATAGGTTGATGATCTAATCAAGGTTTATACATCGACGGGCTAGTGTGCATACACGAGTATATGAGTAATACGATCTCTCAAAGAGATCATACAAGCTCATTTACTGAACTAGAAGATAAGAGCTCACTCATGAGATATTTGGAATCAAATTCCATGCATAGTCGTCTCGCTTTAGAAACCTGATAGAATTTGTAGGCTTGATAAATGCTTTTGGAAAGTGTATGTTAAATACCTGGGTATGATATATGTTTTTGGAAATTATATGATATACCAACTCCTAATGATCAAATTAGAAACATAATGATAAAACCTTGAAAAGGATATTCTAAATAGATTTAAAACTTCGGGTTTATTCTAGGTCTTCAAGTATGTAAGATGTATGGGTATTAGGAATACTTGAGGGTGATGTAATTAAAAATAATTATATAATCATGAAGCTTCCATTTCGAGGGAGTGATGAAACATGTCTGGATTTTAGTGGCTGATCTCAATAGAGAAGTGATCTAATCTTGGTCTATATGTTGGACAGTGATCTGAATGTGCTTCGGATGCAATGAGAAGATTAAATTTACAGCTTTGATTTAATCAAACATCTGTGGGAGGTCCCTGAGATCTGGATTTAAAATGTGATATCTACATCCAAGTCACTATATGTGAAACGTATAATCGTCGTGTCCTTATCTTGAAGTATCTGTAGAGAAAGTGCATTATTCTTGAAAGAGTTCAAGGATAATTTCATTGTTGGTAATATATCTGAGCATTGAGGAAAATTTGATAGTTAAATGTTATTTAGTTATCATAAATAATATGAATATGATTCATATTATTTGGTCATATAAGGAGAGTTATCCAAGATATATAAATATGATTTAACTATCAAAGATATGAATAATGTGAGTATAATTCATGTTATTTGGACACATGATAATAGTAATCCAAGATAATTAAATGCGATTTAATTATAAAGGATATAAATAATATGGATAGTACTATCCATATTATTTATATGCATATTATAAATGTGATTTATAATATATTAGAGAGAGCTTATTTTGAATAGTATCTTCAAATTAATTGTTGATGTGAATTGGATTCACATTGGACCTTGATTGGAAATATAATTTACATTTTACTTGGGGTTGTGAATATGATTCATAATTATTTAATGGCATGATTGCAATATTCACAAAATTAATTTAGAATTATTTTTGTGAATTAGTTTACAATAAAAGTTGTTGTAAATATATATAAAGGATTACAAGGCTAACAAATTCCATTTAATGGATGGTGGACAACCACCCTTTGACTTATTCTCAAGTATGGTCGGTCCCCCTTTCTAGAAAGGTGGGTCACCTCATTCCTAATCCTTCTATCCTAAATTATTTAGTTCAAATTAGTTATGTTGATTATTTAATATATTTAATTTAATCAAAATTAATTTTGTATTTTACAGCAAAATCATAGCCATTGAATAGAAACACAAATCAATCTCAACCATTGATTTTGTGTTTCACATGGATTGGAATCCATGGACTCCAAAAATACTATAAAAGGAGAGGCAACCCTAGATCTTCTTAATATACAACAACAAGTGAATAGCCTCTCTCTTCTTCTCATATTCTCCACACACAACCCCTCTCTCCCTCCAAAGAGTGGTCATCCACCCTAAACCCCAGAGAGGGTCGTCGTCGTCGACATGTCGTTACGATGCTGCTTCAACTGCTTATGGATCTCCATATCGTTCGTATACTTAGATCGTGAAGAAGACATCCGATCTTGTGAGACGAGATTAGGAAATTCACCACTTAGATCATCAACATAAATTGCGAGGAGCATGTGTTTCATCAACACGTTCGCAAGCGTCTCCTCCATTAGATGAGACTTGAGATTGACGGTCTCTTCATTTATAAACTTGATCACAACCACACTTCAAGAGGTATCCCTATTACCCTTTTGTGGTTATGATGAAAAGATTTGATAAAAGTTATTGAATCATGTGGTTTCGTCGTTTAATTTAAAAAAAAACTTCATTACCCCGAGCAACTAATATGACTAGTCCCTCCCCATCGTATTGTTGGACATGCGAGCCCACGGCGAGCCATTATGCAATAAATGTTATTGCAATTCACTCCTTAATCTGAAATAAAGAATACATAATTTGCATAATAGGTCCCTTAGTACAATTAGGGTTATGTACCATGGCCATCTTAATGATCATACAGCTGTTGATTCAATTATTGAATCATAGAGGCTGGTGCTTAGATGAATATATAATGAGTTAGATTGAGGACTCATCAAGCACCGTCAAATGATTGTTAAGAGATGATCTCCAGCCTGAGTAGGAGATGGCAATCCTATCTCAGTTAGGTTGATATCTGACCAACCTCTTGATGCAAGTCCTCTGCATAGGAATAGAGATTCGGAGGTGTCAGATGAGTTAGGTCAAAGAGTTGACTTAACGAGATCAAGATAACCAAAGTCCTATATCATATGCTATCATGATATAGGCACACATCCTCTGACCGGAGACAGATGTTTTACTATATGTCTGAGCATGTACATTTGGCAGACCAATAGGTTGATGACCTAATCAAGGTCTATACACCGGCGCGCTGGTGTGCATATAAGGGCATATGAGTAATACGATCTCTCAAAGGGATCATACAGGTTCAGTTACTGAACCGGAAGACATGAGCTCACTCATGAGATATTGGGAAGAATCAAATTCCATGCGCATGGTCGTCTCACTTTGGAAGCTTGACTGAATTTGTAGGTTTGATATAAACTTTTGGAAAGTATATGATGAAGACCTAGTTATGATATATGTTTTTGGAAAGTATATGATCGATACCGATTCCCAATGATCGAATGAGAAACTTACTGATATAACCCTGAAGTAGACAGTGTAAAGTTGATCTAGTACTTCGGGTTTATTCTGAGTCTTCCAGTATGCAGGATCTACAGGTATTAGGAATACCTGAGGGTGATGTGATCATAAACGATTGTATAACCATGACGCTTCCATTCCTAGGGAGTGATGAAACGGGTCTGGATTTTAGTGACTCCTCTCAGTAGAGAAGTAATCTTATCTTAGTCCAATTATTGGACATTGATCTGAATATGATTCAGATGCAATGAGAAGATTAGATTTGCTGTCTTGATTTAATCAAGCATCTACGGGAGGCCTACGATCTGGATTTGAGATATGATCTCAATATCCAAGTTACTATACGTGGAACAATACAATCGCCATGTCCTTATCTCCAAGTATTCGCTGAGAAAGCGCATTATCCTTGAATGGGTTCAGGATAATTTCATTGTTGATAAAATGTATCCGAGCATTGAGAAAATGGATAATTAAATGTGATTTAATTATCAAGATTAATATGAATTTGATTCATATTATAAAGAGAGTTATCTAAGATAATTTAATATGATTTAATTATCAAAGATGTGAATAATGTGAATGTGATTCATATTATTTGAACACATGAGATAAAGAGATCCAAGATGATTAAATATGATTTAATTATCATGGATAAGAATAATGTGGATAGCAATATCCTATTATTTATAATATATTATAAATGTGATTTATAATGTATTAGAGAGAGTCAATTATAATTTATATTTGTTGATTGATTATTATGTGTATTGGATACGCATTGTGTAATTAATTGACAATGTAAATTATATGTTGTTTTGTGTTGTGAATATGATTCACAATTTTTCCATGGCAAGATTGCAATATTCTCAAATATAATTGTGAATTATTTTTTATGAATAAATAACCAACAAAAGTTGTTGGAAATAAATAATGGAGAAAATCAAGGAAGCATGCAATCTCATGGATTTCCATGAGATTGCCCCACATGGTATGTGGTGGGTGGCACCCATGTCCTATTTGGAATGGGTGGCCGTCCACCTTGATGATGCATGGGAGATTTGATCTCCATGCATATTCTCTCCTTATTTATTGGATTGATTTATATTTGATTTTGTCAATTATATTTTAATCTAAAGTTGTTGGTTTTTACCAACAACAATCTTGACCATTGGATTGACATAAATCAATCTCATCCATTGATTTTATATGTCCCATGGATTGAGATCCATGGATCCCAAAACCCTATAAATAGAGAGGCATACCCATGCTCTCTCTTGACACATAATGCTTGAGAAGCATGTCTCTCTCTTTCTCTCTAGACGTCAGCCCTATCTCTCCCTCTCATGGTCGTCCACCATGGATGCCATGAAGAGGTTCTCCATCGACGCAGCATCGTCGTTATGCTGCCCGATCGTCTGCTCGTAGATCTCCATCTCCTTCGGTGCGCCTCGCTCGTGAAGAAGATGACGGATCTCGTATGTCGATATCAAGAGATCCGCCGCTTGGATCATCAACATGGATTGCGAGAAGCACGCGGTTCATCCCCGCGCTCGCAAGCGTCTCCTCCGTCGGATCGGACTTGAGACAGGAGGTCTCTTCGTTTAGAGACTCGATCGCAACCACGCTTCAAGAGGTAATCCTATTACTTGTTTGTGGTTAAGTTGAAACGATCCGAGAAGTATTCTTGGATCATGTGGTTTCGTCGTATGAAAAAAAAATTTAGATTCCGCTGCATAGAACAACTAGTACGACTAGTCGTTCTTCATCGTATTCGATACGACGATCACGCTTCCGTGATGCGCTTGAGGATTTTACCATATCCTTCACGTATATGATGTGATCTTCATGCTTCCATTATCAGAGCCATTAGCCAAAGATTTTGGATATGATCCATAAATCTAAGATGACATGGGCATGTCTGGTTGTGTGAATTTTCATCTCATTTTGTTCATACAACCCTATTTTGTGTGGTTTTTTGCCCTTTTTAAATACCTTAAAACGTATGTTTATCACTTTAATCAGGTCCCAACATCTTATTAGCAAACTATAGGACTTGAGTTTGCGTGATTTGAAATTCGTTTGCTCAAGTTATGATCATTTTAGTATACATGTGTCCATTGTTACAGGAATGGTTTTTTAGAATGTAATCAAGAGAAAACTATGATTTTAAAATACCTAGAAATGCATGTCTATCACTTGGATTCTATTGCAAATCAAATTAGAAGTCAAATAATTGAGTTTGATTTAGAGTTTATTTGCTCAAGATTTGTTAGTTTGAGTAAGCATGTGTCACTGCTGGAAACTTAACAAATTTGAACAAGAATCTTGTGATTGTCATTCTATTAATTAATGAAAATTAATGATTGATCTCCTAGATAATTAGTTGTTAAATATTTGTAAATTATTTAATAATTATAATTATTTTTTAATGACCATAACTAATATGATAAGGTAATGTATCTTGATTGATTTGGTTATAATGAACTTTCTTACAGACATTGGTACTTGAATAGTATTAGAGATTTGTTTAGAAAATCTCCTTATAATATTAATCAAAATAGTTTTGATAAATATTATATGGTATATCTTCATATGAAATACCGAATATCATCTCAAATACAACATGAAAAATCACATTATCCTAATCTGAGATGGATATGGTGTCTAGTCAGGGGTCATTAAGGTAGCAGGTTGCTCCGTGAGCGGTCTGTCCTACATCATATGTGTATTGTCCATAACAACGGGTAAGGAAAGGATAATCCTTGAAATTATCATGAGATATTTTCTAATTACTAGAAATTGAATAATACATATTTTGAGATTATACCATCCTTCAATTAACAATCGAGATTATTTGTTGGTTGTTTGAATTGGATTGATAATTAATTTAATACGATTAAATGAATTATATCCAATTAAATATTGTATTATGAATAAAATATTATTTTCCTTGGAAGAATTAATTATGTAAATATGATTCATAATAATTAGAAAATGAACGTGATATGGAGGATCACATAAGTGACATACATAATCTTCTATCAAGGGGAAGGGTTCCGTCGCCAGGAATTGTATGTAAGAAACGCTTATCCAAAGTGACAGCTTCTTTATATAGACGCATCTAGATCAAGCCCTTTGCTTCTTATAAATTAAGGTCGTTTATGTAGTGACCCCAATTGGTTCATCATATTATTAGGGCGATATTAGATTGCACATAGAGAGTGATATTCCTGTTGACAGTTGGTTCAATTAACAATGGGTCAACATCGCCATAGGAATGGCGAGACCAATGCTAAAGACCGAATTGGGAGATGCAAGTTGGACTTGCAAAGCAGAATGAGTTCTCGCTTCTTTTTATCCGAGTTAGAGTTTCTCATATTATTGGGATGTAACAAAGGTAAGGAAGGAGATCCCAGATCGTGCTTGAGATATAATGCTAAGTATATCTCTTACTTTGAAAGTGAATAAGGTAATGAACATTCAACGTGGAAAAGGCAATACAATTTTGATATAAAAGTCCTAAATCAAAGAAAAATATGTATTTATGCAAATTATCTTATTTCAAATAACTTAGATTAAACAAACTCAAAATTATACTCAATAATAACCAGTAAATTATCTTGAATGGGATTCATGATCAAGATGGTGTACTTGCAGCTGGACACATAATGTATGTGGTTGCAATATGCAAGTTTCCTCATAATATTGAGGCATGATAATCAAATAGACAATAAGACTATAACCTAGGGTTTATATGTCTCTATAATCTTGATCTCTCATCAAATCCGCTTTAAAAGTATCATGTCGATGATGATCGTAATTATCTAAAATCCTTATAAAATGTAAGAAGATGTTTTGGAAGACATATGCACTCTCAACATTTAATCATGAATGATACGGTTCACTGCATTATGTTGAATGGTGTCTCGATAAGAGATGATGTACTCAAAATATTTGAGTACCTACCTGAACCAAAGTCTTTGAGAGCTAAGATGGATATAGATATCATGAGTGTCATCATTCTATTGTCTATACTCAATTCATTCATGAATCTTCATAAGACTCATATTGTATGAATTAAATGAAGCATGTATAAATGTTGAAATGCTCTTATATTAAAATCTTTTGAGTTCAACTTAAGAGATCCCTTGTCTTAAGCAATATTTGTTTATATATGAAGGAAGCGTAGTGGAAGCATGGGTTTGACCCAAGTAAGAAGGAAAATCAAAGAGTTTGTACTTTTGTGACTTCCATATAAATACAAAGAGTTGGATGAATGCCAATACTGTAATAAGCATGTGTACAGATAGTATGACTATCTAGACTATCTAGCACCCTTAAAGAAGGACTCGGATAATGCATCGTAACAATCTACATCAACATTTAATCATTGAAAATGACTTACTTATTTGATAGGATCAAAGTCTAATAATTGTATTTCATTTTTCTAATAACATTTCCAATTGCTTGCATATGTTCTAAAAGACCGGAAAAATCTGATCCTAAAGTTTAATAGTCATTCGCATGGATGTTGATGCAATTGTTGTAACAATCTCCATTGGATAAGTAGACTACATATTTTCAGTGGGAGATCCCGTAATCTTAGATAATATCTCTATGATGTAGATATTATAATATACTCATTGTTTATTTCTAGATGTTGGGAAAAAAAATGAATTCTATAATAGACTTATCATAAAGAGTTATGATTGCTTTATTTTAGATAGTAATCTAACATCTAGAGAACTCTACTTAATTAGAAAATTAATTAATGGTTAATTAACATTTCTATTGAAAAATTAAACCTTAAAGGATCAAAAAGAGGATATAGATCATTTGACAATGATCTAGCATCGAGTTTTGGACATATGTCTGTTGATATGATCAATAGACCAGTAAGAGATGAAACTTTAGATTGTCTGAAATTTCAAATCTTACATACTTATAAATATTGTATTCAATGTAAAAATGTCCAATACACCCTTCTTTGAGAATTACGTAACATGCCAAGATATTGAGAATCTCATGCATATTAATATATGTGGATCATATATATCATAATAAACATTGATGATATAAGATATCAATTGATGATTTTTTGTGATAAGAGATTTCTTCCCTTCACCTCAGAAACCTTTAAAATATTCAAAGATTTCATAATTTTGGTTTAGAACAGAAGTTTGAATGAAGTGGAAATGTATTTGATCTAACCGAGGTAGCAAGTACCTATTAGATGAATTCAAGGAATACCTTATGGAGAAAAGAATATCATTTCTATCTCACTCCTTAAACCTAAACTCAATAGAGTTTAGGGAGATGCAATTGGATCATGTGTGACATGATTTGATCAATAATTAATCTTAGCATAATTATCTCTTAGTTTCAAAGGTATATATGTAGTAGAGACTACAATATATCCTTAATAAGGTTCAATGCAAGTTAGCAAGAATCTAACACCTAAGAATGCTACTTCATTAGGAAAATAAAGATGGTATTGGATACCTACTTTATGACCTTGAGATTCTTAAAGTATTCCATCTCTAAGGATATGATTCTTAAAGGATGACTCTCTTGAGAATCAAGACGAAAATGAAGTAAAAGAACTCATTAAATCTTGAGAATATAATAAGGCTCCTGAAATCCGAAAGTAAAAGGATAATTAAAGATGAAACTCATACCTCTTCAAGTTAGTTTGAAGTGGTAAGACCACCTAAAGGATATGGATTCCATGTGTCAGTTACATCTGACAATGACCAGACTTCATATGATGAAGCTTATGAAGATCATGGCTTGGAGAGACGGATGTTAGTAATAATGTCTAAAGTGGACTTCATATACAAGTATTGTATATGAACTCTCGAGAATCCATCTATAAGGGTAAGACATGTTAGATGTAAATGGATCTTCAAGAGAAAGAGGGAATCTGATGAGAAGGTATAGACCTTCAAAGTACGGCTCGTATCCACAAAATACACATAAAGAGAAGACATCTCTTGTGACGAGACTTGCTCTTAAGTGACCATGCTTAAACTCATCAGAATATTTCTAACTATTATGTCTACACAACTTGACTATGACATCTACAAGATGGAAGTCAAGATTGCATTCCTCTATGAAATCCTCACTAAGGATATTCATATGAAGTATCCTTAGGGTTTCATTATTAAGGAAGGTAAGGTATGCAAGATAAATAACTCCATCTATAGACTTAAATAATATTCTAGTTGTCGAAACATCACATTTTATGAAATTATGAAGGTTACGATTCATACAAAATCTTGATGAACCATGTGAAGCCTACTGGGAGTGTTATTGTGTTCATCATGCTAAATGTAGATAATATCCTAATAATTTGGAATGATATAAGGATGACAATAAGTGCTTTACAATTTGGATATTCCATACCTTGAGATATGATCTCAAGGACTCCTCTTATATCTTAGGTCTGAAAATATTTAGAAGCACAGAGAAGACAATATTGGGGCCGTCAGATTAGTGATACACCTTGAACATGTTCCATTTTTTTTGGGAATAATCCATGTATGGCTTCCTTTCCTTATGATATGGTAATGACCTATCTAAAGGGATATCACCTCTAAGAGTTGAGTATGTAAATACCAAAGCTACATGCCCTACTGCATCGGCTTTGAGAAACTCAGTGTATGCTAGATGTGTACAAAAGTCAGATGTCAGCCATGTAGTGGGAGTAGTAATCTGTTACTAATCCTACTATGGAGATAAAACACTTAATCATAGTAATAACTAATAACAATATCTTCAAAGATAGCAATATTTTTTGAGATAGTGATCTCAAAGTCTTATCCTCAAGAACTTAAGACTTTATAGATAGTGATCTAAAAGGTCTTAACTGTAGATGCCTTATAAGACTTAAGACTAGGTTTTAGTCTTAGGAGATAGATATCTCCAGGGAAAAAGGGCATCCTAATAAGGATAATAGAAATTATATACTGGTTATAATGATTATTAAGTTATAGTGTTAAAGACACTATAACTGCTTTAACAAGCTTGAGTACAGGTTGCATAAGATGCAACATTCACATTGGATGCGAGCACTATTACTAGGAGATATGTAAGTGTTGGACATGCAATCCCACGGCGAGCCATTATGAAATAAATGTTATTGCGAATATCATTCCCTGATCTGAAATAAAGAATAACTAATTTCCATAATAGGTCCCTTAGTACAATTAGGGTTATGTACCATGGCCATCTTAATAATCATGCAGTTGTTGATTCAACTATTGAATAATAGAAGCTGGTGCTTGGATGAATATCTAAAGAGTTAGATTGAGGACTCATCAAGCACCGTCAAATGATTGTTAAGAGATGATCTCCAGCCTGAGTAGGAGATGGCACTCCTTTCTCACATAGGATGATATCTGACTGAACTCTTGATGCAGGTCCTCTGCATAGGAATAGAGATTCGGAGATGTCAGATTAGTTAGGTCAAAGAGTTGATTTAACGAGATCGAGATAACCAAAGACCTATATCGTATGTTGTCATGGAATAGGCACGCATCCTCTGACTGGAGACAGATGTATTACTATATGTCTGAGTATGTACATTTGGTAGACCAATAGGTTGATGACCTAACCAAGGTCTATACACCGGCGCGCTCGTGTGCATATAAGGGCATATGAGTAATACGATCTCTCAAAGGGATCATACAGGTTCACTATTGAACTGGAAGACATGAGCTCACTCATGAGATATTGGGAAGAATCAAATTCCGTGCACGGTCGTCTCGCTTTGGAAACTTGACTGAATTTGTAGATTTGATATATACTTTTGTAAAATATATGATCAAGACCTAGGTATGATATATGCTTTTGGAAAGTATATGATCGATACCAAATCCCAATGATCAAATGAGAAACTTACTGATAAAACCCTGAAGTAGATAGTATAAAGTTGATCTAATACTTCGGGTTTATTCTGGGTCTCCAGTATGCATGATGTACAGGTGTGGGAATACATGAGGATGATGTGATTATAAACGATTGTATAACCATGATGCTTCCATTCCTAGGGACTGATGAAACGGGTCTAGATTTTAGTGACCCCCCTCAGTAGAGAAGTAATCCGATCTTGGTCCACATGTTGGACATTGATCTGAATGTGATTCAGATGCAATGAGAAGATTAGATTTGCAGTCTTGATTTAATCAAGCATCTATGGGAGGCCCGAGATCTGGATTTTAGATGTGATCTCAATAAGTCACTATACGTAGAACAATACTATCGCCATGCCTTATCTCAAAGTATCCGTAGAGAAAGCACATTATCCTTGAAAGAGTTCATGGATAGTTTCATTGTTGATATAAGGGTCCAAGCATCGAGAAAATTGATAATTAAATGTGATTTAATTATCATAGATAATATGAATTTGATTCATATTATAAGGAGAGATATCTAAGATAATTAAATGTGATTTAATTATCAAAGATATGAATTATGAGAATGTGATTCATGTTATTTGGGCACATGACAAAAGAAATCCAAGATGATTTAATGTGATTTATTTATCATGGATATGAATAATGTAGATAGCACTATCCATATTAATCATATATATTATAAATATGATTTATAATATATAAGAGAGAGCATATTGTGATTTATATTTGTTAATTAATTATTAATGTGAATTGGATTCACATTAGATGATTAATTGAAAATATAATTATTTGGGATGTGAATGTGATTCACATTTTTTAATGGCATGATTGCAATATTTCACAAGATAATTGTGAATTATATTTGTGAAATAATTTACAACAATTGTTTGTTGTAAATTTTGGATATATATCATGAGATAATGAGATCTTATGAGACAATGAGATCTCATGAGATAAATGAGATCTCATGAGAAGAGTGATCGTCTCCTAATTTCAAGGGATATGGTTTATCTCCTCATTATCTCCAAGGATAATTAATTGATTTGATTTGAATTTAAATATATTGATTTATCGATATATATTAAATTAAATTAAATTAATTGTCCTTGTGTTTTTCACAACAAGATCATGGCCATTGAAAGAAACACAAATCAATCTCAACCATTGATTGTGTGTTGTCCATGGATTGAGATCCATGGACTCTTAAAACCCTATATAAGAAGAGGCACCGTTGCTCTTCAAAAGATATGTAATATTATTATAATGCATGTTCTCTTCTCTCTCTCTCTCTACACGTCATGTGCCTCTCTCCATCTCTCTCTTATGGCCGTCCACCATGGAGCCTTTGAGATAATCACATCGCTGCAGCATCGTTGTTATGCTACTGGAGTTCTTACTCGTGGATCTCCATCTCCTTCGGTGTGTCTCGCTCGTAAAGAAGATGTTGGATCTCATGTGACGAGATCAGGAGATCCGTCACTTGGATCATCAACATGAATTGCAAGGAGCACGCGATTCATCCCCGTGCTCGCAAGCGCCTCCTCCGTCGGATTGGACTTTAGACAGGAGGTCTCTTGGTTTAGAGACTCGATCGTAACCACGCTTCAGGAGGTAATCCTATTACTTGTTTGTGGGTTAGATGAAGCGATCCGAGAAGTGTTCTTGGATCATGTGGTTTCATCACATAAAAAAATCGAATTTCTGCTGCATCGAGCAACTAGTGCGCCTAGTCGCTCTCGATAGCATTCGATGTGATCATCACTCTTCTGTGATGCGCTTGAGGATTTTTCCCATATCCTTCAGTAAGTACCATAAAAGGACTTGGTCTAGTCTCTTGGGAACATAGTGACTTGTCAGCTTACCTAGCTATTTTTCTAAACGGATTATGATTAGCACATGAGTGTGGGTTTAAATATTAATCCGTTAATGACTCTTTGGGCTAGTGGAAGATTGTTGGACATACGATCCTACGATGATCCATTATGCAATAGAAATTATTACAAATATCATTCTCTGATATGAAATGAAGAATAATTAATTTTGATTCAATTAATGATTAGTACAATTAGGGTTATGTACCATGTTCATCTTAATGATCATACAATTGTTGATTCAATTGTTGAATCAAAGAGGATGGTCTTTGGATGAATTTATAATGAGTTAGATTGAGGACTCATCAAGCACCGTCAAATAATTATTAAAAGATGATCTTCAGCCTAAGTAGGAGATGACAGTGATTTATTTAAAGGGATGATATCTAACCAACCTCTTAATGCAGGTCCTCTACACAAGAATAGAAATTTAGAGGTGTTAGATAAGTTAGGTCAAAGAGTTGACTTAATGAGATCGAGATAAACCAAAGATCTATGTCGTATACTCTCATGATATAGGCATGCATCCTCTGACAGGAGACAAATGTGTTACTATATGTCTAAGCATATACATTTGGCAGATCGATAGGTTGATAATCCAATCAAGGTCTATATACTGACGCATTTGTGTGCATACAAGGGAATATGAGTAATACGATCTCTCAAAGGGATCATACTTCTTGATTACTAAACTGGAAAACATGGGCTCACACATGAGATGAAGGATATGGTGAGATCCTCAAGCGCATCACGGAAGCGTGAGCATCGTATTGAATATGACGAAGAACGACTAGTCGTACTAGTTGTTCTATGCAGCAGAAATTAAAATTTTTTTATGTGACGAAACCACATGATCCAAGAACACTTCTCGGATCATTTCGTCTGAACCACAAACAAGTAATAGGATTACCTCTTGAAGCGTGGTTGTGATTGAGTCTCTAAATGAAGAGACCTCCTGTCTCAAGTCCGATCCGAGGGAGGAGACACTTGCGAGCGCGTGGATGAGACGCGTGCTTCTCGCAATCCATGTTGATGATCCAAATGGCGGATCTCCTGATCTCGACACATGAGATCCGACGTCTTCTTCACGAGCGAGGCGCACCAAAGGAGACGGAGATCCACGAGCAAACATCGGGCAGCATAATGACGACGCTGCGGCGATGGAGAACCTCTCTAGGGCATCCATGGTTGAAGACCACATGAGAGGGAGAGAGAGTAGACATTTAGAGAGAGAAAGAGAGAGAGAGAGAGAGACTTATGTTCTCTTATGTGTTGTGTCAAGAAGAGCAAAGGGGTGCCTCTCCTTTTATAACATTTTGGAATCCATGGATCTCAATCCATGGGACAACACAAATCCAATGGCGCTCATTGATTGTATTTCTTTTAATGGCTAAGATTTATGTTGGTAAAAACCAAAAACAATAATTTAATAAAATCAAATATATATTGAATATAATTTGATGTATATGAAATCAATCTCTATTAGAGAAATAGGAAAGGATGCAAGCCTCCTTCCATTATGAGGGTATAGGCCACCCACCACATTCCTTATGGGAATTGTGGCTGTCCACTCTTCCTATATGGAAGGTGGATGCCTCTCTCCTATTATATGAGATTGCATTATCTCATGATCCTCTCTAATATTTGCAACAACTTTTGTTGCATATTATTTCACAAAAATAAATCCAATCTATTTTGTGAACATTGTAATCTTGCCATTAGAAATTTGTGAATCACATTCACAATCCAAAATAAAATGTAAATTACATTTTCAATTTAATGTCCAATGTGAATCCAATTCACATCAACATTAAATTAGCAAATGTAAATTACAAATAACCCTCTCTTATATATTATATATCACATTTATAATATATATGATTAATATGGATATTGCCATCCACATTATTCATATCCATGATAATTAAATCATATTTAATCATCTTGGATCTCTATTCTCTTGTTCTCAAATAATATGAATCGTATTCACATTATTCACATCTTTGATAATTAGATCGCATTTATTTATCTTAGATAACTCTCATTATAATATGAATCAAATTCATATTATTCATGATAACTAAATCACATGTAATTATCCATTTTCTCAATGCTTGGATACACATATCAACAATGAAATTATCCAGAACCCTTTCATGGATAATGTGTTTTCTCCGCAAATACTTGGAGATAATGACAGGGTGATTATATTATTCCACGTATAGTGACTTGAATATTGAGATCATATCTCAAATCCAGATCACAGGCCTCCCATAGATGCTTGATTAAATCCAGACTGCAAATCTAATCTTCTCATTGCATCTGAATCACATTTGGTCAATGTCCACCATTTGGACTAAGATCAGATTACTTCTCTACTAAGAGGAGTCATTAAAATCCAGACCCGTTTCATCACTCCCTAGGAATGGAAGCATCATGGTTATACAATCATTTATGATCACATCACCCTCAGGTATTCCCAATACATGTACATCCTGCATACAGGAAGACTCAGAATAAACCCGAAGTATTAGATCAACTTTATATTGTCTACTTCAGGGTTTTATCAGTAAGTTCCTCATTTGATCATTGGGAGTTGGTATCGATCATATACTTTCCAAAAGCATATATCATACCTAGGTCTTGATCATATACTTTCCAAACGTATATATCAAAGCTACAAATTCAGTCAAGCTTCAAAAGCGAGACGATCGTGCACGGAATTTGATTCTTCCCAATATCTCAAGAGTGAGCTCATGCCTTCCGTTCAATAATTAACCTGTATGATCCCTTTGAGAGACTGTATTACTCATATGCCCTTACATGCATACCAGCGCGCCGGTGATAGACCTTGGTTAGGTCATCAACCTATTGGTCTGCCAAATGTACATACTCAGACATATAACAACACATCTGTCTCCGGTCAGAGGATGCATGCCTGTATTGTAACAGCATACGATATAGGACTTTGGTTATCTCGATCTCGTTAAGTCAACTCTTTGACCTAACTAATCTGACACCTCCGAATCTCTATTCCTATGCAGAGGACCTACATCAAGAGGTCGGTCAGATATCAACCTAATTGAGAAAGGATTTCCATCTCCTACTCAGGCTGGAGATCATCTCTTAACAATCATTTGACGGTGCTTGATGAGTTCTCAATCTAACTCATTAGATATTCATCCAAGCACCATCCTCTATGATTCAATAATTGAATCAACAGCTGTATGATCATTAAGATGGCCATGGTACATAACCCTAATTGTACTAAGGGACCTATTGTGCAAATTATTTATTCTTCAATCCAGATCGGGGAATGATATATGCAATAACATTTATTGCATAATGGTTCGTCGTGGGCTCGCGTGTCCAACAATCTCCCACTAGCCCAAAGAGCCATTAATGAGCTAATCATTTAAACCTGCACTCGAGTGACAATCATAGGCTATTAAGAAAATAGCTAGGTAAGCTGATCAGTCACTCTGTTCCCACGAGACTACGCCAAGTCCTTTTACGGCACTTGCATATCCCCAGTAACAGTGCTCGCATCTAATGCGAATCTTGCATCTTATGCAACCAATCCTCAATCTTGTTAGTTACAGTGTCCTTGACACTACAGTTTAACAATATTCATAACCAGTATTTCCATAATCCTTATCAGAATACCCTTATTCCTGGAGATCTCTATCTCTTGAGGTATCCACAGATAAGTCCTTTTAGATCACAATCTAAAAAGTCTTAAGTTTTGAAGATAAGACTTTGAGAATCATTATCTCAAAAATCTTGACCTGTATGAAGATATTACTATTACTGCAATCAAGTATTTTCTCTCCATATTAGGATTAGAAACAGTTTACTACTCCCACTACATGGCAGATATCTGTCTTTTGTACACGTCTAGCATACACTCTGCTTCCCGTAACTGATGCACAAGTGCAAGCAATTCTAGCATTCACTTCCTCAACTCTTTGAGGTGTTATCCCTTTAGTTAGGTCAGTACCATATTTTAAGGGATGGAAGACTTTCGTGGATTTTTCCAAAAAAATGGAATATGTTCAAGGTATACCATTAATGTGACAGTCCTAATAACCTCTTCTCTATGCTTCTGAACACCTTCAGAACTAAGATCAAATAGGTATCCTTGAGATAATATCTCAAGTTATGGAACAACCAGATTGGAAAACACTTATTATTATTATCCTTATATCATTTTAAATGATTAGGATATCATCTACATTTAGCATGATGAACACAAAGGCACTCCCACTAAGCTTCAAATGGCTCATCCAGATTCTATCTGAAATCATAATACTTATAATTTCATCAAATCTTATGGTCAACGTCAAGAAGATTATTTGAGTCCATAGATGGATTCCTTAGCTTTCACACCTTGCTTTTCTCAACCATGAAGCCCTGGGGCTACTTCATGTGAATATCCTCAGAGAGGTATTCATAGAGAAATGCAATCTTGACTTCTTTCTCTTGAAGATTCATTTCCACCTTTATGGGTCTTATCCATATAGGTGGATCCTCAAGGGTCCATATACAACACTAGTATATGAAGTCTACTTTAGACTTTATTACTAACATCCATCTTTCCATGTCATGATCTTCAAAAGTTTCATCACATGAAATTCGATCATTGTCAGACTTAACTGACACATGGAATACATCCTCGAACTCATTTGAAGAGGTATTAGTGTTTCATCTTTAATTGTACTTTTAGTTTCCAATTTCAGGAGCCTCATTATCATCTCAAGATTAAATGAGTTCCTTTACTTCATTTTCATCTTGATTCTCAGGAGAGTCGTCCTTTATGAATCACATTCTTAGAGATGAGATCTTTTAAGAATATCAAGGTCATAAAGTAGGTATCCAATACCATCCTTTATTTTCCTAATGAAGATGCACTCTCTAGAGCTCAATTCCAGCTTACTTGCATGGAATCTCATTAAGGATATGTAGTGTAGTCTCTACTACATATATACCTGGAAACTAAGAGGAAATTATGCTAAAATTCATCATTGATCAAATCGTGTCACACATGATCCAGTTGTATCTCTCTATAACTCCATATTGAGTCAAGGTGTATTAGGAGGATTGAGATAGAAATGATATTCATATCTCCATAAGGTATTCTTTGAATTTATCTAACATGTACAAGCTACCTAAGTTAGATCAAAATCATTTCATCTTTCTTCAAATTTTGGTTCTAAATCGAAATTATGAAATCTTTGAACATTTCAAAGGTTTCTTAGGTGAATAGAAGAAATCTCATATCATACATAATCATCAATAGATATCACATATCCATAATGTTTACTATGATATAGATCATCCACAAACATCAATATGTATGAGATCCTGGATACCTTGACATCTTACACCTTTCCCAAGGAAAGTTGTATTGGGCATATTTTAATTTTGAATACAATATTCATAAGTATGCAAGTTTTGAAATTTTAAACATTCTAAAGTTTCATCTCTTACTAGTCTATTGATCAAATCAATAGATAAATATCCAAGACTTGATGCTAGATCATTGTCGAATGATCTTTATCCTCCTATTTATCTTTTAAGGTTTAATTTCAGTATTAGAAATGTTAATGAACCATTCATTAATTTTCTAATTTAGTGGAGTCTACTAGATTTTAGATTACTATCTGTAATATCTCCATCATAACTCTTTATGATAAATTTATTACAGAATTCATGTTTATTTCCAACATTTAGAAATAAACAATGAGTGTATTTTAATATCTAGGTCATAGAGACATTCTCTAAGACTAAGGGCTCTCCCACTGAAATTATGAAGCCTTTCAATCCAATAGAGATATTTGCAATAATTGCATCAATATCCATGTGGATGACTATTGAACCATTAAGATCAAATTTCTAATCTTATAATACATATGCAACCAGCAAGTATCATTATAAGATTGAGATACAATTATAAGATTTTATCTTATTCAATAAGCAAGTCAATATCAGTGAGTTATGTAGATTATTCTAATGCTCTATCCAAGTCCTTCTCTAAGGATTCTAGACAGACTTGATAGTCATACTATCAACACATCAACTTATTACAGTATTGGCATCATCCAACTCTTAGGATGTCATATGGAAGTCATAGAAGTACAGTCAACTCTTTGACTTTCCTTCTTACTCAGGTCCGACCCATGCTTCCACTACGCTCCAATGACACTCATCATATCTACATCCATCTAAACTCTTGAAACATTGGTTCAAGTAGGTATTCAAACATTTTGAATACATCATCTCTTACAGAGCTACCATTTTGCATGATGCAGTGAACCATGTCATACATGATAAATGACAAGAGCACATATGTATGCCAGAATATCTTCTATGATTTTATAAGGATTATTTAGCAATTGCGATCATTATCGACATGTCACTTCCAAAGTACATCCGATGAGAGATCAAGACTATATAGACATAGAAACCCTAGGGTTGTAGTCCTATTATCTATTTAATTTTCATTCCTCATTATTATGAGGAAACTTGCACATTGAAACTACATACATTATGTGTCCAACTACAAGTACAATATCTTGATCATGAGTCCAATCCATGATATTTTACTGGTTATTATTGAGTATATTATTGAGTGGGTTTAATGAAGGATTATCTGAAATAAGAAATTTGCATAAATATATAAATATATATTTTACTTTGATTTAGGGATTTTGATATCAAAGTTGTCTTGCCTTGTTAACACTGAAAGCTCATTCCCTTAATCACTTTCAATGTAAGACATACCATCATATCTCAACAAGATCTGGGATCTCCTTCCTTATCTTTGTTACATCCAATAATATGAGAATCTGCAACTCCGATAAAAAGAAGCGGGAACACATTCCGCCATGCAAGTCCAACTTGCATCTCCCAATTCGGTCTTTAACACCCGGGCCCACCACCCCTAAGGCGATGTTGACCCGTCATTAATTGAACCAACCGTCAACAGGAATTGTACTCGCTATATGCAATCCAATATCACCCCAATAATATGAGGAACCAACATTGGGGTCACTACGCATACGGCCTTACTCTTTCGAAAAGCAAAGAGCCCGATCCAGATGCGCTTGCATATAGGAGCTGTCATTTCGGACATGCATCTCCTACATACAATCCCTGACGACGGAACCCTTCGCCTTGATGGGAGACCATGAATGTCACTTATGTGATCCTCCGTATCATATTCAAATTCTAATTAATCATTATGAATCATATTCACTATGATTAATTCTTCCAAGGGAAATAACATCTCTATTCATAATAGAGTGTTTTAATTTTAATTGGATTCCAATTAATCTAATCATATTAAATTAATGTTCCAATTAATATCCAATAACATTTTAATTGTTATTTGAAATTATGATATTATCTGAAATATGTATTATTTCAAATTTTAATAATTAGAAATACATCATGATTTCTTAAGCATTATACTAACCCTACCCGCTGTCATGGCCATTACCGACGAGAGTGGGACGGACCACATACGTTGCAACCCGCTACCCCAATGCTCTCCGACTAGACACCATATCCACCTCAGGAAAGGATAATGCAAAATAGATCATTTTGTACTTGAGATGATCATCGGTTCTTCAACCGAAATTATACCATGTAATAATAATAAAAACAATTTTGATTAACATTATAATGAGATTTTCTAAACAAATCCCAAATCCTATTCAAGCAACATGTTTGTTGGAATGTAGATCATTTAGATCATGTAACCAATTAGTGATCTAGATCACATCTAATCAAATATTGGTTAAGGCAATGTCATTTTAGGAAATAATTATCATCAAATATTTTACAAATATTTATGCACAATTATTCTAGGAAATTAAACAATTTAATTTAACTAATTGATTAAATGACAATCACTAGGTTCTTGATTAGGAAAGTATTTCCAGTAGTGACCCTCACTTACTAAAAATACCATATCTCAATCAATTTAAATTGAAATTAAGTAAAGTAAGATCCTAAAGTTTGATAATTTGAATTACAATAGAACCTAAGTTATTTGAACGCATTTCAAGGCGTCTCAAATCCGCAATTAACTTTTTAATTACGTTGAGATTCGCAGTCCCCGAAACTGTGGATACATGTTCACTAAAATGAGCATAACTTGAGCAAACCGAATCGAAATCACGTAAACTCAGATCCTACGGTTTCCATATTTAATGGGGAACAAAATCCAATTATTATTTTAGTATTTAATTAATTTAAACAGTGCCGAAAATAATCTCAAAATAGAGATGCGAAAATGAAATGCAGAAAAATTTTCGCAAACACTAATGAACCCAAGTCGTCCTAGGTTCATGGATCGCATCCAAAACCTTCCGACCTAACGCTCTGATACCACTTGAAGTATATAGTTAGATCCTCAAGCACATCACGGAAGTGTGAGCATCGTATCGAATACGATGAAGAACGACTAGTCATACTAGTTGTTCTATGCAGCGGAAATTAAAATTTTTTTATGTGACGAAACCGCATGATCCAAAAACACTTCTCGGATCGTTTCGTCTGAACCACAAACAAGTAATAGGATTATCTCTTGAAGCATGGTTGTGAACGAGTCTCTAAACGAAGAGACCTCCAGTCTCAAGTCCGATCCGATGGAGGAGACGCTTGCGAGCGCGTGGATGAGGCGTGTGCTTCTCGCAATTCATGTTGATGATCCAAACGGCGGATCTCCTGATCTCGAAACACGAGATCCGATGTCTTCTTCACGAGCGAGGCGCACCGAAGGAGATGGAGATCCACAAGCAAAGGATTGGGCAACATATGACGACGCTGCGGCGATGGATGACCTCTCTAGGGCATTCATGATGGACGACCACATGAGAGGGAGAGAGAGTAGACGTGTAGAGAGAGAAAGAGAGAGAGAGACTTATGTTCTCTTATGTGTTGTGTCAAGAAGAGCAAAGGGGTGCCTCTCCTTTTATAGCATTTTGGGATCCATGGATCTCAATCCATGGGACAACACAAATCCAATGGCTCTCATTGATTGTGTTTCTTTTAATAGCTAAGATTTATGTTGGTAAAAACCAACATTAATTAATTTAATAAAATCAAATATATATTGAATATAATTTGATTTATATCAAATCAATCTCTATTAGAGAAATAGGAAAGGAGGCAAGCCTCCTTCCATTATGAGGGTGTAGGCCACCACATTCCATATGGGAATTGTGGCCGTCCACTCTTCCTATATGGAAGATGGATACCTCTCTCCTATTATATGAGATTGCATTATCTCATGATCCTCTCTAATATTTGCAACAACTTTTGTTGCATATTATTTCACAAAAATAAATCCAATCTATTTTGTGAACATTGCAATCTTGCCATTAGAAATTTGTGAATCACATTCACAGTCCAAAATAAAATGTAAATTACAGTTTCAATTAAATGACCAATGTGAATCCAATTCACATCAACATTTAATTAACAAATGTAAATTACAAATAGCTCTCTCTTATATATTATAAATTACATTTATAATATATATGAATAATATGGATATTGCTATCCACATTATTCATATCCATGATAATTAAATCGTATTTAATCTTCTTGGATCTCTATTCTCTTGTTCTCAAATAATAAGAATCGTATTCACATTATTCACATCTTTGATAATTAAATCGCATTTTATTATCTTAGATAACTCTCCTTATAATATGAATCAAATTTATATTATTCATGATAATTAAATCACATGTATTTATCCATTTTCTCAATGCTTGGATACACATATCAACAATGAAATTATCCAGAACCCTTTCGTGGATAATGCGTTTTCTCTGCGAATACTTGGAGATAAGGACAGGGCGATTGTATTGTTCCACGTATAGTGACTTGGATATTGAGATCATATCTCAAATCCAGATCGTGGGCCTCCCATAGATGCTTGATTAAATCAAGACCACAAATCCAATCTTCTCATTGCATCTGAATCATATTCAGATCAATATCCACCATTTGGACTAAGATCCGATTACTTCTCTACTGAGAGGAGTTGCTAAAATCCATACCCGTTTCATCACTCCCTAGGAATGGAAGCGTCATGGTTATACAATCATTTATGATCACATAACCCTCAGGTATTCCCAATACCTGTACATCCTGCATACTGGAAGACTCAGAATAAACCCGAAGTATTAGATTAACTTTATACTGTCTACTTCAAAGTTTTATTAGTAAGTTTCTCATTCGATCATTGGGAGTTGGTATCGATCATATACTTTCCAAAAGATTATATCATACCTAGGTCTTGATCATATACTTTCTAAAAGTATATGTCAAACCTACAAATATAGTCTTCCAAAGCGAGACGATCGTATGTGGAATTTGATTCTTCCCAATCTCTCATGAGTGAGCTCATGCCTTCCGGTTCAATAATGAACTTGTATGATCCCTTTGAGAGATCCTATTACTCATATGCCCTTGCATGCATACCAGCGTGCCGGTGTATAGACCATGGTTAGGTCATCAACTATTGGTCTGCCAAATGTACATACTCAGACATATAGCAACACATCTGTCTCCGGTCAGAGGATGTGTTCCTGTATCGTGACAGCATACGATATAAGACTTTGGTTATCTCGATCTCGTTAAGTCAATTCTTTGACCTAACTAATCTAACACCTCCAAATCTCTATTCCTATGCAAAGGACATGCATCAAGAGGTCGGTCAGATATCAGCATAATTGAGAAAGGATTGCCATCTCCTACTCATGCTAGAGATCATCTCTTAACAATCATTTGACGGTGCTTGATGAGTCCTAAATCTAACTCATTAGATATTCATCCAAGCACCAGCCTCTATGATTCATTAATTGAATCAACAGCTGTATGATCATTAAGATGGCCTTGGGACATAACCTTAATTGTACCAAGGGACCTATTATGCAAATTATTTATTCTTCATTTCAGATCAGGGAATGATATTTGCAATAACATTTATTGCATAATGGCTCGCCGTGGGCTCGCATGTCCAATAAACTCCCACTAGCCCAAAGAGCTATTAATGGGCTAATCATTTAAACCCACACTCATGTGACAATCATAGGCTATTAAGAAAATAGCTAGGTAAGTTGATCAGTCACTATGTTCCCACAAGACTATGCCAAGTCCTTTTACGGCACTTGCATATCCCCAGTAACAGTGCTCGTATCTAATGCGAATATTGCATCTTATGCAACCAATCCTCAATCTTTTAAGTTACAGTGTCCTTGACAGTACAGCTTAACAATTATCATAACAAGTACTTCCATAATCCTTATGAGAATACCCTTATTCCTGGAGATCTCTATCTCTTGAGGTATCCACAGTTAAGAGCTTTTAGATCACTATCTAAAAGGTCTTAAGTTTTGAAGATAAGACTTTGAGATCATTATCTCAAAAATCTTGTCCTGTATGAAGATATTGTTATTACTGCAATAAAGTATTTTCTCTCCATATTAGGATTAGTAACAGTTTACTACTCCCCCTACATGGCAGATATCTATCTTTTGTACACATCTAGCATACACTCAGCTTCTCGTAACTGATTCACATGTGCAAGCAGTTCTAGCATTCACTTCCTCAACTCTTTAAGGTATTGTCCCTTTAGATAGGTCAGTACCATATTTTAAGGGACGGAAGCCTTTCTTGGATTTTTCCAAAAAAATGGAATATGTCCAAGGTGTACCATTAATGTGACAGTCCCAATAACCTCTTCTCTATGCTTCTGAACACCTTCATAACTAAGATCTAAGAGATATCCTTGATATCATATCTCAAGTTATGGAACAACCAGATTGGAAAACACTTATTATTATTATCCTTATATCATTTTAAATGATTAAGATATCATTTATATTTAGCATGATGAACACAAAGGCATTCCCACTAAGCTTCACATGGCTCATCCAGATTCTATCTGAAATCATAATACTTATAATTTCATCAAATCTTATGGTCCAACTTCAAGAAGCTTATTTGAGTCCATAGATGTATTCCTTAGCTTTCAAGCCTTGCTTTTCTCAAACATGAAGCCCTAGGGCTAGTTCATGTGAATATCCTCAGAGAGGTATTCATAGAGAAATGCAATCTTGACTTCTTTCTCTTGAAGATTCATTTACACCTTTATGGATCTTACCCATATAGGTGGATCCTCGAGGGTCCATATACAACACTTGTTTATGAAGTCTACTTTAGACTTTATTGCTAACATCCATCTTTCCATGTCATGATCTTCAGAAGTTTCATCACATGAAATTCGATCATTGTCAGACTTAACTGACACATGGAATACATCCTCAAACTCATTTGAAGAGGTATTAGTGTTTCATATTTAATTTTCCTTTTAGTTTCAAATTTCAGGAGCCTCATTATCATCTTAAGATTAAATGACTTCCTTTACTTCATTTTCATCTTGATTCTCAAGAGAGTCATCCTTTAAGAATCATATTCTTAGAGGTGAGATCTTTTAAGAATCTCAAGATTATAAAGTAGTTATCCAATACCATCCTTCATTTTCCTAATGAAGATGCACTCTCTAGTGCTCAATTCCAGCTTACTTTCATGGAATCTCATTAAGGATATGTAGTGTAGTCTCTACTACATATATACTTGGAAATTATGGTATTATCTCAAATACTAATTATTTCAAATTTTAATAATTAGAAATACATCATGATTTTTTGAGCATTATACTAACCCTACCCACTGTCATGGCATGTACCGACGAAAGTGGGATGGACCACATACATTGCAACCCGCTACCCCAATGCTCTCCGACTAGACACCATATCCACCTCGGGAAAGGATAATGCAAAATAGATCATTTTGAACTTGAGTTATACCATATAATAATAATCAAAACAATTTGATTAACATTATAATGAGATTTTCTAAACAAATCTCAAATCCTATTCAAGCAACATGTTTGTTGGAATGTAGATCATGTAGATCATGTAATCAATTAGTGATCTAGATCACATCTAATCAAATATTGGTTAAGACAATGTCATTTAAGGAAATAATTATCATAAAATATTTCACAAATATTTATGCACAATTATTCCAGGAAATTAAACAATTTAATTTCACTAATTGATTAAATGACAATCACTAGGTTCTTGATTAGGAAAGTATTTCCAGCAGTGACCCTCACTTATTAAAAATACTATATCTCAATCAATTTAAATACAAATTAAGCAAAGTAAGTTCCTAAAGTTTGCTAATTTGATTTACAACAGAACCTAGGTGATTTGCATGCATTTCAAGGCATCTCAAATCCGCAATTAACTCTGTAATTACGTTGACATTCGCAGTCCCCGAAAATATGGATACATGTTCACAAAAATGAGCATAACTTGAGCAAACGGAATCGAAATCACGTAAACTCAAGTCCTAAGGTTTCCATATTTAATGGGTAACAAAATCCAATTATTATTTGTGTTTAAACAATTTAAACAGTGCCGAAAATAATCTCTAAACAAAGATGCGAAAATAAAATGCAGAAAAACTTTTGCAAACCCTAATGAACCCAAGTCGTCCTAGGTTCATGGATTGCATCCAAAACCTACCGACCTAAGGCTCTGATACCACTTGAAGGATATGGTTAGATCCTCAAGTGCATCACGGAAGCGTAAGCATCGTATCGAATACGACGAAGAATGACTAGTCGTACTAGTTGTTCTATGCAGCGGAAATTAAAATTTTTTTTATGTGACGAAACCACATGATCCGAGAACACTTCTCGGATCGTTTCTTCTAAACCACAAACAAGTAATAGGATTATCTATTGAAGCGTGGTTGTAAACGAGTCTCTAAACGAAGAGACCTCCTGTCTCAAGTCCGATCCGATGGAGGAGACGTTTGTGAGCGCGTGGATGATATGTGTACTTCTCGCAATCCATGTTGATGATCCAAAGGGTGGATCTCTCAATCACGACACACAAGATCTGACGTCTTTTTCACGAGCGAGGTGCACCGAAGGAGACGGAGATCCACGAGCAAACGATCGGTCAACATAACGACGACGTTGCGGCGATGGAGAACCTCTCTAAGGCATTCATGGTTGACAGCCACATGAGAGGGAGAGAAAGTAGACGTGTAGAGAGAGAAAGAGAGAGAGAGAGAGAGAGAGACTTATGTTCTCTTATGTGTTTTGTCAACGAGAGCAAAGGGGTTCCTCTCTTTTTATAACATTTTGGGATCAATGGATCTCAATACATGGGACAACACAAATCAAATGGCTCTCATTGATGGTCTTTCTTTTAATGGCTAAGATTTATGTAGGTAAAAACTAACAATAATTAATTTAATAAAATCAAATATATATTGAATATAATTTGATTTATATCAAATCAATCTCTATTAGAGAAATAGGAAAGGAGGCAAGCCTCCTTCCATAAGGACGGTGGACGACCACCACATTCCATATGGGAATTGTGGTCGTCCACTCTTCCTATATGGAAGGTGGATGGCTCTCTCCTATTATATGAGATTGCATTATCTCATGATCCTCTCTAATATTTGTAACAACTTTTGTTGCATATTATTTCACAAAAATAAATCCAATCTATTTTGTGAACATTGCATTCTTGCCATTAGAAATTTATTAATTGCATTCACAACCAAAAATAAAATGTAAATTACATTTTCAATTTAATGTCCAATGTGAATCCAATTCACATCAATATTTAATTAACAAATGTAAATTACAAATAACTCTCGCTTATATATTATAAATAACATTTATAATATATATGACTAATATGGATATTGCTATCCACATTATTCATATCCATGATAATTAAATCGTATTTAATCATCTTGGATCTCTATTCTCTTGTTCTCAAATAATATGAATCGTATTCACATTATTCACATCTTTGATAATTAAATCGCATTTAATTATCTTAGATAACTCTCCTTATAATATGAATCAAATTCATATTATTCATGATAATTAAATCACATGTAATTATCTATTTTCTCAATGCTTGGATACACATATCAACAATGAAATTATCC
Source organism: Ottelia alismoides (assembly GCA_037367405.1). Classification (NCBI taxonomy): domain Eukaryota; kingdom Viridiplantae; phylum Streptophyta; class Magnoliopsida; order Alismatales; family Hydrocharitaceae; genus Ottelia; species Ottelia alismoides. The sequence continues at coordinate 441,895 of JAZKJV010006286.1, forward strand.
AGAACCCTTTCGTGGATAATGTGTTTTCTCCGTGAATACTTGGAGATAAGGACAGGGCGATTGTATTGTTCCACGTATAGCGACTTGGATATTGAGATCATATCTCAAATCCAGATCGCGGGCCTCTCATAGATGATTGATTAAATCAACACTGCAAATCTAATCTTCTCATTGCATCTGAATCACATTCAGATCAATGTCCACCATTTGGACTAAGATCAGATTACTTCTCTATTGAGAGGAGTCACTAAAATCCAGACTCGTTTCATCACTCCCTAGGAATGGAAGCGTCATTGTTATACAATCGTTTATGATCACATCACCCTCAGGTATTCCCAATACTTGTACATCCTGCATACTAGAAGACTCAGAATAAACCTAAAGTATTAGATCAACTTTATACTGTCTACTTCATGGTTTTATTAGTAATTTTCACATTCGATCATTGGGAGTTGGTATCGATCATATATTTTCTAAAAGCATATATCATACCTAGGTCTTGATAATATACTTTCGAAAAGTATATGTCAAACCTACAAATTCAGTCAAGCTTCCAAAGCGAGACGACCGTGCACGGAATTTGATTCTTCCCAATATCTCATGAGTGAGCTCATGCCTTCCGGTTCAGTAATGAACCTGTATGATCCCTTTGAGAGATCGTATTACTCATATACCCTTAACTGCACACCAGCGCGCCAGTGTATAGACCTTGGTTAGGTCAACAACGTATTGGTCTACCAAATGTACATACTTAGACATATAGCAACACATCTGTCTCCGGTCAGAGTATGCTTGCCTATATCGTGACAGCATATGATATAGGACTTTGGTTATCTCGGTCTTGTTAAGTCAACTCTTTGACCTAACTAATCTGACACCTCCGAATCTCTTTTCCTATTCAGAGGACCTGCATCAAGAGGTAGCTCAGATATCAGCCTAATTGAGAAAGGATTGCCATCTCCTACTCAGGCTAGAGATCATCTCTTAACAATCATTTGATGATGCTTGATGAGTCCTCAATCTAACTCATTAGATATTCATCCAAGCACCAACCTCTATGATTCAATAATTGAATCAACTGCTGTATGATCATTGAGATGGCCATGATACATAACCCAAATTATACTAAGGGATCTATTATGCAAATTATTTATTCTTCATTTTAGATCAGGGAATGATATTTGCAATAGCATTTATTGCATAATGGCTCGCTGTGGGCTCGAATGTCCAACAATATCCCACTAGCCCAAAGAGCCATTAATGGCTAATCATTTAAACCCGCACTCATGTGACAATCATAGGCTATTAAAAAAATAGCTAGGTAAGCTGATCAGTCACTTTGTTCCCACGAGACTACGCCAAGTCCTTTTATGGCACTTGCATATCGCCAGTAACAATGTTCGCATCTAATGTGAATCTTGCATCTTATGCAACCAATCCTCAATCTTGTTAGTTACAGTGTCCTTGACACTATAGCTTAACCATTATCACAACCAGTAATTCCATAATCCTTATCAGAATACCCTTATTCCTGGAGATCTCTATCTCTTGAGGTATCCACAGTTAAGACCTTTTACATCACTATCTAAAAAGTCTTAAGTTTTGAAGATAAGACTTTGAGATCATTATCTCAAAAATCTTGTCCTGTATGAAGATATTGTTATTACTGCAATCAAGTGTTTTCTCTCCATATTAGGATTAGTAACAGTTTACTACTCCCACTACATGGCAGATATCTGTCTTTTGTACACATGTAGCATACACTCAGCTTCTCGTAACGGATGCACAAGTGCAAGTAGTTCTAGCATTCACTTCCTCAACTCTTTCAGGTGCTATCCCTTTAGATAGGTCAGTACCATATTTTAATGGATGAAAGCCTTTCTTTAATTTTTCCCAAAAAATGGAATATGTCCAAGATGTACCATTAATGTGACAGTCCCAATAACCTCTTCTCTATGCTTCTAAACACCTTCAGAACTAAGATCCAAGAGGTATCCTTGAGATCATATCTCAAGTTATGGAACAATCAGATTGGAAAACACTAATTATTATCCTTATATCATTTTAAATGATTAGGATATCATCTACATTTAGCATGATGAACACAAAGGCACTCCCACTAAGCTTCACATGGCTCATCCAGATTCTATCTAAAATCATAATACTTATAATTTCATAAAATCTTATGGTCCAATTTCAAGAAGCTTATTTAAGTCCATAGATGGATTTCTTAGCTTTCACTCATTGCTTTTCTCAACCATGAAGCCCTGGGGCTACTTCATGTGAATATCCTCAGAGAGGTATTCATAGAGAAATGCAATCTTGACTTCTTTCTCTTGAAGATTCATTTACACCTTTATGGGTCTTACCCATATAGGTGGATCCTCGAGGGTCCATATACAACACTTGTATATGAAGTCTACTTTAGACTTTATTGCTAACATCCATCTGTCCATGTCATGAACTTCAGAAGTTTCATCACAAAAAATTCGATCATTGTCAGACTTAACTGAAACATGGAATACATCCTCAAACTCATTTGAAGAGGTATTAGTGTTTCATCTTTAATTGTCCTTTTAATTTCTAATTTCAGGAGCATCATTATCATCTCAAGATTAAATGAGTTCCTTTACTTCATTTTCATCTTGATTCTCAAGAGAGTCATCCTTTAAGAATCATATTCCTAGAGATGAGATCTTTTGAGAATCTCAAGGTCATAAAGTAGGTAACCAATACCATCCTTTATTTTCCTAATGAAGCAACACTCTCTAGTGCTGAATTCCAGCTTACTTACATGGAATCTCATTAAGGATATATAGTTTAGTCTCTACTACATATATACCTGGAAAGTAAGAGGAAATTACATCATTGATCAAATCATGTCACACTTGCTCCAACTGTATCTCCCAATAACTCTATATTGAGTCAAGGTGTATTAGGAGGATTGAGATAGAAATGATATTCATATCTCCATAAGGTATTCTTTGAATTTATCTAACAGGTACAAGCTACATAAGCTAGATCAAAATCATTTCATCTTTCTTCAAACTTTGGTTCTAAACCAAAATTATGAAATCTTTGAACATTTCAAAGGTTTCTTAGGTGAATAGAAGAAATCTCATATCATACATAATCATCAATAGATATAACATATCCACTATGTTTACTATGATATAGATGATCCGCATACATCAATATGTTAGAGATCCTGAATACCTTGACATCTTACATCTTTCCCAAGGAAGGGTGTATTGGGCATATTTTACTTTTGAATACAATATTCATAAGTATGTAAGTTTTGAAATTTTAGACATTCTAAAGTTTTATCTCTTACTAGTCTATTGATCAAATCAATAGATAAATGTCCAAGGCTTGATTCTAGATAATTTTCAAATGATCTTTATCCTCCTATTGATCTTTTAAGGTTTAATTTCAGTATTAGAAATGTTAATGAACCATTCATTAGTTTTCTAATTTAGTGGAGTCTTCCGACCTAAGGCTCTGATACCACTAGAAGGATATGGTTAGATCCTCAAGCACATCACGGAAGTGTGAGCATCATATCGAATACGACGAAGAACGACTAGTCGTACTAGTTGTTCTATGCTGCGGAAATTAAAATTTTTTTATGTGACGAAACCACATGATCCAAGAACACTTCTCGGATCATTTCGTCTGAACGACAAACAAGTAATCGGATTACCTCTTGAAGTGTGGTTGTAAACGAGTCTCTAAACGAAAAGACCTCCTGTCTCAAGTCCGATCCGACGGAGGAGATGCTTGCGAACGTGTGGGTGAGACGTGTGCTTCTCACAATCCATGTTGATGATCCAAACAGCGGATCTCTTGATCTCGACACACAATCTCCGACGTCTTCTTCACGAGTGAGGCGCACCGAAGGAGACAGAGATCCACGAGCAAACAATCGGGCTGCATAACGATGACACTGCGACGATGGAGAACCTCTGTAGGGCATTCATGGTGGATGGCCACATGAGAGGGAGAGAGAGTAGACGTGTAGAGAGAGAGAGACTTATGTACTCTTATGTGTTGTGTCAAGAAGAGCAAAGGGGTGCCTCTCCTTTTATAACATTTTGGGATCCGTGGATCTCAATCCATGGGACAACACAAATCCAATGGCTCTCATTGATTGTGTTTCTTTTAATGGCAGATTTATCTTGGTAAAAACCAACAACAATTAATTTAATAAAATCAAATATATATTGATTATAATTTGATTTATATCAAATCAATCTCTATTAGAGAATAGGAAAGGAGGCAAGCCTTCTTCCATAAGGAGGGTGGACGGCCACCACATTCCTTATGCGAATGATGGTCGTCCATTCTTCCTATATGGAAGGTAGATGCCTCTCTCTTATTATATGAGATTGCATTATCTCATGATTCTCTCTAATATTTGCAATAACTTTTGATAATTAAATCGTATTTAATCATCTTGGATCTCTATTCGCTTGTTCTCAAATAATATGAATTGTATTCACATTATTCACATCTTTGATAATTAAATCGCATTTAATTATCTTAGATAACTCTCCTTATAATATGAATCAAATTCATATTATTTATGATAATTAAATCACATGTAATTATCCATTTTCTCAATTCTTGGATACACATCCAGAACCCTTTCATTGATAATGCATTTTCTCCGCGAATACTTGGAGATAAGGAAATGGCGATTGTGTTGTTCCACGTATAGTGACTTGGATATTGAGATCATATCTCAAATCCAGATCATGGGCCTCCCATAGATGCTTGATTAAATCAAGACCGCAAATCTAATCTTCTCGTTGCATCTGAATAACATTCAGATCAATGTCCACCATTGGCACTAAGATCAGATTACTTATCTACTGTGTGGAGTCACTAAAATCTAGACCCGTTTCATCACACCCTAGGAATGGAAGCGTCATGGTTATACAATCGTTTATGATCACATCTTCCTCAGGTATTCCCAATACCTGTACATTCTACATCCTTGAAGACTCAGAATAAACTCGAAGTATTAGATCAACCTTATACTGTCTACTTCAGGGTTTTATCAGCAAGTTTCTCATTCGATGTAAAGCCTTGAACTTGGCATTTCTCGGATCCTATATAATAAGATCCGGCTCATCAAGAGAAAACCAACGAAATTTGTTTCATGTGAATTGGATTTCGTTTCGAATTGTTATGATTTTCGGAAGAAAGAGAAGTAAGGAAGGCTAAGATGTCATTAACCCATAATGATTGTCATTAAGACTAATTAAACATGATTAAAGAAACTAATGACGGATTGAAAACCGCTAATGATCATTAGTAAACACTAATCAACAGTTAGCAAAAGATAAGCGTACGTCGCGAAAGTTAAATCACGATTAGTGAAAGTTAATCACGATTAGTGTTAATTAAGCGTCATTAGCGAATCTAGAATCCTCTAGAATGTTCTAACTTAAGCCTCAATTTTGGGATAAGTTTTGGCTAAAACCATGGGCCAAAACCATGGGCCACTAAACCATGGTTAAGGTCTAAACCATGGTTTACTAACCATGGTTAGTGGTTTTCTGGGGCCTATAAATAGACCCCCCCCCCACCCATTCATTCTCTACGACTTCCACTACCACCACCACCCCAAGGGATAGGGTCGAGAGGTCGGGAGGAGGAGTGGAGGCGAGGGAGGAGCGCTAGCAAAGCGCTGCCGGGAGAACGAAGAGGAGAAAGGTACGATCCTCTCTTGGTTTGCTTCGTAAGCTAGGCTTTCAATTCATCCTCTTGTTCTTCCAAGTTTTGTTCTTGATTCATCTTTCTTTCCGATTCATTTTCCTGTTGTGGTTCGAGGAGAAATCTACGTAACACCCTACTTAGTTGCGGGCGGCTATGCACGTCAGTGACCCTGTGATTCATCACACGTTCACTCATCTAAGACGCGTGGTGTCTATCGATTCTCCATCGTTTATGTTTCTATTCTTTCTATTATGCTTTTATAATTATTTTGATGGAGAAATCTGTGTAATACCCTACTTACGTGCGGGCGGCTATGCACGTCAGTGACCATGTGATTCGTCACACGTTCACTCACCTAAGATGCGTGATGTCTACCGATTCTTCATCTCTTGTTGTTTGAGTGTATTCTTTCAGTTTCGTTGTTATTTTCCTCTCGATTGATTTTATAGAGTAAACTCTTTTCGTTTTTATTTTGAAATATGTCCCAATATAAGGGGAAACTCTGTCGAAATTTTAAGAGAAAATATATTCTCGATATTCTTTGTTTCTTAGCGTTCTTCGCATTCTTCGTTCGTTCTTCACGTTATTGACATGTGCTTAGTGTTTTGATACGAAAATGAAATTCGATGTTTTCAGGAGCCTTAAAATAGCCTTTCTAAAAACGAAACACGATAAAGCCTTGCATACACTAGAGAAAGCTCGATTAGGTAACGAAATCCTTCCTTTTGCTGTTGGGTTTTCATACGAAATTATTGAAATTCTTGATTTTGTGTTTTTTGCTACGTAGAATCCTAATTTTGATTATTTTTGAAAAAAGTCTAAAGAATTACGTTGTGATTCCCACTAAAATAAGGTTTACGCATCAAATTGATGCGTTGGCTTTGAGAGTTAGGGTTTGGGAGTTAAAATAGGCACAAATACGAGTATATATATGGTTATGAATAAGATATATATATATATATATATATATGTGTGTGTGTGTGTGTGTGTGTGTGTGTGTGTGTGTGAGTACCAAATCGAAGACTTAACGAAAGAATTACATCATGGGAATTGATGTGGTTTGAGTTGGATCCTGAAAAGGATCGTGTATCACGTTAAGGACTGACTAGGAGTAGTACTACAGGTCGGGCATGCAACCTGTAGGTTTGTCGGAAGGAACCCGTATTGGCGTTTCCCTACCTAGGTGGTACACGGTTGCCCTGTTATGTCAAGTGCGCACAAAATGAATTTTTTGCAATGTGTGGTACCGGAAGCCAATATCTTCGGGTTGAATGACGGAAGATGTGGTCGTGCCATGTGGAGGCACAGGTGGTTCAATAGCGGCTGGGTCGCGATAACATGTATTTAAAGCCGCTAGGTTATATGATTAAATGTTAGCCTGAGGTTTTAAACAACCGAGTCTTCGAGGACGGTTTGCTCATTTGATTTTCCAGGCTGAGGGTTGAGACCCTGTTTAATAAAAGAAAAGGAAATTGCCAGGGTAGTATTGGAGGATTGGTTGAGGCGACGTGCGGCGGCATAAGCTTACCAAGATCAATACAATCTCCAATCCTGAAGGGTCTACAGCTTCGGAGTCCAAAAATGGTGGGGTTCCCCTGAACTAATCCTTGATGTGGAATAGAAAGGAATAGGACTTAAATTAATGAGAAGGAATGAAATTTTTGTGATAGCAAGTTTTGAAAAATTACCCAATTTGTTTGCTTTTCTCTTCTTCGTTACTTAGCATTCGCTAATTTTTATCCTATGGTTTATGGAAAACCCAACAGGTATTGGTGAGCCATCGCAAGGTCTTTAAAAACTCATCCAGCTTACATACTAGACATCCAGCCAGCCTAAGTAGCTTTACTTTTTAAGGTAGTTAGAAATTTTTTGTATATTTTCCTTTCAAACTGATGTACATGTAAATGATTATAGTGGGATAGTGTATCATCTGAACTTTATTTTGTGAATGGAAAAGTGTTGAAATACTTTCTTCTGAGTAGTTTTATTTGCAGTCTATTTCTGAATGTTAGTTGTGATTGCTGAATAAATTAGTCCTGAGTAACCCGATCCGAATATGGGAGGATCCGACGGCCCAGGAATCGGAGTCGTGACAGATTGGTATCAGAGCAAGGTTACTCCAGTAATTTATTTAGTAATTATCAACTATAAGCGGTATTCAGAAAACTTAGGTTGTATTAAGATCCTTTGATCTTAATAACTGACTGCAGTACCATTCACTAGTCATTGTCCCTTATGTACATCATGCTAAGACATATAGGAACTGACCTTTGACCTTGACTCATCCCAGGATCATGGCAGACCAAGACGTGTCTAGACAATTAGCGGATATGATGGCAATGCTCCAAGACATGGGGCAAAGGCAACAGGCATTGGAGGAGAGGCTCAATGCACAGGTTGAGAGACCCGAGGCATCTAAGCCTGTGGATGCTAGGATTGAAGGTTATGCCCATCTTTCTGAGGAAGAATCTAGTTACCATCCTTCAACTGAATCTGCTCCTACCCCGGTTGAAGGAGCAATGGAGAAGGCCCTTCTTAGACACCAAACATTACTAGATAATTATCGAAAGGGAAAAATTCCTTGATTCAAAGGTGTAGAGACACCTGCCGAGGCTAAGTTATGGCTCGATGACATTACTAGGATGTTGAGGATAATCTATGCACCAGTTGATACATCGGTACACTTTGCTGATTTCTCCCGAGCAGATTGTGCACGACGATGGTGGGGAGCAATTTCCAAGAAGTTAGCAGATTCTGTTCCATGGGATATCTTTGAAGAGAGGTTCCGAGCTCACTTCTGTCCCTCTCAATGGGAAGAATTAAAGAGGAGAGAGTTGGCTTCTCTAAATCAGGGTTCTAAGACTGTACGAGATTATCATATCCACTTTACTGAGCTACTACGGTACTCACCAGCTCTAAAAGCGTCACCACAAGAGTGTCTTACCAAATTTGTTAGCGGTCTTCAGGGAGATCTACGAGAAAAGCTTGCTGGTTTTAGAGCCACAACTATAGATGAAGCAATGGACATCGCCTCTCGTATTGAGATGGAGAGGGATGAAAATTGCCAAAGAAGAAGTTTCCACTTAATGGTGGACCATCCAAAAGCAAAGCACCTTATAATCGTAGAGATCGTCTCTATCATCCAGCCGGTTCCAATATAAGGTCACCACAGACTTTGGGTCAGGATTATCAGGAAGAAGGGGTTTCTCTAGACCTCCACTATATCCTCGCGACTCAGCTGCAGGAGCTAGCACCTTTGTGGCTGGATCTTCAGCTCAAATAGGAGCACGTGTGTGTTTTAAATGTCATCAGGAAAGCCACATCAAGAAAGATTGTCCGAAGTTGAGAGGTTCAGGGTTTAAATCAACCCCAATTAACAATATAACATCCACCTCGAGCAATGGAGCAACACACGGAGGAAGACATGGTAGAGGTCGGGGCTCACAAGGAGCGTCTCCTACACAACAACCACCACAAAGTGTTGCAGGTTCTAGCTTGCCTATTCCTAATGGCTAGCTAAATGCAATTATTGAGGAACAAGCCTAGCACTCAGGCACACTCGTACGAGGTACCGTTACTATTTATGGCTTTTCAGTACTTGCCTTATTTGATTCTGGTGCGTCACATTCATTTAATTGCTCGACGGTTAGTACCCGCTTTGGGTAAGATACCAGTAGAAGTACAACAGTCCTATCTGATCAAGAGACCAGGAGAACAAGTATTTAGAATCTGAGAAATCCTGGATAATTGTATAATACTGATAGCGGGACATCAGTTACATGTTTCACTACTATTAATAGAAATGGAGGATTTTGATCTTATCCTAGGGATGGATTGGCTAGAAAGGCATCATGCATGTCTTGACTATTTTCAGAAGACAATAACGTTTCACCTTCCTAACTCGATAGAGTTCCAGTTCATTGGAAAGACATCCACTGATAATATCGAATATATCTCTACATTGAAGGCACAACGGTTGTTAGAGTAAGGATGCTAAGGTTATTTACCTTATGTAACTACTACATCAGGGTCAGAAGGAATGATGTAAGATATACCTATAGTGTGCGAGTTTCCTGATGTATTTCAAGAGGAACTACATGGATTACCACCTGAGTGAGAGATTGAATTTGAAATCTCTCTCATACCTGATACTCAGCCTATCTCTATCCCTCCATATAGGATGGCACCAGCTGAGTTACGAGAGTTAAAGGTACAATTGCAAGAACTATTAGATAAAAGGATTCATTCGTCCTAGTACTTCACCATGGGGTGCACCTGTCTTATTTGTCAGGAAAAAGGATGGGTCGATGCGGTTGTGCATTGACTATAGACAACTAAACAAGAGGACAATAAAGAATAAGTATCCACTGCCGAGAATAGATGATCTCTTTGATCAGTTACAGGGTTCAACTATGTATTTCAAGATTGATTTAAGATCTGGATACCATCAGTTAAAAATTAAAGATACGGGCATTATGAATTCTTAGTCATGCCTTTTGGACTAACAAATGCCCCAGCAGCCTTCATGGATCTCATGAATAGAGTATTCAAGGAGTTCTTAGATCACTTTGTAGTAGTCTTTAATGATGATGTGCTTATTTACTCTAAGGATAAGTATCTGCATGAACACCATCTCAGGCGAGCACTTGAAACTCTAAGGAAGAACAAATTGTATGCTAAATATAGCAAATGTGACTTCTAGCTATCTGAAGTATCTTTCTTAGGCCATGTTATTTCTGGGGAATGTATATCAGTTGATCCTACAAAGGTTAGTGCGGTGATGAGTTGGTAACGCCCGAAGACTGTCACAGAAATACGATCTTTTCTGGGTTTAGCTGGATATTATAGAAGATTCGTGAAGGACTTTTCACGAATAGCATTGCCAATGACTAGACTAACTCAGAAAAAGGTCCCATTCTTATGGTCTGATACATGTGAAGCTAGTTTTCAGACACTGAAAGGATGCCTAACATCTGCACCAATCCTTACTCTACCCTCTGGGAGTGAAGGGTTCACAGTGTACACTGATGCGTCTAAAGAAGGACTCGGGGCAGTTCTTATGCAACATGGTAAGGTAGTTGCGTATGCATCACGACAGCTCAGGACACATGAGAAGAACTACCCAACACATGACCTTGAATTAGTTGCCGTAGTTTTCGCTTTAAAGATATGGAGACACTACATGTATGGTATTACTTTTGAAATCTTCATCGATCATAAAAGCTTGAAATATCTGTTTGATCAAAATGAGCTCAATATGAGATAGAGACGATGGCTAGAGTTGTTGAAAGATTATGATTGCACTATCTCCTACCACCCGGGTAAGGGGAACATCGTAGCAGATGCCCTTAGCAGAAGAACTTATTCACCTGGGTTAGTGAGTGCTATCCACTTCTGGGGTTTACTATCAATGTTAAGTGAATGGAAACCATTTGATAATAGTGCTGATACTATAACTATTCCTCATCGATACAAATCATGGATCTGGGATAAAATAAAGAAAGGACAGGAGGATGATCCATTCCTTAAAGACTTGAAACAACAACTTGAGAAGATGATTCAGAGGGATTCCAGATACAAGATGGGTTACTATATAACCATCACAGAGCTTGTGTACCAGACATACCTGAACTGAGGAAAGACATTTTACGTGAAGCTCGTTGTTCTAGATTATCTATTCATCCAGGAATTATGAAGATATATAAGGATCTTCATTCATACTTCTGGTGGCCAGGAATGAAGAAAGATGTTGCTGAGTTTGTGAATTCATGTTTCACTTGCCAGGAGGTAAAGGCTTCACACCAAAAGCCACCGGGATTATTACAACCCCTCCCTATACCTGAATGGAAATAGGAAAGCATTTCCATGGATTTCGTTATTGGCTTACCTCAAACGACGGGTAGTAAAGATAGTATCTGAGTTATAATAGATTGTCTGACGAAGGTAGCACACTTTATTCCGATAAGCTTATCTTTCACTCCAGACCAGCTTGCTGAGTTATATATTACACATGTGATTCGCCTCCATGGTATCCCAAAGGAAATAGTTTCCAATCGAGATTCACGATTCAACTTATACTATGGGAGAACTTCATGAAAGCCTTAGGTACACAGTTATGCTTAAGCACAACATATCATCCACAAACAGACGGTCAGTCAGAACGTACGATTTAGACACTAGAGGATATGCTACGAGCATGTGCCTTAGAATGGAAGGGATCGTGGATTAAACATTTGCCTCTTGTAGAATTCACCTACAATAATAGTTACCATACAAGTATTGGCATGGCACCATTTGAAGCACTATATGGATAAAGGTGTACTACTCCTTTGTGTTAGCAAGAGGTTGGAATAAAGAACCTTTATGATTCAGATAGACTTCAAGAGACACGGGAAGCTGTAGAGCTTGCTAGAAAAAGACTATTAACTGCCCAGAGTCGCCAAAAAAGTTATAGTGATACCAGGCGAAGAGACCTTGAATTTGAGGTAGGTGACTTTGTATTTCTCAAAGTATCGCCTATGAAGGGTATTCAGAGGTTTGGCTTGCGTGGCAAGTTAGCACCCAGGTTCGTGGGTCCCTTTGAAATTATTCAACGGATTGGAAAAGTTGCCTATAGACTTGCGCTTCCTCCACATCTTTCGGCAATACATGATGGATTTCATGTATCAAATCTGAGAAAGTACATTAGGGATCCAGAGCATAAGATAAGTTATGATGATTTACATGTTGAGAAAGACTTTACATACCAAGAGATACATGTGCAAGAAGCCACATGGGAACCAGAGGCAGAAATGAGAGAGAAATACCCCTACTTATTTGAGTAATAACACTGTGTATTGTATATCTTCTTTATAAATGAAAGGACGTTCATTCTCTTTAAAGTTGTTATGCTTGCATTTCTAGTCTCGAGGATGAGACTTTCTTTAAGGTTGTTATAATTGTAGTAAAGCCTTGAACTTGGCATATCTCGTATCCTATATAATAACATCCGGCTCGTCAAGAGAAAACCAACGAAATTTGTTTCGTGTGAAGCGGACTTCGTTTCGAATTGTTATGATTTTCGGAAGAAAGAGAAGGAAGGCTAAGATGTCATTAACCCATAATGACTATCATTAAGACTAATTAAACATGATTAAAAAAACTAATGATGGATTGAAAACTGCTAATGATCATTAGTAAATACTAATCAATAGTTAGCAAAAGATAAGTGTACGCCGCGAAAGTTAAATCACGATTAGTAAAAGTTAATCACGATTAGTGTTAATTAAGCGTCATTAGCGAATCTAGAATCCTCTAAAATGTTCTAACTTAAGCCCCAATTTTGGGATAAGTTTTGGCTAAAACCATGGGCCATTAAACCATGGTTAGTCTAAACCATGGTTTTCTAACCATGGTTAGTGGTTTTCTAGGGCCTATAAATAGACCCCCTACCCATTCATTCTCTACGACTTCCACTACCACCACCACCCCAAGGGATAGGGTCGAGAGGTTGGGAGGAGGAGTGGGAGGCGAGGGAGGAGCGCTAGCGAAGCACTGTCGGGAGAACGAGGAGGAGAAAGGTACGATCCTCTCTTGGTTTGCTTCGTAAGCTAGGCTTTCAATTCATCCTCTTGTTCTTCCAAGTTTTGTTCTTGATTCATCTTTCTTTCCGACTCATTTTCCTGTTGTGGTTCGAGGAGAAATCTGTGTAACACCCTACTTAGTTGCGGGCGGCTATGCACGTCAGTGACCCTGTGATTCGTCACACGTTCACTCATCTAAGACGTGTGGTGTCTATCGATTCTCCATCGTTTATATTTCTATTCTTTCTATTATACTTTTATAATTATTTTGATGGAGAAATCTGTGTAATACCCTACTTAGGTGCGGGCGGCTATGCACGTCAGTGACCCTGTGATTCGTCACACGTTCACTCACCTAAGATGCGTGGTGTCTACCGATTCTTCATCTCTTGTTGTTTGAGTATATTCTTTCAGTTTCGTTTTTATTTTCCTCTCGATTGATTTTATAGAGGAAACTCTTTTCGTTTTTACTTTGAAATATGTCCCGATATAAGGGAAAACTCTGTCGAAATTTTAAGAGAAAATATATTCTCGACGTTCTTCGTGTTCTTCACGTTCTTCGCGTTCTTCGTTCGTTCTTCGCGTTCTTGACATGTGCTTAGTGTTTTGATACGAAAATGAAATTCGATCTTTTCAGGAGCCTTAAAATAGCCTTTCTAAAAATGAAACACGATAAAGCCATGCATATACGAGAGAGAGCTCGATTAGGTAACGAAATCCTTCCTTTTGTTGTTGGGTTTTCATACGAAATTATTGAAATTCTTGATTTTGTGTTCTTTCCTACGTAGAACCCTAATTTTGGTTATTTTTGAAAAAGTCTAAAGAAATTCTTTGTGATTCCCACTAAAATATGGTTTATGCATCAAATTGATGCCCGGCTTTGAGAGTTACGATTTGGGAGTTAAAATAGGCATAAATACGAGTATATATATGGTTATGAATAATATATATGTGAGTACCAAATCGAAGACTTAACGAAAGAATTACATCATGGGAATTGATGTGGTTTAAGTTGGATCCTGAAAAGGATTGTGTGTCACGTTAAGGATGACTAGGAGTAGTACTAAAGGTCGGGCATGCAACCTGTAGGTTTGTCGGAAGGAACCCGTATTGGCGTTTCCCTACCTAGGTGGTACACGGTTGCCCTGTTATGTTAAGTGTGCACAAAATGAATGTTTTGCAATGCGTGCTACCGGGAGCCAATATCATCGGGTTGAACGACGGAAGATGTCTTCGTGCCATGTGGAGGCACGGGTGGTTCAATAGTGGCTGGGTCACGATAACATGTATTTAAAGCTGCTAGGTTATATGATTAAATGTTAGCCTGAGGTTTTAAACAACCGATTCCTCGAGGACAGTGTACTCATTTGATTTTCCAGGCTGAGGGTTGAGACCCTGTTTAATAAAAGAAAAGGAAATTATCAGGGTAGTATTGGAGGATTGGTTGAGGCGACGTGCGGTGGCATAAGCTTACCAAGATCAACACAATCTCCAATCCTGAAGGGTCCACATCTTCGGAGTCCTAGAATGGTGGGGTTCCCCTGGACTAATCCCTGATGTGGAATAGAAAGGAATATGACTTAAATTAATGAGAAGGAATGAAATTTTTGTGATAGCAAGTTTTGAAAAATTACCCAATTTGTTTGCTTTTCTCTTCTTCGTTACTTAGCATTCGCTAATTTTTATCATATGATTTATGGAAAACGCAACAGGTATCGGTGAGCCATCGCAAGGACTTTAAAAATTCATCCACCTTACATACTAGACATCTAGCCAACCCTAGTAGCTTTACTTATTAAGGTAGTTAGAAATCTTTTGTATATTTTCCTTTCAAACTGATGTACATGTAAATGATTATAGTGGGACAGTGTATCATCTGAACTTTATTTTGTGAATGGAAAAGTGTTGAAATACTTTCTTCTGAGTAGTTTTATTTGCAGTATGTTTCTGAATGTTAGTTGTGATTGCTGAATAAATTATTCCTGAGTAACCCGATCCGGATATGGGAGGATCCGACGGCCCAGGAATCGAGGTTGTGACATTCGATCATTGGGAGTTGGTATCGATCATATACTTTCCAAAAGCATATATTATACCTAGGTCTTGATCATATACTTTCCAAAAGTATATATCAATCCTACAAATTCAGTTAAGCTTCCAAAGCGAGACGATCGTGCACGGAATTTGATTCTTCCCAATATCTCATGAGTGAGCTCATGCCTTCCGATTCAGTAATGAACCTGTATGATCCCTTTGAGAGATCGTATTAGTCATATGCCCTTACATGGACACCAGCGCATCGGTGTATAGACCTTGGTTAGGTCATCAACCTATTGTTTTGCCAAATATACATACTCAAACATATAGCAACACATCTATCTCCGGTCAGAGGATGCGTGCCTGTATCATAACAGCATACGATATAGGGCTTTGGTTATCTCAATTTTGTTAAGTCAAATCTTTGACCTAACTAATCTGACACCTCTGAATCTCTATTCCTATGCAGAGGACCTACATCAAGAGGTCGGTCAGATATCATCCTAATTGAGAAAGGATTGTCATCTCGTACTTAGGCTGGAGATCATCTCTTAACAATCATTTGACGGTGCTTGATGAGTCCTCAATCTAACTCATTAGATATTCATCCAAGCACCAGCCTCTATGATTCAATAAATGAATCAACAGTCGTATGATCATTAAGATGGCTATGGTATATAACCCTAATTGTACTAAGGGACCTATTATGCAAATTATTTATTCTTCATTTGAGATCAGGGAATGATATTTGCAATAACATTTATTGCATAATGTCTCGTCGTGGGCTCGCATGTCCAACATGAGATATTGAGAATCAAATTGCATGCATGGTCGTCTCACTTTGGAAGCATGACTGAATTTGTACATTTGATATATTCTTTTGAAAAGTATATGATCAATACCTAGGTATGATATATGCTTTTGGAAAGTATATGACCGATACCAACTCCCAATGATCAAGTGAGAAACTTAATGATAAAACCCTGAAGTCAACGTAAAAAGATCTAAAACTTCTGGTTTCTTCTAGATCTCCCAGTATGCAGGATGTACGAGTATTAGGAATGCCGAGGGTGATGTGATCATAAACGATTGTATAACCATGATACTTCCATTCCGAGGGAGTGATGAAACAAGTTTGGATTTTAGTGACTCCTCTCAATAGAGAAGTGATCTAATCTTGATCCAAATATTGGACATTGATCAGAATGTGATTAAGATATAACGAGAAAGATTAGATTTACGGCTTTGATTTAATCAAACATTTGTGGGAGGTCTCTGAGATCTAGATCTAGATTTGAGATGACATCTCAACAACCAAGTCACTATACATGGAACGTATAATCACCCTGTCCTTATCTCAAAGTATCCGCAGAGTAATCACATTATTCTTGAAAGAGTTCAAGGATAATTTCATTATTGACAATGTGTATGATTGTTGAGGAAAAATTGTTAGTTAAATGTTGTTTAAGTATCATAAATAATATTAATTTGATTCAAATTATTTGGCAATATAAGGAGAGTTATCCAAGATAATTAAATGTGATTTAATTATCAAAAATCTGGATGAATGTCATTCATGTTATTTGGGTACGTAAGAATAGTGATCTAAGATAATTAAATGTAATTTAATTATCAAGGATATGAATAATGTGGATAGTAATATCCATATTACCTATATGTATATTATAAATGATATTTATAATACACTAGAGAGATCTTATTATGAATAGTATCTTCAAATTAGTTGTTGTTGTGAATTGGATTTACTTTAGAAATTAATTGAAAATATAATTTACATTTTTTGGGTGGTGAATATGATTCACAATTATTTAATGGTATGATTACAATATTCTTAAAATTAATTTGGAATTATTTTTTTGAATTAATTTACAATAAGTTGTTGTAAATATATATGAAGAATTTGAAGGCCAATACCTTCCATTTAATGGATGGTGGATGACCACCCTTTAATATATTCTCAAGGGTCGCCATCCCCAATTTTAGGAAGGTGGGTGACGTGCTTCCTAATCCTTCTATCATAATTGATTTAGTTCAATTAATTATGTTGATTACTCAATATATTTAATTTAATCTAAATTAATTGTTTTTGTACTTTTATAACAAAATCATGGTCATTCAATAGATCACAAATCAATCTCAACCATTGATTTTGTGTTTCACATTGATTGGAATCCATGGACTCCCAAAATACTATAAAAGAAGAGAAACCCTAGCTCTTCTTAATATATGACAACAAGTGAATAGCCTCTCTCTCCCTTTCATGTTCTCTAAACAAACCTCCTCTCTCCCTCCTTAGCATGGTCGTCTACCCTAAACCCTAGAGAGGGTCGTCATCGTTGCCACACCGTTAGGACGTCGCTTTGACCGCTCATGGATCTCCATCTGCTTCGGTGCACTTAACTCATGATGAAGACGTTGGATCTTATGAGATGAGATAAGAAGATTCACCACTTGGGTCATCAACATTGATTGCGAGGATCACGTGTTTCATCATTGCGTTCGCAAGTGTCTCCTCTGTTGGATCAGACTTGAGACTAGATGTATCTTCATTCAGAGACTCGATCACAACCACACTTCAAGAGGTGACACTATTACCCATTTGTAGTTATGAAACGATCCGAGAAGAGTTCTTAAAACATGTGGTTTCATCATTTATTTTATTTAAATCCGCAGCCTCGAGTAACTAGTATGACTAGTTGCTCTGATTGCATATGTTGCGATCTTCACGCTTCCATGATGCGCTTACGGATCTTTCCATATCCTTCAATAAGATGGTGGAGCAGCGGGTTTGAGGGCTGATGTGTGAACGAGAGCAAGGGTAGTTGAAGATGGCGAGGTCGATGTGAATGATGGATGTACGGGGGTTAAAAAGGGTAGATCTCAAGGGTGATGGCAAGCGTGGAGGAGGCACAAAAATGGGACGAAGTTGGGCGCCCCATGATTCTGACAAGGGCCAAAGGAGGAAGAAGGATAGTTGACCTGAGGTCAACTATCGAAAGGCTCCAGTTGGTCCACATGGACGAACCAGAAAAAGGGATTCAGAAATAATTTGTAATTTCAATAAGAAGTACTAAATGAATTAATTATTTTTTATTTGTGAAAATAAAATATTTATAATTTTAAATAATATTTTATACGTATTTTTTATTTATTTTTTTGAGGTCGTTTATTTTAAGTTACTTTTTACATGTATAATTATAGGTAATTATACCTATATATTCCGTATTTTAATTTTGATTTGTATTATATATTTGATTAATATATACATGTCTTTTATATATTTTCAATTTTAATTTATTTTTCTGACTTTATTTGTACACTAAATTAATTGTATACATTACTCTGATATGTATATAGGTATATTTTATCTATGTATAAAAGTAATTGATACATTCTAATTTGGTTCTAATAATTTTACTTTATTTTAATTATCGACATGTGTTTTGATTAATATTTACATTTTTATAAAATAAAACAAAATTTTAAATATAAAGAATTAATATATTGAATGTAATATACATGCATACTGCATAATGAGGGCTTAAATCCTAACTTTTGTATCTTATCCAAATTAGATGAAACCGTCATCATTAAATAGATTATTAAAATTTATATACAATTAAAGATGATTTTGGTCAATTTTGATACATGATGGAAAAGATACCGATCTGCAAAATTTTCTTTGCAGCTTTTTGTGTCCCGGACACACTATGTATTTTTTCAATGAAATAAATTTTATATTTTTCTTTTTTATGTAAAATATCCATGTTGATGTTTTTATTATTTGAGGTATAAAAATAATAAAATAAAATAGGTCCCAAAACACAATATTTTAACAAAAATAAATTACGGTTTTGTGTGGTTTTCTACGTATTTTATCTGCCTTATCTCCCCCTACTTTATTCCTTGTCAACCAAGTTATCCTGATGATTGGGTATTGGGGTCTAAGGTCTCTCAGTATCTTAGACACTTCATTCTTTTTCTTATACATATTACTATATATTTGAACTAGTTTTGAGAAATTTTAGACCTATTTAGTATTTTTAAATCTCAAATAATTCAGCCTATTTATTAAGTATTCATGTCCATACTTACCATTTATATTGCATATTTATTATTCATGCACATATTAATATATATATATATATATTAGCATTCATAATTGCATTAATAAGAAGCCCGAATTTTGTATGTATAACTCATTTTTAAATTGGCGTAACTTCTTATATGTTCTTTATTTTATACTAACTCATTATGTACATATTACTAACATTAATAAATAAAAAATAATAGAAAAATACTAACTTGTATATACATCGAAAAATCCGAACACTAGTTTTGAGACAAAAAATCGCAAAGTCAAATATCTCTCGCATACACACTCTTATCAATCCCTACTCACTTTTTAATTAATGCACATTGAATTATTTATAAAACAAAATAAAATTGAAAAGAATCGGACTTCATATGTGAAACTTGGATTTTGGGACCTCATCGTATATTGTATATTTTGTCTGACTTTGACCTTATTATTTTATGTACAAAATGAACCTTTTTAAAATTTATTTCTTTCTCATTTATTTTCTTCAATTTATTTCTTAATAAAATGTGCAAAAATAAAAATCTAAAAATTTTTTTTAAATCAAACAAATGAATCATTCTGAGTCTGTATATATAGTTTGTACACAAGTCCCTTGTATTTTATTTCTTATCTTATCAATTATTGAAAATGCCAAAATTAATATAAATACCTTTATTATATTCTATTTGATTTTATTTTGAATTTTCCTCGTTTAAAATCATAAAAAACTACAAAACACAAAAATCATACATAGAATACCACCAAAAATACACTGTAGATACATGACTACTTTTGGTTTTGGTTTTGCTTCATTCACAAAAGTTGTAAATCTCATAGAGATGAACCACTTTTAATAAAGATCATTTTTTAACTTGAGATCTTATGATTTTATTTTCAGAATTTTGTGGAGGTGACATGTGACCGCTCCTATAGCCGCCACGTGCCCCTCCACTTACTCCCTCTTAGTCGTCCTCATCCTAGACTTTTTGATGAGGTACCTTTTCATCCAATGGCCCATATTATTTCCCCTTTCATTTTTATTTTTATTTCTTATTTTTTTCCTTTTTTATTACTTCTTTATCACCATGTGTCGTAGCCTCGATCGTTCGATCTCAACTGATCGAATGGTTGAGGCTTCTTCTTCCTCCTCTGCTTCCTTCGCTCGAGTTGCGCCCTCCATCCCTTCGCTTCTTCCTCCCGATGCTACCCTCACCCCCTCTCTCCTCGACCCTCCATGGCTCCCCACCTTCCTCCGCAAACGACTCTATCTTCCTTACGAATCCTAACGCCGACCCTCAAAACCACATTGCCGCCCCCGTTCATCCGCATCCGCCGTTTCTTCAATCGAGATGGAGAGACTACCAGTCCCTTAATATTGTCGGCGACAACTTCAGTACCTTCAGGTCGAGGAACGACGGTCTTCGAGGCGAGATCCACAAAGGCTTCTCTGCATGTTGCTGTGTACCTTGTCCAAGTCACAGCTCAGCTTCCCTACTTTGCCTCGCCTAGAGCTGATGAGGCAACGACAGATGAGCTCCCGTGGGCTCAGCACCCATACGCAATTTTATCCTAGGTATAACCCTTGACCCTTCTTCCTTTCCTTATTTTTCTTCTTCTTCGTTCTTTCACTCTTTCCTTGTTCTGCAACTCCATCTTCTTCCCCTAATTTTCTTCCCCAAATGTTTCTTCCCGAGTCGAACCAAAATCGATGCCATTCTCACCTGCATCCATTCCATCTTCACCTCGATTCCCTCATTTCTTTCTATCTCTCCGCCCCTATCACCGATTGCTCCGGATCTCCCGAATCCAGACGGAGCTTCGCTTTCACCATTTCTGCTCCATAATCAATCGGTCGAGATCGAAGCTCGAGCTAGTCATCCCTCTTGCAGATGCACCATCAAGCAGTGGAGTCCCGAGCATACCCTCCATCTCAGACCTCGATTCAAGGATCCTTGTACGCTCAGCCCTCTTCAACCCATTACCGGCGGTGCACGATTCCAGGCGGAGCAATCATACGCAACAGTGACGCACCACCAATGGCTGGAGGTTGCGTTTCAGAACCACACATGAGCTCACCTCCACCAGCAGCATTTCCCTCGGTCTTTGTTTGCCGGAGAGAAGAGAGCCAGGCACGTGTCGCCCGGATTAGAAGCAGCAGTGATCAAGGAAGAGGAGGAGCTCCTTCTGTAACATCCCATGAAGTAAGAAGGATATTAATATAAATCTCCCATATAATAATAGTGAGAAGGAAATAAGCATAAAAAAATTGCTCGATGGAAATAATGGGCAGCAACATAAATTTCATATAAAATAATAATAGAATGAGCAAGTATGGGAAAGAGGTCGTGCAAAGAGAAATGTGCACGGCAGAGGCCTGGCAGGTGGTCAAGGGATATGATCATAAAATTACCATAAAAAATATTAAAAAGAAATAAGAATAGAAGGGATGGCAACGTACATGAAGAAAAAAAGAAGAAGATGGTTTCGATAACCGTGTAGAATGAGGAGAGTTCTACTTGCATAAGAAGCAAAGAAATAATAATAATATTATATTTTATAATAAAGATACTATAGTTGGATGGTTGACGTGCATAAGGGGTAGGTGCAAAAGTTGCTTGGCAAGGAAGGTTCAATGTGGCTTTTTGCATGAATATGGGGGGAAGGGTGTGGACGTTTTTTTCATGGGAATGGAAGGACATGTACCGCCTTGAATGACTATAAATAGGACATGAGGGTTAGATGTTAGAGAACTCCAACACCACAACAAAAGAGAGATAGGGAGAGTGTGAGAGATAGAGGGATACGAGTGAAAGAGAGAAACAGAAGGCGAGAAAGATAGAGAGAGATATTGCTAAAATTAGGGAAGGATATTGTCATTGGTATGGTTCCCTCTCTTTTTGAATTCCTCTATTTTTCTTATTTCCCATTTCTATTATGCAATTGCTTTATTATGCTAAATATTATGCTATGACATAGTAACTATGCTTATGTAATTTCATAGTTCAGTCAAATGTAGTTTTGTTAAACACCGACCTTGAAGGGCATCTTTGATCTATGATTGACGTCTTATTGGTTCAGAGGTTATGGTATATGTAGATCATCAAATCATATTATTTTATAACTTACCAGGTATTATGTATACACATAAAGTGAATCTATTGAAAGATGAGTCCATGATTATTTTTGTACAATATTAGACGAGTAAAGATTTGCATAATATAAGATTAAATATAAGGGGATATATGTCATTTTTCACATATACCTATTAGTTATGATACAAATTCATGAGATCTTTTATCTTGATTAAAATAATGGCACTACAACGACACATGGAGCTAAGTGCTACATTAAAGCGGGAGCCACCTCTAGAGTCCATTTGTCGGGTCCTAAAGGACATATCTGACCTAAAGGGAAACACCTTCCGGGGGTGTCGGGTTCAAGGGAACCTCGTGGAAAAAGTCCACTATCGACTCAGCAGTTGTTGTCATTTTGTTCTGATCTGTAAGTACTCTACAAAGATCACTTGTGCCAGTGGTAAGTAAAATGCACCTTATACGAATGTAAGGGTAATATGGACCAAATAATAGTAATAAGAATGTATCCATGTTAAAGCAACATATCACTCCAATCTGTTTAGGAATATAATGCTGTTCTGAAATATTATCTGTTCATTCTTTTTTATGATTATTCTTCGGTTAAAAATACTAATGATGCTTTGACGAGTTATACTGCTATTGTTAACTTTCTCTTAAAACTACTTTGTCAATCTGTTTCCTGTTTATGACATACTAAGCTATTTTGCTTATGAGAATTTTTGTTCCGCTCCTGCGATTTTGCCCTGCCGCAGATATATCTGAAGGATAAGGTGCTGAAGACGGATTAAGTAGAAGAACACAGGACTAGAAGCAGTATTAATAGTAGTAGTTTTCTTTTGTTAAATGTAATTCACTGTAATCATCTGTGACTTCTTAGATGAAATGAAAGTATATCGTTTATGACTTTAGATTGACTATGAAATGTGGTATTGATATTCGCAAGTAACACCCCAGACCCGATGTGGCAAAAAAAATTCCGTTGGCCGCTCGGATCCGAGGTCGTTACAGGTGGTATCAGAGCCGAGGTTCACATAGGAACCCTTAGGATTTTCTGACTTAGTTAAATGAACTGACCTAGATTTGTCCCTTGACTTTTAGATGGCATCTGAATGTGAAATCATGCCCACTGGAGGAGAGTCTGATAATAACCAATCTCAGCATATGCAATTTATGACTGATATGGGACAGTGGCTTCGTGAGGAGCGGCGACGAGCTGAGATTGAACGTGAATTGGCGCGATAAGAAAGAGAGATAGCTCGTAAGTTGTATGATCAATCGAAGGGAGAAGGAGTCACACTGAGGAAGTTTTTACAACTTGACCCACCTATTTATAATGGAGAACCAGAACCGGAAAAGGTAGAATACTGGCTTAAGGAAATTGAATTGGCGTTTAGTGCTCTAGATTGTCCTGAGGAAAAGAAGGTAATATTTGCCATGTTTAGGCTACGAGACAAAGCAAAGGACTGGTGGGAAACTTGCAAGGGTGTTTCTTTTCCAGATGAACAAATTGTTCCTTGGAAGGAATTCGTGAAGTATTTCACGGATCACTTTATCCCTATGCGAGTTAGAGAAAAGAAGAGGTAAGAATTTATTGACCTGCAACAGAAGGAATTAAGTGTAGAAGCATATACTGCTCAATTCTATCATATGGAGAAGTATGGAAAGGGGGTCTGCCAAATCGAATGGGAAAGAGCAAAGAAATATGTGATGGGACTAAGAATAGGCTTGCGAGGAAAGGTCCTAATTAATATGCCAGAAACACTTGCAAAGGCAGTGAATGCAGCTGTAATAATTGATGAAGAACATCAACTCACCCAAAATCAGTTGAAAAGTCAAAGTAAGGTGAGTGGAAGTTCACGGGATAATTTTCAAAACTCTAATAAGAAGATGAAGACTGGATATTTTAACAAGAATGAGGGCAGATTCAAGTCTACTAATAGATCGTCTTTTCCTATTTGTCCTCATTGTTCTAGAACACATCCTGGAAAATGTTATAAGATGATCGGTGCATGCTTAAGGTGTGGACAGAAGGATCATTTCATCCGTGACTGCCCAAAGATGAAACCAAGTGAGGACCAGAGGAAAGCACCAGAACCACAGAAGAAGGTCATGGGACGGGTATACTCAATCGCAGCATAATCAGAAGATCCTAATCAAGTTATAGAAGGTACACTTTCTGTCTCGGGATTTATAGCAAGAGTTCTTTATGATCCAGGTGCTTCACATTCATTTATATCTAGTAGATTTGCTAAATTGATTAAAATACAACCTAAAGAAATGTCATTCATATTGACTGTCTCTTCACCAACGGGTAAAATCGATATGGTTGGGTCCTTCTTGCATGAGGTACCCATTGAAATTGAAGATCAGCTATCGGTTGCCAATTTAGTACTTCTTGAGATGAATGATTATGATGTCATTTTGGGAATGGATTGGCTCTATGAGAACTATGCACATGTTCTCTGTAGAGAAAAAAAGATCATACTTTGTAGACCAGATGAACTCGAGATTCTGATTAAGGGTTCAAGGAAGCCTATTAAACAAACTATTATCTCCTCTATAAAGGCGCACCGGATGATGTTAAAAGGTTGCATGGGTTTTCTAGCCAGTATGGTGAAGACAAATTCTCCACATACTTCTATAGGTGATTTTCCTGTAGTTCGGAAATATACTGATGTATTTCCAGAAGACCTTCCTGGTTTACCTCCTTCTAGAGAAATTGATTTCGGTATTGAAGTTATACCGGGTTCATTCCATGTCTCCAAACCACCATACCGAATGGCACCAGCAGAATTAGCAGAACTCAAGAAGCAAATAGATGAACTTCTTGAAAAAGGCTTTATTCAACCAAGTGTTTCCCCATGGGGTGCTCCTGTGCTCCTTGTCAAGAAGAAGGATGGGACTCTTCGACTATGTATTGATTATCGACCCTTGAACCGGATTACTATCAAGAACAAGTACCCTTTACCTCGAATAGATGACCTATTCGACCAATTACAGAAGGCAGTTATTTTCTCAAAAATTGACTTGAGGTCAGGCTACCATTAGCTAAGAATAAAAGCCAAAGATACACAAAAGACTGCATTTCGATCAAGATATGGACATTATGAAACTGCATTTCGATCAAGATATGGATATTATGAGTTTCGAGTAATTCCATTCGGATTGACTAATGATCCTGCAGCATTGATGGACCTCATGAATAGGGTGCTCCGGGATTTCCTTGATAAATTTGTCATTGTTTTTGTTGATGAGATATTATCTATTCTGAAGACAAGAAGCAACATGATAAACACTTGAGGTTGGTATTATAGACACGGAGACATCACCAACTTTATGCTAAATTCTCAAAATGTGAATTTTGGCTCGAAAAGGTGATATTCCTTGGACATGTTATATCTAAAAATGGTATAGCAGTTGATCCATCACAGGTTGAAGCTATTCAGAAATGGAAGCAGCCAAAGACGGTTACGGAGGTGCGTAGTTTCTTGGGATTGGCCGGTTATTATAGATGCTTCATTTGGGACTTCTCAAAGATAGCTCTACCATTAACCAAATTAATGAGGAAGGAAACTAAGTTTACGTGGACTCCACAATGCAATGAGAACTTCCAAAAATTAAAAGGCATGTTGATATCGGCTCCAATTTTAGCGCTTCCTTCAGGTACTAGGGGTTTTACAGTACACACTGACGCATCAGGATCGGGCCTTGGTGCAGTATTGATGCAGCATGATAAAGTCCTAGCCTATGCATCTCGGCAATTGAAAACTCATGAGCATAATTACCCTACTCATGATCTGGAGCTTGCCGCAGTAGTTTTTTCTTTAAAAATATGGAGACATTACCTTTATGAAGAAAAATTCCAAGTATTTACTGATCACAAGAGTCTTAAATATTTGTTCTCACAGAAAGATCTGAATATGAGACAACGACGGTGGTTAGAATTATTAGAAGATTATGATTTTACTTTAGAGTATCACCTAGGAAAAGTTAATGCAGTAGCTGATGCGCTCAGTAGAAAATGGGAGATTAAGCTAGCTAGTATGAGGCTACAATGGAATACTATTGAGGATTTTATTCAGTGGAAGCCTTTTTCGTGATATGAATCATGACATTTTCGTAGCAGGATTGCAAATTCATTCAGCATTGATGGAAAAGGTATTATCGGCACAAAAAGATGATCCTGAATTGCCACCACTAATTGAATTATCTAAAAGGCCTAATAGCGAGTTATCTATCGCAACTGATGGAGGACTGAGATTTAGGAATAGATTATGGGTTCCTAATAATATAGAAGTTAAGAAAGAAATTCTAGAAGGAGCACATAGTTCTATGTACTCCATTCATCCCGGAAGTACGAAAATGTATAAAGACTTGCAAAGAAATTTCTGGTGGAAAAATATGAAGAGGGAAATTGCAGACTTTGTCTCTAGGTGTCTCGTATGCCAACTAGTGAAGATAGAACATCAGAAACCGATTGGGAAATTACAACCATTGGATATTCTAGAATGGAAATGGGAGCATATCACAATGGACCTTGTAGTGGGTTTGCCTCCTACAAAAAGTGCCAAATACGATTCCATTTGGGTGATAGCAGATCGCCTAACTAAATCGGCACATTTCTTACCCATACGATTTGGTCAGTCCACTGAAAGTCTGGCTAAATTGTATGTGCATGAGATTGTAAAGCTACGTGGAGTACCCGTATCAATTGTTTCTGATCGTGATGCACGTTTCACTTCTAGATTCTGGAAGAGCTTGAATGATGCTCTGGGAACAAACTTAAAGTTTAGAACATCTTTCCATCCACAAACAGATGGACAGTCAGAAAGAACTATCCAAACACTTGAAGATATGCTCAGATCTTGTGCACTATATTTTGCTGGCAATTGGGACTTCCATTTACCCTTAATTGAATTCGCCTACAATAATAACTTTCATGCCAGTATCGGGATGGCACCATAAGAGGCATTATATGGTAGACCCTGTAGATCTCCCTTATGTTAGAATGATGTAGGTGAAAGACAAATTCTTGGACCAGAGATTGTATTAGACACTACGAAGAAAATTGAGATTATTAAGAAGAGATTGATAGATGCCCAAAGGAGACAGAAGAGTTATGCTGATCATCGAAGGCATGATCTGAAATTTGAAGTAGGAGATCAAGTCTTCATTAAAGTGTCACCCATGCGAGGAGTAGTTCGATTTGGGAAAAGAGGAAAGTTAAATCCTTGATATATAGGTCCTTTCTTTGTTATCAAAAAGATCGGAGAAGTTGCTTATCAGATTGATCTTCCTCCTCAATTCAAGAATTTACATGATGTTTTTCATGTTTCAATGCTAAGAAAATACATACCTGATCCATCACATGTGATCGAGTATGATATTCTCGAAATACAAGATTAAGAAGACATACCATATTCATGGTCACAGTATTATAGAAGCATCACAAGCATGAAGAAGCTACATGGGAGATAGAAGAAGATATGAGAGCTAAATATCCTGAACTTTTTGGTAAGTCTTTTGACTCATAAATTTCGAGACGAAATTTCTTTTTACTAGGGTAGATTGTAACATCCAATGAAGTAAGAAGGATATTAATATAAATCTAACATATAATAGTAGTGAGAAGGAAATAAGCATAAAAAAAAGTGCTCGATGGAAATAATAGGCAACGACATAAATTTCATGTAAAATAATAATAGAAAGAGCAAGTATGGGAAAGAGGTCATGCATAACAACATAAAAGAGGATATGAATGATGTGACTTGTGCATGGCAAATCAAGCAAAGGGAAATGTGCATGAAAGAGGCATGTCAGGTGGTCAAGGGATATGATCATAAAATTACCATAGAAAAATATTAAAAAGAAATAAGAATAGAAGGGATGGCAACGTACATGAAGGAAAAAAGAAGAAGATGGTTTCGATAACCGTCTAGGATGAGGAGAGTTTTACTTGCATAAGAAGCAAAGAAATAATAATATTATATTTTATAATAAAGTTACTATATTTGGATGATTGACATGCATAAGGGGTAGGTGCAAAAGTTGCTTGGCAAGGAAGGTTCATTGTGGCTTTTTGCATGAATATGAGGGGAAGGGTGTGGACGTTTTTTTCATGGGAATGGAAGGACATGTACCGCCTTGAATGACTATAAATAGGACACGAGCGTTAGACGTTAGAGACACTCCAACACCACAACAAAAGAGAGATAGGGAGAGTGGGAGACATAGAGGGATACGAGTGAAAGAGAGAAAGAGAAGGCGAGAAAGATAGAGAGAGATATTGCTAAAATTAGGGAAGGATATTGTCATTGGTATGGTTCCCTCTCTTTTTGAATTCCTCTATTTTTCTTATTTCCCATTTCAGTTATGCAATTACTTTATTATGTTAAATGTTATTCTATGACATAGTAACTATGCTTATGTAATTTCATAGTTCAGTCAAATGTAGTTTTGTTAAACACCGACCTTGAAGGGCATCTTTGATCTATGATTGGCGTCTTATTGGTTCAGAGGTTATGGTATATGTAGATCATCAAATCATATTATTTTATAACTTACCTGGAATATATGTATACACATAAAGTGAAGCTATTGAAAGATGAGTCCATGATTATTTTTGTACAATATTAGATGAGTAAAGATTTGCATAATATCAGATTAAATATAAGGGGATAATGTCATTTTTCACATATACCTATTAGTTATGATACAAATTCATGAGATCAGATTTTATCCGTATTAAAATAATGGCACTACAACGACACATGGAGCTAAGTGCTACGTTAAGGCGGTAGCCACCTCTAGAGTTCGTTTGTCGGGTCCTAAAGGACATATGTGGCCTAAAGGGCAACACCTTACGGGGGTGTCGGGTTCAAGGGAACCTCATGGAAAAAGTCCACTATCGACTCAGCAGCTGTTGTCATTCTGTTTTGATCTGTAAGTACTCTACAAAGATCACTTGTGCGAGTGGTAAGTAAAATGCACCTTATACGAATGTAAGGGTAATATGGACCAAATAATAGTAATAAGAATGTATCCATGTTAAAGCAACATATCACTCCGATCTATTTAGGAATATAATACAGTTCGGAAATGTTATCTGTTCACTCCTTTTTATGATTATTCTTCGGTTAAAAATACTAATGATGTTTTGACGAGTTATACTGCTATTGTTAACTTTTTCTTAAGACTACTTTGTCAATCTGTTTCCTGTTTATGCCATACTAAGCTATTTTGCTTATGAGCATTTTTTTCCGCTCCTGCGGTTTTGCCCTGCCGCAGATATATCTGAAGGATAAGGTGCTGAAGACGGATTAAGTAGAAGAACAGAGGACTAGAAGCAGTATTTATAGTAGTAGTTTTCTTTTGTTAAATGTAATGCACTGTGATCATCTGTGACTTGTTAGATGAAATGAAAGTATATCTTTTATGACTTTATATTGACTATGAACTGTGGTATAGATATTCGCAAGTAACACCCTGGACCCGATGTGGCAAAAAAAATTCCGCTGGCCGTGGCCGCTCGAATCCGAGGTCGTCACACATTCAGGGCCTGTCCGATCAGATCTGAAGGGCTAACAACCAGCGAGAGCACGAGTTCCAGCGCCTCGTCGATGAGCAGCTTGACAACCACAATACGTGCAGCAGATCCGTTGAACTACCTGCCTCCATAACCAATCTGTTCGCAGGACAAACCCAAGTAGCAGCAACATCTCGCCCAACCCCCATCCCTCCTCGATCGTACAGCAGGTGGAGCCCAAGAACAGCCCCTCCGCCACACGTGCGCAACTCCCATCTTCGTCTGCATCTTCTCAGAAGCCAGGTCCTTGTCCTCCGCCATTCCTCTACCCCGCCGCTCACCTGAGCCCTACCTGCATCCCTCCGTCGCGAGCAGCCGCACGTACAAGGAGGAGGAGGGAGACTCGATCTCCTCATTGGTACAATCAAAAGAGGAAGAAAGGAGGTAAGCCCCTCACGTGCGGGGCACATCTACCTGGTGAAATAGCACAAAAAGCCTCCACATTTCTTCCAACTACGAAAAGATTCCTCCAGCCAGGAGCCCTCATGCGTGTAACACGTGGCACTCACTAAAAATTTGCCATAGAGGCCCCTACAATACATGGTAATTAAAGAAGCGCTTTAAGTGCTCTTTCTTGTTTTAATTTTTATTTTATTATTTGCAGTTAGAACCCGGTATTTGAACGATATTCTAGAGCATCAATTTGTTGTTATTTTTAATTCTAAAAATTGCATTATGTTAAAAAAATAATTCTCTATATTATGTTTATTTATTGTATTTTTGTTGAGTTAGTGAGTACTTTATTACAATTTCTTGATTGTAAAAATTACGTACTTTGCCATTTGAGAAATTCGTATTAAATTATTACTTGCTCTAAAATTCAAAAAAATCACGGTGGCTAGAATTAGTTATTCTATGATATGTTCTGAAAAATTATCTCATTTGCACACACCATTTGTTTAAAATAAATGTATTGATTAATTAGATGATTTAATTTTAATTGCTTGTGGAATTATTATTTTTAGGATCTGAAATTTTTTCTGGACACCTTATTAAAATGTTATAATTTCATTCTTTGAAAATTGTAATATTTTCTATTTATTAAAATTAAACTACTTTAGGTCACCAATTTTGCATTATTTAATTCATATAAAAATCATTTTACATAACAAAAATATCAAAAATTCACATTGGCTTAATTTTGCATGCATTAACTTCTAGATAAGTTTGAGGATTTTTAGAAATAATTTGACTGATATTTTACATTTTAACCCTCTGAACTTAGTCAAGTTGCATTCACATCCATCTTGTGTTTAAAATCTAAAAAAACTTCCTCGAAAATCTAGTCTCGAAATTATCTGAAATTACCCTGAGATGACAGTTGCCTCCTTAAATTCAACCTTAAGCTTGCCTAAGTAAAATAAAAATGTTCTGCTCGCACATTAATTAACTAATTTAATTAAGAAGTTTTTATCAGGCCATTATTGCCTAACTACATTAACATGGTACTTTTAACATAGGATGTTTTTTCGAGTTTTTCAAGGGTATGAGAGAGGGGATGACTAAGAAGTTGGAAATGAGGATAACTTCAAGGAAGAGTTTATGGTGGTTAAGGAAGAAGAAGGTGTTTTAAGAGGTGATGATGGATTAGAGGGTGAAGGCATGAGAGAGGATGGTGTGGCCATGGTGTCTGAAGATGCGAGCATGGATGCTTTTGGCCATGGAGTGTGAAGATGCGAGCAAGGATGGTGCAACCATGGAAGCTGCACCTCACAGAGATTGTACGTGGGGGTTGGGGAAAACAAAAGCATCAAGGGAGGATGAGATGTAGTGGATGGTGAAGGCACAAGTGAGGAGGGTGTGCTAATGAAGCATGAAGGTGCAGGCGAGGATTGTGTGGCCATGGAGGGTAAATGCACTATCGAGGATGGTGCATTGATGTAAAATTATGCATATTTTATGGAACATACTAAGAGGAGTAGACTTATGCCTCTATGTAAGTATACTAGAGTAGATGAGAGGTAGGACATAGAGGACCGTCACGGACATACACATTCTTAACATCGTTGGAGAGGAATAATTCACGAAAAAGGGGCATGGAGTAGGTTGAAGATAAGGAGATGAGCTTTCATGGGTAAGGTAATAGGAAGTTTAGGGATTATGATCTATGAGAGGAAATTTCGAAGATATTAGAATCCTGATTTGGAGGAAATTTTTCAAAGGGATCTGGATCATAATTAGGAACGAATTTCTCGAAGGGGTTGATCATAAGAGGGAGGGAAATTTGGAATGAAATAAGAATCATATCTATATCTAGCCATATACTAGGATGTAGGAACATATATAGATGTCACAATCTACCATTGTATTCTTTTCAAGCGAATATTATTTGCATTTTGTGGCAGATACAAGTACGGAAAGAATATGTGAGTTCTTATTTTTTTATGGATACGAATATTATTTCATTATTTACAACAATACAAGTATCAATATAAGTACATTTTTTGCGAAAAGCTGATATGGGTATTCGTATTTACAAATATGTGTCTATATTGACAAATCTAATTAACACATACAATTACAACTAATATGAAAAATTTTGGAGTCATTTTCAATTATCGAAAGAAAAATGTGTATATGTACATTATTTAGTTATAGAAAATTTTGCCTCGCGAACCCTATAAACTTTGTAAATTACCTTCTCGACCTTATAAATATTGTAGTTCCTCACAAAACCTCATAAACTTGCTTCGCCTTACCAAACAGACCCTACCGTCAACTTTAACTTTATTGAAATCAATTGCTTGAGTTAAACTTGAGTTAAATCTAACTAAAGAATAGCATAAAGTGGATCTTCCATCTCTCTCCCCCCTTCCTTCTCACCCCTTTTTCATCCCATTCCAGTTCCTCCTCAGTCGTAGATCTAGAGAAGGGTGTTAGAATTTACAGGGTGGGAGACCAAACCTCGGATCTGTAGGACGAGGAGCATGCCTCAATATGATCTAGGAGCAAAAGCACGTCAACCTATTAGGAAAGCTCGATTCATGTTGCGGCAGACATCACCGAGATGATGTTCACGACGGAGATCGTGACAGTCATATCTTAGCAGAACTTTGACATAGAGTTCAAAGGACCTGGAGCTCTATCTGTTGTATACTAAACTTGATAGGTATTCTTTTCATAACTAAAAAATTATGTAAACTTTAAATTAATCACAAGAATTCTAACTTTTGATTCTGTATATGCATACAAGCATGACATATACAAATCAAATAAGATGATAAATCAATTCTCCTATATGTCAAATTTAATAAAGGGCATTAATTAATACATCAATAGCATGAGAATAACATTGCAGAAATGGTATTACAACAAGTGATAGCTATAACGTGTGAATAAAAGGAGGAAAGACATGAATCATCTTTAGTTACATGCATGTCGATTTCTAAATAATGAAATACATGCTATCTCCATAAAGATCTTTAAAAACAAATAGGCGTGTGACTGATGTTTAAGGATACTTGGTGAAGTCAATATAACAAATATAGCAAGGTAAAGAAAAGGATACTTGATTGCATGGATGCCATCAAAGCTTGTAGGAGACCTTCCAAATCAATCAATGACTTCACTCTCCCTCTCCTTCTTGATGGATTCTTCACCTCTCATAGTAAAAGCAAAGGCTTTCTATATTGAGAATGAGGGGGTCTATAACTTCCCTATGAATATGGGATTTTCAAAAGGGAGATAAATGTGTGTGTTGGTTGTTTAAAGACCATGACCCATTCCATAATCGCTTGCTTTGGTTATTTTCAGTTTCACCCATCATATATCTGAAAATTACACCTTACGTCTCTACATAATTAATTCCCATGTAATAAAAAAATATACTTATGCTCAAAAGGAATTCCTGAACTTTATTTGATCACTTCTTTATATTTGGCCATAATTAAAGATTACAGTATAACTAATTACAAATATATACACGTATAAGTCCATCGTTGGATGTTATTCCAACAATATCCCACTTGGACTATATCTGTAAATATTATAATCACATAAATATCCGAATGAGATCAACCTTCTTGTCATCACTTTAAAGTGTATCCACAAATCATGTCTATAAGTTGTATCAATCATAG
This sequence comes from Ottelia alismoides, assembly GCA_037367405.1. NCBI lineage: Eukaryota > Viridiplantae > Streptophyta > Magnoliopsida > Alismatales > Hydrocharitaceae > Ottelia > Ottelia alismoides. Next base: position 476,079 of record JAZKJV010006286.1, read on the forward strand.
GATCAAAATGACTATGTTACAATCCTAGCAACTTAACCATTAATGGTCATGTATGTTAATACAATTTAATAACATGGATTAGAACATGGGTATGTAGTATGGAAATCATATGCAATGTGATCTTAATATATCAATTTCCAACTGCTCCACAAAATGAGATCATACTTAACTAATAACATAGTGAACATAAAATAACTGTTCATACACAATGTTAGAATTATTATTGTTAGAATTATTATATTACAATTATGTTTGTAACCTTTCGGGTTCCGTAACTCTTAACCCTTCGGGTTCCGTAACCCCTCAAGGGTATTTATGTATTTTTCCTCTTGTACTCTTTAGGGTTTTCTCTCTATATAAGAGACCCTAGCCCTATGGAATAGATATCTCATTTTGTCTCTCTTCTCCACATGGTATCAGAACAATGATCCTAGACCAGGATTTTGACCAAAAATCCCCACCGCCACCGTCAAGCCTCGCAAAAGTCTACGCGGGCCATCTTCCCTGAATTAGAACCCCGCGTAAGACCCTCCAATCGCCTCCAATGCAATAGCTCTCCCGTTAGCGCTACCCTACGCTTTCAGGACCTCCTACGAAGGTCATCAGCCCCACAGCTACCCTCCACAGGTACCGTAGAACTCTTTGGAGATCCAAAACTCATCACGGACCGCTTCCAAGAATCCAGATCTATTGTCCATTGAGGGTTATCAGTCCTTTTTTAAATGGCAAACATGAATTCTAGGGCTTTTTTTAGCTCTTATATGCATCCTTAGTTGATCACAAGATCATCTTTCTATTTTAAGACCACCATGACGCCTTCTTCCACCGAGACAATGCCCTTGGCCACGAATATTATGGCAGAAGGCACCACTATCAAAGTCAAGAGCATAGAAAATTATGTGCTCTGGTCTCGATCTTTTATGGTGTTCATTGGTGGTCATAGGAAACTCTACATTTTGACTAAAGATCCTTTAGATGAGAAGGACAAAGAATACGACAACTGACAGACTAACAACTATTTGGTTATCAACTGGATGACCAACAGTTTTGAGGCTCACATTGCCTTAAACCTTCTTTACAAAAATGCGACCAAGGAAATGTGGGAGGATCTCGAGCAAACATACTCCCATAAGAAGATGAAGTCACGCCTTGCAGAAATTTACAGGCGAATATGGTTGGCATCTCAGGGTGGTTCCACCCTCATCGAGTACTACATGCATCTATCTAGCCTGTACGAGGAGCTTGCAATATTCCAGCCCTCATGTTGCACCAAACAAATACAAGAGCGCTCTGAATGGCAGGTATACCGCTTTCTTGATGGCTTGCATTCTAGATTCCATGCAGTAAAGGAGCAATTTCTTATGTCAGATACACTACCAACAGTGAAGGCTATCTTTGACCGACTTGAGGAGTCATCAGCGAATCTAGAATCCTCTGCAATGTTCTAACTTAAGCCCTAAGTTTTGGATAAGAGTTGGCCAAAACCATGGGCCGCTAACCGCGGTTAAGTGCTAAACCATAGTTTACTAACTATGGTTAGGGATTTTCTAGAGCCTATAAATACCCCCTACCAATTCATTCTCTTCGATTTCCACTACTATCACCACCCCAAGGGCTAGGGTTGAGAGGTCGACAGGAGGAGTGGGAGGTGGGGAAAGAGCGCTAACGAAGCACTGCCGGGAGAAAGAGGAGGAGAAAGGTATGATCCTCTCTTAGTTGCTTTGTAAGCTAGGATTTCAATTCATGCTCTTTTCTTCCAAGCTTTGTTCTTGATTCATCTTTCTTTTCGATTCGTTTTCTGTTGTGGTTCAAGGAGAAATCTATGTAGCACCCTACTTAGGTGTGGGCGGCTATGCACGTCAGTGGACCCTGTGATTCGTCACGCATTCACTCATATAAGACGCGTGGTGTCTACCAATTCTCCATCGTTTATATTTCTATTCTTTCAATTCTGCTTTTATAGTTATTTTGATGGAGAAATCTGTGTAATACCCTACTTAGGTGCGAGCGGCTATGCACGTCAGTATACTCTGTAATTCGTCACACATTCACTCATCTAAGACGCGTGGTGTCTACCAATTCTTCATCTCTTGTTGTTTGAGTATATTCTTTCATTTTCGTTATTTTTTCCCCCTCAATGATTTTATAGAGGTAACACTTTATGTTTTTCTTTTGAAATATGTCCTGATATAAGGAGAAACTCTGCTGAAATTTTTCTAAAAATATGTCCCGATATAAGGGGAAACTCTGCTGAAATTTTTCTAATCAGGGGAAGTTTTCTCGAAGTTTTAAGAGAAAAATATGTTCTTCACGTTTTTTGTGTTCTTTGTGTGTTCTTTGTGTTCTCTGTGTTCTTCGTTCTTCGTGTTCTTTGGCACGTTCTTAGTGTTTTTGATACGAAAATGAAATTCGATCATTTCAGGAGATATAAATCTTTCTTTTTGAAAAAGAATAACGATAAAGCACTGTATACGTGCGAGATAGCTCGATTAGGTAATGAAATACTTCCTTTTGCTGTTGGATTTTCATATGAGATCGCTGAAATTTCTGATTTTATGTTCTTTACTATGAAGAACCTAACTTTGGCTATTTTTGAAAAAGTATAAAAATTTATTTTGTGATTCCCACTAAAAAAAGGTTTAAGCATCGAATTGATGTAGTGGTTTGGAAAGTTAGGGTTTGGGAGTTAAAATAAGCATAAATACGAGTATATATGTATATGAATAATATATATGTGAGTCTATACTAAGGGTTGATGATTATGCAAATCGAATACTTAATGGAGAAATTATATCATGGGAATTGATGTGTTTTGAGTTGGATCCTAAAATGTATTGTGTGTCACGTTAAGGATGATTGGGAGTAGAAATACAGGCTAGGCATGCAACATGTATGTTTGTCGGAAGGAACCCGTATTGACATTTCCCTACTTAGGTGGTACACTATTGCCCTGTTATGATAAGTGCGCACGAAATGAATGATTTGCAGCGCATGGTAGCAGGAGCCAATATCTTCGGACTGAACGACAGAAGATGTGGTCGTACCATGTGGAGGCATGGGTGGTTCAATAGCGGCTGGGTCACGATAATATGCATTTAAAGCCGCTAGGTTATATGGTTAAATGTTAGCCTGAGGTTTAAGCAACTGAGTCCTCGAGGACGGTATGCTCCGTTGTTTTTCAGGCTGAGGGTTTGAGATCCTGATTAATAAAAGAAAAGGAAATTGTCAAGGTAGTATTGGAGGATTGGTTGATGCGATGTACAACATCATAAGCTCATCAAATCAACGCAATCTCCAATCCTGAAGTGTCTATAGCTTCGGAGTCCAAGAATGATGGGGTTGGATTAATCCCTGACGTGGAATAGAAATGAATATGACATAAATTAATGTGAAGGAATGAAACTTTTTGTGATAACAACTTTTTGAAAAATTACACAATTTGTTTATTTTTCTCTTCTTCGTTATTTAGCATTTGCTAATTGTTATCCTATGATTTATGGAAAAATCCAACAGGTGTCAGTGAGTCATCGCAAGGACCTTAGTAGGCATCCAACCAGCTACAGTATCTTTACTTTGAAAGGTAGTTAGTATTATTTTTGTGTATTTTCCTTTCAAGCTGATGTACATGTAAATGGTTATAATGGGATAATATATCATCTGAACTTTATTTTGTAAATGGAAAGGTATTGAAATACTTTCTTCAGAATATAATTTATTTGCAGTATATTTCTGAATGTTAGTCATAACTGCTTAATAAATTATTTATGAGTAACGAGATCCGAGTATAGGAGGATCAGACAACCCGAGAATCTGAGTCGTGACAATGGGTACGAATTATAGATTTGTTTGAAAGGAAGAGGAGTGTAAAAAGCACCAAAAGTTTACAAGAGTAAAACACACTCGAAGATTGTCTTTCATATAATATAAAGTAGAGTAGAAATCATAAATTTTATAAGGCAATAGAAATGATAATTTAATATATATCTTTCATGGTTTACTTCGTCCGCCCAAAATGATATCATACAGACGCAAACAGTTCCTTACAAGAGGATTTCAGGTGGAATGTCGAGGAAATAAATTCTAAATTATATCAATTTAAAGGTAGACTTAAAAGGTGCGAGTGCTTCAGGTGGAGCTTAGAATATCCAATGAGATCCAAAATTGACGAGGACAAATAGGTCAATGTGTCCCCACAAGGAGTTCCCAACGTGCCTTCAAATTTCTTAATCAGGATAAGCAAATACTATGATATTTTATTTATTTTTTATTTTCAATAGTTTCTTTCCGATAACCTGACCGTTTGCCTCCCAACGGCATGAACACAAACTCCAAGACCAAAAAAAAAGTCAGGGAAAAAAAAGGCTCCACCACTCCACGAGAAAATTTGAGAGAGAGAGAGAGAGAACAAATATATTGAAAATATACCCTAAATTACATATTGCCACTCCCCCCTTGCCACGAGAAACATCGCAGGCAGTCAGTCAGTCGGGACGCACTAATACCCCCTCACAAATTCACTAACCCCAACTAACCAGAGGTGGCTAAACTAAACCGAACCTACCCCTATCATACAATATAAATCAACATTAAAAAAACTAAAAATCCAAAACATAAAAAGAAGAAATTTGAAAAGCTGCAAACTCTACCTAAAATTCTAAACCATCTCCATCTAATCCTAAAAGCATCTTAGAACTCTTGGCTTAAGTGCAAAATTTAAAACCCCTCGCCGGCTGGTCGCTGACGGAGGCTCAGAAGACGACGGGGAGCGCGGCTACCTCGGCGGGTGGAAGGGCGGAGACGAGGTGGACAAGTTCTTTTTGGAGGCGCATCTCTAGGACCTTGCGGTGGCTGTTGGAATGGACATGGCTGACGAAAGTGGGGCTGCACGCCGGCCGGTACTCCGGCAGGAGCCTCCCAGACTTGTACCTGACGCCGCAGGCGTTGCACAGCGTCTTGGCACCCATGGGACCCGTCCTCCACTGTGGCGTCTTCTGCACCCCGCAGTGGCTGCACCTCCGCCCACCTGCCCCCTCCGTCTCCTCCGGCATCGTCTTGGACTTCCTCCTCTTCTTGAACTCGCTGGGCTTCCTGTGGAGCGGCGGCCTCCCCCTTCCCCGCGGCACAGCGAAGTCGAGCGGCAGCACTTCAGGGTTCATGGCGTGAGGCTCGTAGACGAGGCAGGAAGACGAGGAGGACGAGGATGAGCACGAGGAAGACGACGAGCAAAGCGAGTCGGCGAGTTCCGGGCGGGAGAGGGACCAGACGCGGCGGGAGCGCTTGTTGCGGGCCTTGCAGGGAACCAACAGGGCCTCCGAGGAGAAGCACGTGAAGGTGCGCTTCAGGGAGGAGCAGGCGGAAACGGCCGGGGAGGAGATGGAGGTGACGGAGGCGGAGCGACTATGTAGGGTGGGGTTGGGCACGAAGTGGATCTGGACCTTCTGTTGTGCAGTTGGCTTCGGAGGCACGTGAGAAACGAAGGGGGCGAAGGAATCGTCATCCACGAAGCGAGAAACCCACTCCAAGTCCCATATGTCGCCTTCCTGTGAAGAAAACGAGCACTACTCAGCTGCTTTGGGCTTTAGAGGTAGAAGGACGAGAAAAAGAGAAGCGTTTCGGGCTTTACGGGAACGATGGGTTCAGCCGCGGGAGGACTCTGCTTGGAGGGTGCAGAAGTTGTGCCAATCAAGTCCTCTTCTTTTTCTTCTTGTTCGTCGAGGTCGGAGGCGATACCTCCGAGGTCGAGGAGGTCGTCGACGAGGAAGTCCTCGGAACAGAGATTCTCCATGTTCCAGTGTTGTTCGTGGTTGAGCGTGAGGTAACGGTCCTCTGCAGGTGTTGGCATCCTCTTGCAGTCCATCTCCCTTCCCTTCTTCTCCTCTACCTGGAAAAAAAGGTGAGACCTACGAGAACAGAGCTGGGAGGCAAAATCCAGGAACTGAACAAGGTTGGTTTCCAGAGGTTTTAGGCTGCGGGTTGTGTAGTTACCTTGGAGACGCGTGGTGGTGGTAAGGACAAGGTGGTGGACAAGGGAGAAGGTTTGGAATGGGCAGTGGGAGGAAGAGGAGGAGGAGAGGAGAAGAGCGTTTGGTGGAGCATTGAATGGCTGGAAGGAGTCTGTGGGCGAACCTAATGCCCGCGCGCTCTCTCTCAGCAATCTAATTTTTTTCCCATTTTTTGTTATTATCCATAATCTTTGTTTTTGGTTTTAAATTTAATTCCTGTACATCTCACGCCAGCTCGGAGGTGATTTTTCATCTTCAGCCCCTCATGTTTCAAAGTTCACCGAGAGGCCCGGGATATTAGTTTAAATTTCTCAAAAGGCCCGGCAATGAAGGTGTTGCTGGTCAAGGGTGAAGGACGTCTTTCGATGGACTGGATTGTAAATCTGGAACAAGTAGTGGGATGATGCTCAACATGTCTAGTAGTTAGGTGTGCTGCTAAATGTTGTTTGGGAGAAAAAGTAGATTCTCTCTGATCCAGCAATTTCTTTTTTGTCTGAAGGACAAACCAAAAAAAGATGGAGACGATGGGAAATAAAGACAGGGGATATGGTGAAATTAATTAAATGGGGAGAGAGGAAATGGTTAAGGAAAGAAAGCCGGAAGGAGATGTGTCCATTCACGTGAAGGGGATTCGGTCCGTCTGGGTGTGCGGACGACGCGGTGTGGCCCCTCGGTTCTGGATTTGGCCCCACCTTCCCACAATTTGAATTTAGCCACCTCTTCCATTCAATTGCCAAAAATACAAACACAAGATCTTACCGGTCTTTAATTTTGCCTCCCTCGCACTGTTAAGTAGTTTCTATTTCCAAATTATATCAACCTTCTTTTATAAAAAAATGCATCTACCAAAATGCGTTAATATTTTAGACAGTCTTCACAGAATTGTATATGAGGAATTAATATCACAAACACGGGATACTCGCGTGTAATTTTACGCAACACTAAACTAAAATAGCAAAATTTCACCAAATCTTTTAATAATTGTAGCGGAAATAAAACAGACAGAATTATAACTTGAAATGAAGAAGAAAAAAAAATAAAAGAAAGGGTTAGGCAGAGAGGCGTCAGAGTTTGGAACGCTTTGCTTCTCTCGGAGATCTCCGTCCCAACACCGGGCGCAGCCGTGTCGGCGACCGTCACGCGATCTGTTAAATTCCCCCTATTACTACCGATTAACGGCGAGGGCCCCACTCGCACGGACGCGGGGTTTGCGTGAGGGGCAGGGGAGTATCTTGTGCTCAGCCACGAGGGGAGCTGTCATTGTATGATTTCATGGAGGGGTTAATTGGAATTTGGTTGCATGTCTTTGGCTTCCGGCGAAGGGAAGGGATGAATGGTTTATATTGACGGACTCCGCTGAGTCAATAAAATCTAAGGTAAATTACAAACAAGGGACCGATCTTTACATCGATTCTCAAATTAGGTACTAATCTTTAGTTTGTAACAAAATAGAGGACTAAAGTTTAACTTAACGTTATAGTCCCCAACGTCGTTAATGGGCGGCTCAACTTATGGCTATAGTTGACGAAAATACCCCTGAGGATTAGAACGTTAAGTAAAACTTTAGTGTTACAAATATGTACCGCAAGGACGGCGACGCTGGAAGGCTCAGCATGTGATTTGTCCCGTCAGCGTGGGGAGCGTGGGAATGCAGTAGGAGAACGCCCATCTGAATCTCAGTGACACCTGCCGTTCTGCGGAGTCACGCGAGTTGGTGAGGCCCACGAGGCCCATCTGCTGCACATCTGTTGCTTCCTTTGAAGGATATAGAAATTATCCTCAAGCGCATCACGGAAGCGTGATCGTCGTATCGGATACGACGAAGAACGACTAGTCGCACTAGTTGTTCGGTGCAGCGGAATTTAAAAATTTTTTTATTCGATGAAACCACATGATCCGAGAACCATTCTCAGATCGTTTCATCTATAACCACAATAAGTATAATGCAATACCTCTTGAAGCGTGGTTGATCAAGTCTCTAAAGAAAGAGACCTCCTGTATCAAGTCCGATCGTCGGCGAGACCGCTTGCGAGCGCGGGGATGAACCGCGTTGTCCTCGCAATCCAACAAGATGATCCAAGCGTGGTTGCTCCTGATCTCGTCGCACGAGATCAAACGTCTCCTTCGTGAGAGGAACTCTCCAAGAAGACGGAGAACCGAAGAACGTCGAAGCAGCGGCGCGGTGGCGAAGGCGACGACGGTTCTCTCCTCTAGGGTATGGTGGACGGCCACCAACAAGAGAGGGAGAGAGGGCTGGCGTGTATGAAGAAATGAGGGAGAGAGAGCTCCAATATTGCAAGTAATTAGAGAGCATAGTATGCCTCTCTATTTATAGGGTTTTGGGATCCATGGATCTCAATCCATGGGACACATAAAATCAATGGGTGAGATTGATTTGTGTCAATCCAATGGCCAAGATTGTTGTTGTCAAAAGCAACAAATTTAGGTCAAAATATATTTGACAAAATCAAATATAATTTATTCCTAAATCAACCCAACAAATAAGGAGAGAAGATACATGGAGATTTCATCTCCATGTACTTTCCAAGTGGACGGCCACACATTCCTTATAGGAATGTTGTGCCACCCCTTGAGATTGCAAGGAGATTGCAATCTCATGGAAATCCATGAGATTGCATATCTCCTTGGAATCTCTCTTATTTATTTGCAACAAATTTATTGGATTTTATTCTTCAAAAATAATTCACAATTATCTTTGAGAATATTGCATTCTTGCCATGGAAAAAATTGTGAATCATATTCACAACCCAAAACAACATATAATTCATATTGTTAATTAATTACACAATGTGTATCCAATACACATAATAATTAATCAACATATATAAATTATAATTAGCTCTCTCTAATACATTATAAATCACATTTATAATATATTATAAATAATTGGATATTTCTATCCACATTATTCTTATCCACATTAATTAAATCACATTTAATTAAATTGGATAATTTCTTCACACATCAAGATGATTAAATCACATTTAATCATTATTTCTTCATTGCTTAGATCTTATGGAATTATTCTTGAACCCTTCAAGAATAATGCAATCTCTCCGCAGATACTTGGAGATAAGGACAGGGCGATTGTATTGTTCCACGTATAGTGACATGGATATTGAGATCATATCTCAAATCCAGATCGCGGGCCTCCCATAGATGCTTGATTAAATCAAGACCGTAAATCTAATCTTCTCATTGTATCTGAATCACATTCATATCAATGTCCAACACTTGGACCAAGATCAGATCACTTCTCTACTGAAAGGAGTCACTAAAATCCAGACCCGTTTCATCACTCCCTAGGAATGGAAGCGTCATGGTTATACAATCGTTTATGATCAAATCACCCTCAGGTATTCCCAATACCTGTACATCCTGCATACTAGAAGACTCAGGCTAAACCCGAAGTATCAGATCAACTTTATACTGTCTACTTCATGGTTTTATCAGTAAGTTTCTCATTTGATCATTGGGAGTTGGTATCGATCATACCCTTTCCAAAAGCGTATATCATACCTAGGTCTTGATCATATACTAAAAGTATATATCAAACCTACAAATTCAGTCAAGCTTCCAAAGCGAGATGACCATGCGCATGGAATTTGATTCTTCCCAATATCTCATGAGTGAGCTCATGTCTTCCGGTTCAGTAACTGAACATGTATGATCCCTTTGAGAGATCGTATTACTCATATGCCCTTATATGCACACCAGCGCGCCGGTGTATAGACCTTGATTAGGTCATCAACTTATTGGTCTGCCAAATGTACATACTTAGACATATAGCAACACATCTGTCTCCGGTCAGAGGATGCGTGCCTATATCATGACAGCATATGATATAGGACTTTGGTTATCTCGATCTCGTTAAGTCAACTCTTTGACCTAACTAATCTGACACCTCCGAATCTCTATTCCTATGCAGAGGACCTGCATCAAGAGGTCGGTCAGATATCAACCTAAAGAGATAAGGATTGCCATCTCCTACTCAGGCTTGAGATCATCTCTTAACAATCATTTGATGGTGCTTGATGAGTCCTCAATCTAACCCTTTAGATATTCATCCAAGCACCAGCCTCTATGATTCAATAGTTGAATCAACAGCTGTATGATTATTAAGATGGCCATGGTACATAACCCTAATTGTACTAAGGGACCTATTATGCAAATTAATTATTCTTCATTTCAGATCAGGGAATGATATTTTGCAATAACATTTATTGCATAATGGCTCGCCGTGGGCTCGCATTTCCAACATCCTTCTCGTATGCAAGCCATCTGATCTGATGGATGCCAAGACTTCGGCGGCATCGGCCACGACCGACGACCAGAAGATGGAGGAATTCTTCGCATTGCTGACCCGGGCAAGGACGTATCTAAGAAGGGTCAAGGAGGGGCAAGTGCCCCCCTAAAATTTGAGATTACATACTATATGTATATGTAATATTTTCCCTATGGATTTTTTAAGCTAAAAATAATCATAATATTTCATAATTACAATGCCTTATTTGGATTTTTGAGGGTAAAACTCGCATATGCCCCCTCGTTTCTTTAGAAAATTTTCAATAACTTTTACCAATAGATAATATACCTCTTAATATAAAATTTTATCTCAAATCAACCTATATTGGATAATTTCTTTAATTGATCAACTTATAATAAATGCCTACCCTAATCTTATTGGTTATCCATTTTTAAATCGGACTATAGAATGAATCAATCTTTCATCCAATCTTATTACGACTTATACATATACATATACATGGTTTAATTCGCAATCTAAAAAAATAAAATTTTAAAAAAAATAATTTATTGTCAAGTTATTCATTGATCTTATTTATTATCAAGTAAAGTGATCAAACACACATATATCCTTGATCAGTGTATTTTTGTTGTTATTGATAAAAATCATAGAATTAAGTATTTTATATTTTTGATTTGATACAAATTCGGAACACGTGTAGTTTATATTGTAATTAATCAAAAAATATATATACTGAATTCAAAATAAATAAAATACTTGGATATAGCTTACTTTTAAAAAAAGTATAAATATCATTCACAAAAAATCCAACATTGTGGAACATATATGATGGCAATTTATGTAAAATTGAATAAAAAGATATATTTGATTAAACAATAAGTTCAAAATTGTCTATTCTAATATAATGAATAAGTTCAAAATTGATGAAAAATATATATGAAGATTATAGATATAATTTGTCCATAACAATTATTGTTATATAATGAATATGACTGTACTGTAATTGACAGAAATATTTGTTTAAAAAACCGCGTGCCCCCTCCTCAAAAATGTTTTGGCTCCGTCCCTGGACCCGAGTACGTAAACTCAAGGAGTTGGAGAAGGCCAGGCAAGCCAAGGTCATCAAACCGCCGCCTTGGACCCCGCAGTTCGAGCTCCAGGACTTTTCGACGAACAGGTGCGTGGAGGTTCGAGGTCGTAAGGAGGAGGGGAGGAGCGGAGGAGACGAAGGACGTGAAGGAAACGTGTGTTTGGAGCTTAGATTGTAATTGTGACGCCGTTAATCATGGAGTAAGATGGTAAATATCTGTATCCATCCTTATATATTTTACATGTTTTTTTACCAGTGAGATTTACATGCGGTTATACAAAAGGAACAATGTCATGGCAATGCCATGGCATTAATGTGGTTATACAAAAGGAACAATGTCATGACATTAATATGGTTATACAAAAGGAACAATGTCAGCTCCTCCCCTCCTCCTTACGACCTCGAACCTCCACGCACCTGTTCGTCGCAAAGTCCTGGAGCTCGAACCGTGGGGTACAAGGCGGCGGCTTGACGACCTTGGCTTGCCCGGCCTTCTCCAACTCCTTGAGTTTACGTACCCGGGTCAGCAATGTGAAGACTTCCTCCATCTTCTGGTCATCGGTCGTGGCCGATGTCGCCGGAGTCTTGGCATCCATCAGATCAGATGGCTTGCATGCGAGAAGGAAGCAACAAATGTGCAACAGATGGGGCTCGTGGGCCTCACCAACTCGCGTGACTCCGCGGCACGGCAGGTGTCACTGAGATTCAGACGGGCATTCTCCTACTGCCTTCCCACGCTGACGGGACACCTCACATGCGGAGCCTTCCGGCGTCGCCGTCCTTGCGGTACACATTTGTAACACTAAAGTTTTACTTAACGTTCTAGTCCTCAGGGGTATTTTCGTCAACTATAGTCATATGTTGAGGCTCCCATTAACGATGTTGGGGACTATAACGTTAAGTTAAACTTTGGCCTCCTATTTGTTATAAACTAAAGATTAGTACCTAATTTGGGAATCGATGTAAAGATCGATCCCTTTTTTGTAATTTACCCTAAAATCTATTCAATATGTTATGGACTTTGGGTTGCTGATGGTGTAGTTTGAATCCACGGTTTCAAAATTTATTAAAGGACTTAAAATCAAAGGATGTGGCCAAGTGGGGGGAATGTATTCGAGTCTCATAGTTCAATTCAACTTGGGAGAAAAGGATTAAGGTAAACGTATCCAGATGAAAGTAATAAATTTTCAAGATGTTAAATAATCTTAAATTTATACAAGAGATTGTTGATAAACACTTCGGCTTGTAAAACTACATAATGGAGCACAAATGTCGTTATAAAGAATGCGGATCGAGAGCATTCGTATATATTCTACATTATGATGCAAGTCTACTTGAAGGAGTGCATTGGGTTGCATGCGGAGGCCGTCTCTAATTTCATTGCATATGATTGGGACATCTTTTCAAGATAAAATAGGCTCTAGCTCGGGCTCGACTCCATTCCTCATTGCTCATATGCTTTTATCAGCGAAACTTATGATATTTCATATATCTTTGGTGACTCTTCTTTCCTTTCTCTTCTTGTAATAACCCAACCCCAAACATAGTGTCACATCTTAAAATCACGAAGTGTGAGTGTGATTTATAAGTGACGGGGACTACTACTTGACAACTTGGACTTAAGCATTTTGGGTGGTTGTCAACGGGTCCATCTGGTGTTGGACATAGGAGCCCACGACGAGCCATTACGCAATAAATATTATTGCAATTCACTCATTAATCTGAAATGAAGAATAATTAATTTGCATAATAGGTCTCTTAGTACAATTAGGGTTATGTACCATGGTCATCTTAATGATCATACAGCTGTTGATTCAATTATTGAATCATAGAGGCTGGTGCTTGGATGAATATCTAAAGAGTTAGATTGAGGACTCATCAAACACCGTCAAATGATTGTTAAGATGTGATCTCCAACCTGAGTAGGAGATGACAATCCTTATCTCTAAAGGCTGATATCTGACCGATCTCTTGATGAACGTCGAATTTGCCTCTTTAATAATCGTTAATTATCGTATTATAGGAGGCAAATTCGGTTCATCAAAAACCACAATCTTTTTAATGTTGTGGAGTATTTATACTTGGCAAGTCTGCCAAGGTTGAACGCAAAGACACGGCTACTTAATCTATTTATCAAATTTTTATTAATGACGCTCATGTGTGAATTTTTTCTCAATTTCAGGTCTTCATGCATGATGCAATATGCAGATTTCAATGCAATAATATGATGCACGCAATTTTTCGTTGATTTTTAGGCAATTATGAGATGATGCATGTAAGTAATGCAAGGGAATTTATATGCAAAACAAAAGCTTACAAATATACCCTAAAAATATGAGCAACATAATAGAAATGGAAATCAGGGTCATTTTAATTACGACATTAAGAGCATTCATCAAATCAGAGCAAGAACAAGGAGAGCAGAGTCAACATCTATCACAAAAATTCACTTCATTTAAAACAGTGGCAGATGAGAAAATTAAACATGCTATGATGTAGAGGAAGAGACAAGGATCAAAACGACACTAAAATCATGCAATTTGGACCTACGATGCTCAAGTTATGCTAAAAATAATGCAGGGGCATAATTGTAATAAAAAAGCAAGAAAATAAAAGGATAAATATTACATTTAGGTCCCTGGATGGTCCTAAATGTAAATACCAAAACCGCCTGGGCCTTTATGCAATTTTCCTTATGCGCGGGAGCTTTTTGCAATTTCAGGAAACTTTGAGGGCCTCCCTGTAAATTACCCAGTCACGCCCGTGACGTGCCTGGGGACCATTCTGCAATTATCAATACTTCTGGGGTCCTTCGTGCAAATTACCCAAGACCTCACGTGGGCTCAGGGGTCGTCTTTGGTTCGGGCCACGTGGCAGCAACTGGTGGCTCGGGTCGAGGTTCGGGGGGGGGGGGGGGGGGGGGTCCAAGCCGGTAGGTTTGGAGAAGAGGCTCGGGTGCCACGCGCTTCATCATAGTCGTCCGATCCGGATGATCGGACGACACCTATGTCTTTGTACTCCTCCGCAGGCCATCGGAGAAGGCGGGGCTCCGGCGACCTGCCTTTTGCTCATTCGCGATCCACGTCACTATCTGGAGGTTGGGGAAGACTTCTAGAAGGTCGGTGAAGTTTCTGGAGGTGCAGCGAAGCCCTGCAGTTGGTCGGAGGGTGAGATTGGTGGAACCTCGCCGGAAGAAAATAGATCGAAGGAGCTCCGACACCATCTCCGGCCAATCAAGATCCAGGAAAAGTTAGTCATAGCCGAAGCGTGTCGTGCGTGCGAGGTGAGTGAGATGGGGTCCTAAGGAGGTGGTCGGAGCGGGGGACCAAAGGCTCCTCCGACGGAGCAGAGGAGGAGGTGGCAGAGTGTGGACGTGGTTGTGGAGAAAGGAGAGGTGTGGGCGGAGGGTAGCATGAGGATGAGCGGTGAGTGGTGAAGGTCGGGAGATGGTCAGGTGAGGGTATTGAAGAGTATTGAGGTCGAGTAAATTCGAAAAATTAAAGCCAAAAAGAAGAGGAGGGAGGTACCTCGTCGGAGAGGGAAATCCGATGGGTGTCGTAGCTTGGACTGAGGCTCAAATGAGCTTCGGGGTCGTCGCCCAGCTGCGCAGTAAAACCAACGAGATCAGCAGTCGCCAGAGGCGCCACGACACGGCGGAGGAGCCGAGGGTCGACACCAGGCAATAAGCTGTGATCGCCTCGACGATCCACCCCTCCGCTGTCAACGGAGGGGGGGGGGACTGGGCTTATGCCTAGAAATGGTAAACGGGGGTTGACAGTGGCAGAGGAGGTGGTTTATAGGAGGGGGGGTGTCGGGCATTACAGAGGGGATGAGGCGTTTTTGAGTGGAGTTAGTGGAGGTTGGGATTGGTGGCGTTAAGTGAGGGTTGCGCGAAGATAGCGGAGGTATGGGGTATGCGGGGCGACCGTTAGGGAGCGGAGCTGGTTGGTGGTGGCAGTGCTAAAATGGAAAGGGGGTGGGGCGTTACGAAGGTGAACGACAATGCTGGAGGATGACGATGAACAGGTACCGTTGGATCTAGCGATCCAACGGTCAGGATGATGGTGCGGACGGAGGGTTAGGATTAGATAGTGGATCTGATCAAATGGCAGAGATGGGGGCGTTGATGGATGGATAGGATGCGATTTTGGAAAATATCCAACGGCCTGGGGAGAATGGGTTATGTGGAGCGCTATGGACCGTAGGATGCATGTGGGATCGGGCGGCTACAGTGAGGGGGTGATGTGGGATGATGCTGGTCGTTAGATCCAAAGAAGATTCAATGGCTGGTGTTTACACGCGATGTAGCAGTTGAGATCAGATCTGAAAGTCAGATTTGATGACTGGGAATGGGCGAAGGATGGACGATAGATATGGGGTTGGAATGAAGGAGATCCACGGTCTGGGAGAGTACCGGGTGGCAGAAGGAGATGCGGGCCACGTGGGTGACCCAGAGGGTGCCACGTGGCCCAATCAGAAAATTGGAAAATATAAATACAAAGAAAAATATGAAATAAATAGTTAGAGGCAGAATTAGGAAAACATTAAAACATGAAACCTGCTCGTCTCGATGAGATCTACAAGTTTCGTGTTGGACAAAAAAATCAAAAGAGGTCATTTGTACAAAAAGTATTTTTTGGGGTATTTTAAAGTGCTAAAAACACCGAATTTTATCTTTTGATTTGTTTTTGCATTTTTTAGTCTTTTTAAAGGTCACTGAATTATAGACAATTATTCTACCTAATTTTTAGGGGTTTTTGATGAGAAGAACCAATAAAGGAAATGAAATACAATTAATTAAGGTTAATAATACACAATATAATACATGGTAAAAATAAGGAATTAACGGAGATTTTTATTGGATTGATTAAGCTAGGGGTTTAATATGTGGATTTTAGCATGATGAATAAAGATTCATCATACCCCTATACTTAAACTATGCTCATCCTCGAGCATCTAAATAATGAAGGAGTCGGATTAATTCCTGACAATGCAAGTGGAGATTTCAAGGCTCGATCTTCCGAAGACCCTTAATTTAAGAGATCCTAAAATTCTGGGTTTATCTAAGCCTTAGTCAAAAGGAATCCAACTTCTCTAGTTATCATATTCTCTTTTTGTACATATAATATAAGGATATGAAATTAGGTGTACTGCATTTCATGAGAGTCGAGTTGAGGCATCACCCAAATTTCCAGTCCCAAAGATTCTCCTCTAAACCTCATTCTCAATACTAGGGAATAAGTCTATTCTTGCTTCAATCTACCGTCTCTTTAGTTTGTCAGACTTGAAAGTGTAGATGGACGACCAGATGATGGACGACATAGGATTGTGTCTATTTTTCTCTCCCTTACATTGGAACAAGGGGCCTCTCGAGTGCCTTTTTACTCAACACATGTAAGTTTTTAGATTGTTGACCAATCTGTCTGTCGAGAGAGTTGGAGTCGTATGCACTTGTTTTTTTTGGAGTACACCGGGGTGTGTCTCCTTTGAGTATCTAAGATACCTTCGACACCCAAACTTGTAGCATTTACGATGCAGAGTCCTCTTTTGGTGTCAGCCCGACTCCTTGGTCCTAATTAGCGCTTGGTCCATGTGGACAATTTGAAAATGTTTGGGAGCGCTCGCCATTGGTGGAAGCTCATTTATAATTTGACTTGGATGATAAAGCTTTTCTTTGACATTTCATTGCTTTTGTTGGCTAGCTCCACTGCTTTTACCAAAAGTTGGTGCACACCGATCAACAATTTTCAATAAGTTTCATCACACCCTGGCACTTTAGGTAAATATCAAAGAGATAGCATATGAATCTTGTCACATACTGGCTAGGGTTTTTCTGACACTCAAGTTTTCTGAAGCCTTCATTAACTTTATCCCATCCTCGAATATCATCAGATCGGGTCTAAACTCAAATCTCTAGTCCTAGTTCCTCAAGTGATAACTCATAACTCAACTCATCTCATCAATCATGCAATTGTGGAAGTGATTGTGCTAATCATATTCTTTTAAAGGTAGAGATGAAGAGTGCAATACAACGCTAAAATCTTTCAAACTAGGGAAGTATGGATAATTAAGTTCAAACCCCCTAATGACTAAGGCATGTTAACTCAGACTCTTAAGATCGCAGAAATCCAGTGTCCTCAAAATCCTCAGTCTTGAGTGAATGTGTTTGTGTCAGGAATACAGCAACTCCTTAGTTAGTGATTTTTGTGTACCTTTTGGCTTTTGCATATTTTTATGAATTTAAATTTTCATCATATTTTTTAAAAATTCTTTGGAGAGACCATGACTATCCCAGGCTCAAAAAAATAAAAGTGTCTACTTTCAGCCAGTATGAGTGTAAGTACAAGTCGTTAGACGGACCCGCACTGAAAGTATCTACTAAGCCTAGCAGTCAGAGTCTAATTCAAAGAAAGGTTTTCAATTTTTCATTTTTTTGAAAAGAGTTATTTACACAGATTAATTCCTCAATTAAGAAAACAACTTTACAAAGTTTTTACACATAGTTTTACCAAAACCAAGCCCGAAAACAAATTTTTCAAAATTTTTTAAAAATACGAGCTATGGCTAAAGTAAATTTACAGTTATATACGGTATACCCCATATACTTAAAATTTTGCTATGTCCTCATAGCACACGTGTCATGAAGCGATGACTCGATCAAATATAAGGTGATATAGCGGAACTGAGGAGGAGGGTCCCGCCATACTTAGGTCAAAAATTGACCTGAGTATAAGAAGACAATGTGAAGGATTGGATAGACGGAACCCCCCTGTACTTAGGCTACAATTAGCCTAAGTAATAGATCTGAGTGAGGAGGGCAGATGTCATGTATTTGGAGGAATAAGTACACTATGATACAGGGGCAGAGGGGGGTGTTGTAATTTTACAAAATGCTAAGGGTAGAAGGAGGGGGGTTGGTGAAATATACAGAGAGAGAGAGAGAGAGAGATTGTGAAATATAAAGAGGGAAGTGAGAGGGGTGGGGTGAGTGTGTATGTGCACGCGTGTGTATGTGGGGGGGGTGTAGATCATCAAGTGATCTACCTCTTTTTTTTACAACATGCAAGCCCTCTATTATGAGGGCTGATAAAATAAACATGCACATGCAACACATTTTTTACAGTATGCAAATGCAGGTTGACTGATAAAATATCCTACAATTTCTTCACAAACTCTTCTGTGGCCTCTTCAGCGGAAACTCCCGACTCCACGCCTCCATGAAAGATCAAGTATCCTCGATTTTCATGGGCCCTGCCACAAAAGAGAAAAGTTAGAAAAATACGGAGGAAATTAATAAGCAAACATGATGCAAAAATGATGCATGCAATGAGGACCTGTAATTTTTGAAAAATATTCAACGAAAATCAACATTCACAAATAAATTAAATTAAGCCGTGTCCCTTGCAATGACGCCATTTGATGAACGTCGAATTTGCCTCTTTAATAATCGTGAATTGTCGTAGTATAGGAGGTAAATTCGGTTCAACAAAAACCACAATCATTTGAATGTTGTGGAGTATTTATACCTGGCAAGTCTACCAAGGTCGAACGCAAGGACACAACTACTTAATCTATTTATCAAATTTTTATTAATGAAGCTCATGTGTGGATTATTTCTCAATTTCTTGTCTTCATATATGATGCAATATGTAGATTTCAATGCAATACTATGATGCATACAATTTTTAGTTGATTTTTAGGTAATTATGAGATGAGGCATGTACGTAATGCAAGGGAATTTATATGCAAAATAAAAGGTTACAAATATACCCTAAAAATATGAGCAACATAATAGAAATGGAAATCAGGGTCATTTTAATTACGACATTAAGAGCAGTCATCAAATCAGAGCAAGAACAAGGAGAGCAGAGTCAACATCTATCACAAAAGTTCACTTCATTTAAAACAATGGCAGGTGAGAAAATTAAACATGCTATGATGTAGAGGAAGAGACAAGGATCAACACGACACTAAAAATATGCAATTTCGACCTACGATGCTCAAGTTATGCTAAAAACAATGCAGGGGCATAATTGTAATAAAAATGTAAGAAAAATGAAAGGATATATATTACATTTAGGTCCCTGGAGGGACCTATATGAAATAATAAAAACCGCATGGGACTTGATGCAATTTTTCCTTAAGCGCGGGGACCTTTTTGCAGTTTCAGGAAACTTTGAGCGCCTCCCTGTAAATTACCCAGACATGCACCTGGGGACCATTCTACAATTATCAATACTTCTAGGGTCCTTCGTGCAAATTACCCAAGACCTCACCTGAGTCGCACGTGAGGAGCCTAGGCTCGGGGGACGTCTTAGGTTCGGGCCACGTGGCAGCAACTGGTGGATCGGGCCGAGGTTCGGGGGGGTCCGAGCCTGTAGGTTTGGAGAAGAGGCTCGGGCGCTACATGCCTTCATCATAGTCGTCCGATCCGGATGATGGGACGACACCTGTGTCTTCGTGCTCCTCCGTAGGTCCCCGGAGAAGGCGGGGCTCCGGTGGCCTGCCTTTTGCTCCTCCGCTATCCACGTCAGTATCTGGAGGTTGGGGAAGATTATGGAAGGTCGGCGAAGCTCCTGGAGTTGCGGCGAAGCCCCACAGCTGGTTGAAGGGTGAGATTGGTGGATCTTCGTCGGCAGAGAATATATCGAAGGAGCTCCGACGCCATCTCCAGCCAATCAAGATCCTACAAGAGTTAGTCATAGCCGAAGCATGTCGTGTGTGCGAGGTGAGTGAGATGGGGTCCCAGGGAGGTGGTCGGAGCGGGTGACCAAGGGCTCCTCCAGCGGAGGAGAGGAGGAGGTGGCGGAGGGTGGACATGGTTGTGGAGAAAGGAGAGGTGTGGGAGGAGGGTAGTGCGAGGATGAGCGATGAGTGGCGAAGTCGGGAGGTGATCAGGTGAGGGTGGTAAAGAGTAACGAGATCGGGTAAATTTGAAGAATTATAGCCAAAAAGAAGAGGAGGGAGTACCTCGCCGGAGAGGGGAATCCGGTGGGTGTCGTAGCTTGGACTGAGGCTCAGACGAGCCTCGGGGTCGTCACCCAGCTGGGCAGCAAAATCAGCGAGCTCAGCGGTCGCCAGAGGCGCTGCAACACGGTGGAGGAGCCGAGGGTCGACACCGGGCAATAAGTCGTGACCGCCTCGACGATCCGCCCCTCCGCTGTCACCGGATGGGCGGGGGAAGCTGGGCTTATGTCTAGAAATGGTGGACAGGGGTTGACGGTGGCAGAGGAGGTGGCTTTATAGGAGAGGTAGGGGGGTCGGGCGTTATAGAGGGGATGAGGCATTTTTGAGTGGAGTTTGTGGAGGCTGGGATTGGCGGTGTTAAGTGAGGGTTGCGCGAAGATGGCGGAGGTATGGGGTATGCGGGGCGACCGTAAGGGAGCGGAGCTGGTTGGTGGTGGCGGCGCTAAAATGGAAAGGAAGTGGCGCGTTACGACGGTGAACGACAGTGTTGGAGGAAGACGATGAACAGGTACCATTGGATCTAGCGATCCAACGGTCAGGATGATGGTGCGGATGGAGGGTTAGGATTAGATAGTGGATCTGATCAAATGGCTGAGATGGGGCGCTGATGGATAGGATGCAGTTTTGGAAAAGATCCAATGGCTTGGGGAGAATGGGTAACGTAGAGCGCTATTGACCGTAGGATGCACGTGGGATCGGGCGGCTACAGTGAGGGGGTGACGTGGGATGATGCTGGTCATCAGATCCAAAGAAGATCCAATGGCTGGCGTTTAGGCACAATGTAGCGATTGAGATCAAATCTGGGAGTAAGATCTGAT
This sequence comes from Ottelia alismoides, assembly GCA_037367405.1. Classification (NCBI taxonomy): domain Eukaryota; kingdom Viridiplantae; phylum Streptophyta; class Magnoliopsida; order Alismatales; family Hydrocharitaceae; genus Ottelia; species Ottelia alismoides. The sequence continues at coordinate 497,244 of JAZKJV010006286.1, forward strand.
GGCTGGGAATGGGCCAAGGATGGACGTCAGAGATGGGATCAGAATGAAGGAGATCCACGGTCTGGGAGAGTGTCGGGCGGCGGAAGGAGATGCGGTCCACGTGGGTGACCCAGAGGGCACCATGTGGCCCAATTAGAAAATTGAAAAATATAAATACAAAGAAAAATATGAAATAAATAGTTGGAGGTAGAATTAGGAAAAAGTCAAAACATAAAAGTTGCTCGTCTCGACGAGATTTACAAGTTTCATGTTGGACAAAAAAAATCAAAAGAGGTCATTTGTACAAATGGTATTTTTTTGGGGGTATTTTTAAAGGGCTAAAAACACTGAATTTTATCTTTTGATTTGTTTTTGTATTTTTTTAGTCTTTTTAAAGGTCAGTGAATTATAGACAATTATTCCACCTAATTTTTAGGGGTTTTTGATGAGAAGGAAAAATAAAGGAAATTAAATACAATTAATTAAGGTTAATAATACACAATATAATACAGGGTAAAAATAAGGAATTAACGAAGATTTTTATTGGATTGATTTAGCTAGGGGTTTAATATGTGGATTTTAGCACGATGAATATGAGTTTCATCACCTCTTGATGCTGGTCCTCTCCAGAGGAATAGAGATTCGGAAGTGTCAGATTAGTTAGGTCAAAGAGTTGAATTAACGAGATTGAAACAACCAAAGACCTATGTCCTATACTGTCACGGTATAGGCACGCATCCTCTGACCAGAGACAGATGTGTTACTACATGTCTGAGTATGCACATTTGGCAGACCAATAGACTGATGAACTAATCAAGGTCTATACCGACGCGCTGGTGTGCATATAAGAGCATATGAGTAATACGATCTCTCAAAGGGATCATGCAGGTTCATTTACTGAACCGGAAGACATGAACTCACTCATGAGATATTGGGAAGAATCAAATTCCGTGCATGGTCATCTTGTTTTGGAATCTTGACTGAATTTGTAGGTTTGATATATACCTTTAGAAAGTATATGATCAACGCCTAGGTATGATATGTGCTTTTGGAAAGTACATGATCAATACCGACTCCCAATGATCGAATGAGAAAACTTAATGATAAAATCCTGATGGAGACAGTCTAAAAGAGATCTAAAACTTCGGGTTTAATCTAGGTCTTCAAGTATGCATGATGTACAGGTATTGGGAATACCTGAGGGTGATGTGATCATAAACGATTGTATAACCATGACGCTTCCATTCCTAGGGAGTGATGAAATGGGTTTGGATTTTAGTGACTCCTCTCATAGAGAAGTAATCTAATCTTAGTCCAAATGTTGGACATTGATCTGAATGTGATTCAGATACAATGAGAAGATTAGATCTACGGTCTTGATTTAATCAAGCATCTATGGGAGGTCCACAAGATCTGGATTTGAGATTTGATCTCAATATCCAAGTCACTATACGTTGAACAATACATTACCCGGTCCTTATCTCCAAGTATCCGTGGAGAAAGCGCATTATCCTTGAAATAGTTCAGGGATAATTTCATTGTTGATATATGTATCCAAGCATCGAGAAGATTGATAATTAAATGTGATCATCATGGATAATATGAATTTGATTCATACTATAAAGAGAGTTATTTAAGATAACTAAATATGATTTAATTATCAAAATTGTAAATAATGTGAATGTGATTCATATTATTTGGCACATGAGAATAGAGATCCAAGATGATTAAATACGATTTAATTATCATGGATATGAATAATGTGGATAGTAATATCCATATTAATCATATATATTATAAATGTAATTTATAATATATTAGATAGAGCATATTGTGATTTATATTTATTAGTTAATTATTCATGTGAATTGGATTCACATTGGATGATTAATTAAAATATAATTTACATGTTATTTTGGGATGTGAGTGTCATTCACATAATTTCAATGACAGTTGATATTTTCCATAAGATAATTTGGAATTGTTTTTGATGAAAATATTGTCGACAAGAGATCCTGATATATATCATGAGATAACGAGATCTCATGATAATTAGAAGAGATGGACCAAGTCCATCAAAGAGAAGTTGACGGCTACAACTCTCCATGAAGAGAAGAGTAGCCGTCCCCTTTTTTTAGGGGATTACTTTATTCTCTCCATTTTCTTTTCTCTTATCAAAGATGATTTAATTTGAAATTAATTTTGTTGATTTATCAATGAAAATTTATTTAAATTAAATCATTAGTTGTTGTATTTTTACAACAACTTCTTATCCATTGAAAGAAACACAAATCAATCTAATCCATAGATTATGTGTTGTCCATGGATTGGGATCCATGGACTCCCAAAATACTATATAAGAAGAGGCACCCCTTGCTCTTCGAAATACACGATTGTGAATGTTCTCTCTCTATCTTTCTCTACACACCAAATCTCTCTCTCTCTCTATCTCTCATAGTGGCCATCCACCATGGAGCCTTGTGAGAGTCGTCGTCACCACAGCATCGCCGTTATGCTGTCGGATCATCTATTTGTGGATCTCCATATCCTTTGGTGCATCTCGCTCGTGAAGAAGATGTCATATCTCGTATGACGAGATCAGGAGATCTGACGCTTGGATCATCAACATGGATTGCGAGAAGGACGCGTCTCATCAATGCGCTCGCAAGCGTCTCCTCCGTTGGATTGGACTTGAGACAGGAGGTTTCCTGGTTTAGAGACTCGATCGTAACCACGCTTCAAGAGGTAACCCTAGTACCTACTTGTGGTTTATATGAAATGATCCAAAAAGTGTTCTTGGATCATGTGGCTTCATCATTTATAATTTTTCAAATTCCGCTGCCTGGAGCAACTAGTGCGACTAGTCGCTCCCGATCGCATATGGTGCGATCCGTACGCTTCTATGACGCTTTTGAGGATTTTTTCCCATATCCTTCTAGTGGTATCAGAGCCATATTGTCGAAGGTTTTGGATGAGATCCATGAACCCGACGAAGATTTGGATCCATGAACCGACGAAGATTTGGACTCGATAGGATTCGTGAAGATTTTAGCATTTCAATTTTCGCATCCCTATTTTGTGATAATTTTTCGACCCTTTTTAAAATGTTTAAACACAAAAATATCACTTGAATAATGTTCTCCATTAAATAAGGAAACTGTGGAATTTGAGTTTGCGTGATTTGGAATATGATAACTCAAGATATGATGTTTTTAATAACCATATGTCCACTGTTTCGGGGATGGCGATTAGTGATATAATTAAAGAGTTAATTACGGGTCTTAAATGCCTGAAAATGCATAATTATCTTTTGGGTTATGTTTTAAATCAAATTGGCGAACAGAATAATTTAGTTTGCATTAATTGGATTTAAATTGATCGAGTTATGTTGATTTTAGTGAGTAGGGGTCACTGCTGGAAATTAACAAACTTGATCATAAACCTTGTGATTGTCATTCAAATAAATTAATGGAAATTAATTGTTAATTTTCTGAAATGATTATTGATAAATATTTGTGAAATATTTAAAGATGATAAATATTTCCTTGAATGACATTACAATAACCAAAATGATAAGAAAGTTAATCTTGATCACAATTGGTTAATATGAAATTTCCAACAAACATTGTTTTCATGAAAACTCTAGTTTATCCTACAATAGTTGTAGGACAACTTTTACATGAAGAACCTTGTTGCTTGTGAAGGATATGGAATAATCCTCAAGCACATCACGAAAAGCGTGAGCATCGTATCGTATACGATGAAGAACATCTAGTCGAACTAGTTGTTCTATGCAGCGGAATTTAAAAAATTTTCATGTGTTGAAACCACATGATCCAAAAACGATTCTCGGATCATTTCATCTAAACTACATAAAGTATATAGGAATACCTCTTGAAGCGTGGTTGATCGAGTCTCTACGAAAAGAGAACTCCTGTCTCAAGTCCGATCTTCAGAGACGACGCTTGCGAGCGCGGGGATGAACCTGTGATCCTCGCAATCCAAGATGTTGAATCCAAGCGTGGAACTCCTAATCTTGTCGTACGAGATCAAACACCTTCTTCGTGAACGAAACATACCAAAGATGAGGGAGAACCGAGAGTCGCCGAGGCCGCGTCGCAACGACGAGGCGACGAGGAAGATGTCTTCTTCTTCTCTTGGAGTGGACGGCCACCAATATGAGAGAAGAAGAGAGGGCGTGTGGAATGAGAGAAGAAAGAGAGCTATAATTCTTGTTCTTCTTGTAACCCTAGAGAGAATGGAGTTCTTCTCCATATTGGGTTTGAAAGTCCATGGATCTCAATCTATGGGACACACAAAATCAATGGATGAGATTGATTTGTGTTTCTTTCAACGGTCAAGATTGTTGTTGGTAAACAACACAACAACTAGTTTAATTTAGATTAAATATATTTGATAAAGCAAATATTATTTAATCATAAATCAAATCATTAATATTAGAGATAATGGAGATGGAAATCTCCACATTCCATATGGAATCATGGACAGCTACCAATTCCATGTCGGAATGGCTAGCCGTCCACACATTCCTAATTGGAATGTGAGATTTTCCAATGAAATCCAAGATTTCATGGATTTCTCATATCTCCAATTATAACAACAATTGTTGTAAAATACTCTACAAAAATAATTCATAGTTGTTTTTGAGAATATTTCAATCTTGCCATTGGAAGTTTGTGAATCAAATTCACAACCCAAAACAAAAGGTTCAATTAATTATACAATGTGAGTCCAATTCACATCAATAATTAATCAACAAATATAAATCATAATAATCTCTTTATAATACATTATAAATCAAATTTAAATCTTATTTAGTTATATTGGATCATCATTCACATACATCCATTAATGTGAATCAAATTCACATCATTCAAGATAATTAAATCTCATTTAATTATCCATTTCTCAATTCTTGGATATAATTAAACTATGGATTTATTCTTGAACCCTTTAAAGAATAATGCGCTTTCTCCGCAAATACTTGGAGCACGTATAATGACTTGGATGTTGGGATCTCATCTCAAACCCAGATCTTACGGACCTCTCAAAGATTCTTGATAAAATCAAGATCACAAATCTAATCCTCTCATTGCATATGAATCTCATTCAGATCAATGTCTAACACTTGAACTAAGATCAGATTACTTCTCTAATGAGAGGGGTCACTAAAATCCAAACTTGTTTCATCACTCCCACGGAATGGAAGCGTCATGGTTATACAATCGTTTATGATCAAATCACCCTCAGGTATTCCTAACACATGTACATCCTGCATACTGGAAGACCTATGATCAACCTGAAGATATATATATCAATTTTACACTGTCATCTTCAGGGTTTGATCACCAAGTTTCTCAATCTTGGTCATTGGGAATCATTATCGATCATATGCTTTCCCAAAGCATATATCATACCTTCAAATTCTTGTCATGCTTACAAAGCACGATGACCATGCATGGAATTTGATTGATCCCAATACCTCATGAGTGAGCTCATGTCTTCCGGTTCACAAGTGAACCTGTATGATCCGTTTGAGAGATCGTATTACTCATATGCCCTTACATGCACACTAGCTCGCCGGTGTATAGACCTTGGTTAGGTCATCAACCTATAGGTCTGCCAAATGTACACACTCACACGTATAATAACACATCTGTCTCTGGTCAGAGGATGCATTCCTATAATGTGACAACATTCAATATAGGACTTAGGTTATCTTGATCTCGTTATGTCAACCCTTTGACCTAACTAATCTGACACCCCCAAATCACTATTATGCAGAGGACCTGCATCAAGAGGTCGGTCAGATATCAGCCTTTATGAGAAAGGATTGCCATTTCCTACTCAGGCTGGAGATCATCTCTTAATAATCATTTGACAGTGCTTGATGAGTCCTCCATCTAACTCCTTAGATATTCACCCAAATACCAGCCTCTATGATTCAATTAATGAATCAACAGTTGTATGATCATCAAGACATCCATGGTACATATCCCTAATTGTACAGAGGGACCTCATATTTCATTCATTCATCTAATCTCAGAAAAGGAGTGAAACAACTAATTACTTTTATTGACAAATATATATATTACAGTAACATTTATTGTAAGAATTGTTTGCCTCGGGCTCACATGGCTAACAATCTCCCACTAGCCATCAGAACCATTCAGGAACAATCCGTAAACCCATTCTGATTACATGTTGGTCGAAAACCTTCTGTGTCAGAGGTTTGGTAAGAGTTTGAATCTCCCGAATAATGTGGTATTTCTTTTCCACGTGCTTGCTCTTCTGATGCCATCTGGGTTCCTTTGCCTGGACAATGGCTCCTGTGTTATCGTAGAGTAACGGGATGGGAGTATCAGAGGAAACTACGCCAAGCTCCAGGATGAACTTGCGCAACCACACTGCCTCCTTTGCAGCATCCGATGAAACAATATATTCGGCTTCTGTTATTGAATCTACCGTAGTGTCTTGCTTCTTGCTTCTCCAGATCACAGCACCACCATTCAACAGGAATACAAACCCTGATGTTGACTTTCGATCATCAATATCCGACTGGAAGTCTGAATCTGTATATCCCAAGACTTGGAGATCACCATCTCCATAGACCAAGATCTAATCTTGTGTCCGTCTTAGATATTTGAATATGTTCTTTATCGCATTCCAGTGTTGCTCTCCATAGCAGGATTGGTAACAACTTACCACTCCCCCTACAAGGCAGATATTTGGCCTAGACATATCATGGTATACATTATGCTTCCTACAACTGATGCATAGGGGCATCCAGCCATGGCCTTCTTTTCCTCAACACTTTGAAGAGCCATCCCTTTAGACATATGGATACAACGTCTTAAGGGGAGGAATCCTTTCTTCGAACCATCCATACAGAATCGTTCAAGAATCTTCTTAATGTATCCATGTTGTGATAATCCCAATATCCTCTTTTCTCGGTTTCTGAACAACTTTAGGCCTAAGATGTAAGAGGCTTCTCCAAGATCTTTCATCTCGAAGGTATGAGATAGCCAAATCTTCATACTGGTCATCATTCCTGTATCATTCCCAATGATAAGGATATCATCTACGTAAAGTACGATGAACACAATAGCGCTCCCACTGAGCTTCTTGTACACACAAGGTTCATTAGGATTCTGCACAAAATCATAACTCTTTATGGTTTCTTCAAATATGATGTTCCAGCTATGAGAAGCTTGTTTGAGCCTATAGATGGATTTCTTCAGCTTGCATACTTTGCCATCCTCAACTATGAAGCCCTGGGGCTGCTCCATATAGATATCCTCCTCGAGGTATCCATTGAGGAAAGTTGTCTTGACATCCATCTACCAGATGTCATAGTCAAGAGATGCATCTATAGCTAGCAGTGTCTTGATGGACTTAAGCATAGCCACTGGAGAGAATGTTTCATTGTAGTCGATGCCTTCTCTCAGTGTGTAGCGTTGGCTGCGAGCCACGCTTTGAAAGTCTCTACTTTCCCATTAGGTCCCCTTTTTCTCTTGACGATCCATTTGCACCCAATGGGTTTAACTCCTTTAGGTGGTTTCTCTAGGGTCCAATCACCATTCTTAGGCATGGAGTCGACTTCTTACTTCATTGCTATCATCCATTGATGAATCCATGATTCATTAACTTTTCTGTCGCATTTTGTCTTAAAACCCTTAACAAATACATGTAAATATTCATTAATTCTCATCTTTTAACAAATCACCATTCATGTGTAAATATTCACTTTTAACCACTAAAAATCATGTAAATAAATAAAGAACAAAGAAAATAAAGAAAAGGCAGATTGAATATATGTGTATATATATATATACAATATGACTTAAATATAAATATAATTAACTTTTCTGTCGCATTTTGTCTTAAAACCCTTAACAAATACATGTAAATATTCATTAATTCTCATCTTTTAACAAATCACCATTCATGTGTAAATATTCACTTTTAACCACTAAAAATCATGTAAATAAATAAAGAACAAAGAAAATAAAGAAAAGGCAGATTGAATATATGTGTATATATATATATATATATACAATATGACTTAAATATAAATATAGCTATAAGATATATTTATAGCTCAACCCCCGAGACCAAGTCAGCATGGATTGGCCGACAAACCAATAAGTAGGGGGAGATAAGGAAAGAAAACCTAAAAAAAAAGTTAACACACACATATACACCTTTCACTATTTATATAATAAATACAAAACTTCAAAGATTTTTAACTATTTCATATGAATATATTTTTCACCAAACTCTTCTTCTAATTATTTCTAAAAATGTATATAAAAATATAGAAATATGTTAAAAATATTACCCTATATATGCCAAGAAACCCAGCCTGTAAATTGTCAAAATCTCAACTTCCGAACATCATAACTTCCTCATACGAACTCCAATTTCACTCTACTCACCTTTAAAGTTCATAAAGTAATATTCTCTATTAATAAAGGTGATTTCATTGAATTTGGAGTCCGTTTGCAAAAAGTCGGTTTTGGGACCAAAGACAACGGGATTTCTGAGCTGTTTATTTTATGTAACACATCTTATTTATAATTTTCTTGATTTTATAATTTTTAAATTATTTCATGATCTTGTAGTTTTACCATAAATTATTTTATAATTTTTGGAAACTATTTATTATTTTAATAAAATAAAACCCTAAAATATAGGTATAAATGAACTAACTAGATACTTATCTTATTTATTAAAATATGCAAATTAACTTATTAAAATATATAAAAAGTCGTATAAACCTTATTTAATATTCTAATAATTAAGAAAATATAAAATTAATTTTTACTTATTTATTTATTAAATTAAAAATCTAAAACCTATTCATAAATACATATTTATTAATATAATATTTATATTTTAAATAATATTTATTATTTATTAAAAGTAATTAGTCCATAAATTAGAGAATAAATTTATCTACACTTTTTGTATTTAAACTTATTTAAAATAACGTAATTTACTATTTAATACTTAATTTATAAGCTAATTTCACCTCTGGGCCAACCATGTGCTGACACTTGTCAGCACCTGGGGTCATCTTCCTCAAGATTCAGTTGCGCCGGGCTGCACCAACCCGCCGACTTCCCCTATTTCTCCTGCACGATTCTAGAGACTTCTGACCGATCTAAACCCTCCGATCCCTTCTCCTAAATACCCTCTACCTCGCCACCCTTGGATCTAAGCTTGGTGCCCAAGTAATCTCTCTATAAAAGGCCCTCAACTTCCGCCATTACAACCAACTTTCCAGCTCTCTGAAACCCCCCCAGTTCCAGAAGCCTGATCCCCCTACTTCGAGCCTCGTTCCAGCCGACCTGTGGTGGTGACATCACCTTGGAGGAGCTCACGAGGAGGAGGAATCATCGGAGGAGGTTCCAAGGCTACGCCAGCCTTGCATCGCCGCCCACGCGTGCGTCGGAGCTCCGGTCAAAGGTCGCCGTCGAGCAGCTGTTCCAGGTAATACACCATGGATCTTCACATACCTCTTCCTCCACCTTCTTCGATTTTCGCTTCGATCTTCGTGCCACTATTAGCGTGGCTAATTGCGTCTTTAGGTAGATTAATCATTTAGGTTAGTCGCCCTTCAAAAGTCCACTTCGATTAGTTTCAAACTCGATTTAAATCGCATCTCAAACTCACTGCCATCCTCATGCCATTTGTATATCTTCTGGAAACCTGAAATTTCTGCCATGTTTTGAGCTTGTGATCTATCATCCATTGGCCGATTCAACACGAATCGAGCATACAAATATTTCATTTGCAGGTTCTACATCATCGCGAGCCATTTCTCTGACCTGGAAGCCTTCAATCGTCATCGGAATCCATCTCCAAAGATGGGTCGCCAGCACTGAGCAGCCTCCAGGTGGACGAGACCGCCGTCTTCTTCACCGCTCCACCGCCGCTCCGAGCAGCCTCAGCCACCACCCTACCGCGAGCGAGCTCGAGGGGTGGAGGCGCCACCCCTCTGGCCCCGCTGGCGTGCCAAAGACGTCACCAGTTGGCCGTGAAAATTCGAAGAAGATCGCCCTTCGCCAGCGACTCCAACAAACTCAAGAACAAGAGGAGTACAGGTGACTGACACGTGGCAGAAGCTGAAGCATCCGATCGGCGCGCGCAACTTCTAATCTCAGCCTTCCATTGCGAAATGGTGGAAAATTTACGCACTGAAACCAACAGCTTCCAGAAGATTTACTCCCGCCCCCCAGATTTCTGATATTTGCATTTAAGTCCCTCCGCAGGGACCTAAATGTAAAGATTTGTATATATTTCTTTCAGAACAGTCCTTGAGGACCATTTTGCAAACATTTTAAATAATTTTCTTTTGCGCTTATGCCCCTGGGCTGTAGGGGTTGTTTTGACTTCGTGTGACCTTCTTTTTTGACGGTTTCTTTAGGGTAGTTACGCAACTACCCCACCTACTTCGTATAAAGTTTTCGAGCATTTTTGACATGTTTTTGTTGTGTTTTGATTCTTCGAAATTCGTCTCGTCTTGTTTTGATTTCTTGAGTTGTTCGAGCTCGCTGCTCGACTCATTCACTCTACTATATTCTACCACCTATATAATATCCACCTATTATATAATAAATAAATATTTTTGAAAATATCCTCTTTTTGAAAATTAAATAAAAATTGGAAAAAGCTTAAAATCAAATAAAAAAATAAAAATAAAACTCAATAAAAAGGTGTTTTGGCTTGATAACTTTGAGAAGAGATAAAAATAAGATTACAAAGAAATCTCCGAAAAATCCAAGGACTCTATTCTGCCTCCTTGAGTTCGACCCATGTACACTTGCCTGGTAAAAGATTTAGTGTAGGTTTTCCGTAGGAAAATCGATTTTGTTTGATACGAGTTAAGATCGATTTGTTTCACGGCTTTTTGTCTACATCGACCGTGCTCCTTCTTCATAAAAATGAAAAGCTGCGAAACCGATTTTTAGCTTTCCATCTATCCATGTCATGATCCGTGAGTGCTTCATAGAATGAAGAAGGATCATTGTCAGTTTCACCTGTCACATGGAATCCATACCTTTTAGGTGGTGCAACCACCCTCTAACTCCTTTGAAGAGGCATGGATGTTTCATCTTTATTTATCTCTTCAGTTTCTGGTTCAGGAGGCTCAGAATCCTCAGGGGATTCAGTGACTTCCTCTACTTCATTTCTGTCTTGACCTTTAAGGAAATCATCCTCCAGAAATTTCACATCTCTAGAGATAAAAACCTTTTGGGTCTCATGGTCATAAAGTTGATATCCGATACCATCTTTAACATACCCAATGAAGTAACACTCGCGAGAGCGAGATTCCATCTTACTTGCATCCCATTCTTTGCATGGACCAAGCAACCCCAAACCCTAAAGTGATTAACACTAGGTTTGTTTCCATACCAGAGCTTGTGAGGAGTCTTGGGTACAGATTTGCTAGGAATCTTATTCAAGATATATATTGCAGTCTCTATTGCATATCCCCAGAAACTGAGAGGTAAATGTGCCTTGCTCTGTTAGCAATGTGAGCCCGAGGCGAACCATTCATGTAATAAATTTTATTGTAATATATGATTTATCAATAAAAGTTATTGATTATTTTTCACTCCCTTTCTGAGATTGAATGAATGAATGCACTATAAGGTCCCTCTGTACAATATGGTTTATGTACCATGGCCAACTTGATAATCATATAGTTGTTGATTAATTGATTGAATCATAGAGGCTGATGCTTGGATGAATATCTAAGGAGTTAGATAGAGGACTCATCAAGCATCATCAACTGATTGTCAAGTGATGATCTCCAGCCTGAGTAGGAGATGACAATCCTTTCTCATTTGGCTAATATCTGACCGACCTCTTGATGCAGGTCCTCTGCATGGGAATAGTGATTCAGAGGTGTTAGATTAGTTGAGTCAATGGGCTGACTTAACGAGATCTAGATAACCAACGACCTATGTTAAATACTGTCACAGCATAGGCATGCATCCTTTGACCATAGACAGATTGTTGCTATATATCCGAGTGAAGGATATGTTGAGATCCTTAAGCGCATCACGGAAGCGTGAGGATCACATCGTATGCGATCGGGAGCGACTAGTCGCACTAGTTGCTCGATGTAGCATAAATTAAAATTTTTCATGTGACAAAACCACATGACCCAAGAACACTTCTCGGATTGTTTCGTCTAAACCACAAACAAGTAATAGGATTACCTCTTGAAGTGTGGTTGTGATCAAGTCTCTAAACGAACAGACCTCCTGTCTCAAGTCCGATCCGATGGAGGAGACGCTTACGAGCGTGTTGATGAAACACGTGCTTCTCGCAATCCGTGTTGATAATCCAATTCACGGATCTCCTGATCTCAACAAATGAGATATGAAGTCTTCTTCACGAGCAAGGCACGCCGAAGTAGACGGAGATCCACGAGTAAACCATCGGGCAACATAACGAAGACGCTGCAACGATGGAGAATCTCTCTAGGGCATCCATGGTGGACCACATGAGAGATATAAAGAGAGTAGACGTGTAGAGAGAGAGAGAGAGAGAGAGAGAGTTGTTGTCTTACTTGTTGTCACCCTAGAGAGCAAAGTATGCCTATCTATTTATGGGGTTTTGGGATCCATGGATCACAATCCATGGGACACACCAAATCAATGGATGAGATTGATTTGTGTCTAATCCAATGGTTAAGATTGTTGTTCGTTATAAACCAACAACCAATAATTTAATTTAGATTAAATATATTTGATAAATCAAATTTAATTCAATCTCAAATCAAATCATCAAGAATTGGAGATAATGGAGATGGAAATCTCCAATTCCATATGGGGATCATGGACGGCTACCCTTTCCTTGTTGGAATCGGTAGCTGTCCCCACCCCATTATGGAATGGGAGTTTTTCCTATGTAATCCATGATTACATAATTATATGTATCTCCAATTACAACAACAATTGTTGAAAAAATATTCTACAAAAAATAATTCATAATTAATTTTGAGAATATTGCAATCTTACCATTGTAAATTTGTGAATCATATTCACCAACCAAAACAAAAAGTAAATTACATTTTCAATTTAATGTCCAATGTGAATCCAATTCACATCAACATTTAATTATCAAATGTAAATTACAAATAGCCCTCTCTTATATAATATAAATAACATTTATAATATATATGACTAATATGGTATTGCTATCCACATTATTCATATCGATGATAATTAAATCACATTTAATCATCTTGGATCTCTATTCTCTTGTTCTCAAATAATATGAATCACATTCTGATAATTAAATCACATTTAATTATCTTAGATAACTCTTTTTACAATATGAATCAAATTCATATTGTTCATGATAATTAAATCACATTTAGTTATCAATTTTCTCAATGCTCGGATACACATATCAACAATGAAATTATCCATGAACTCTTTCAAGGATAATGCCTTATTCTCCGCGAGTACTTGGAGATAAGGCATGGCGATTGTATTGTTCCACATATAATGATTTAGATATTGAGATCATATCTCAAATCAAGATCGCGCACCTCCCATAGATGCTTGATTAAGTCAATACTGCAAATCTAATCTTCTTATTGCATCTGAATCACATACAAATCAATGTCCAACATTTGGACCAAGATCATATTATTTCTCTACTGAGAGGAGTCACTAAAATCCAGGCTCGTTTCATCATTCCCTAGGAATGGAAGCGTCATGGTTATACAATCATTTATGATCACATCACCCTCAAGTATTCCCAATACCTGTACATCTTGCATACTGGAAGACTCGGAATAAACCCGAAGTATTAGATCAACTTTACACTGTCTACTTCAGGGTTCTATCAGTAAGTTTCTCATTCGATCATTGGGAGTTAGTATCGATCATATACTTTCCAAAAGCATATATCATACCTAGGTCTTGATCATATACTTTCTAAAAGTATATATCAAACCTACAAATTCAGTCAAGCTTCCAAAGCGAGATGATCATGCACGGAATTTGATTCTTTCCAATATCTCATGAGTGAGCTCATGTCTTCTGGTTCAGTAACTGAACCTGTATGATCCCTTTGAGAGATCGTATTACTCGTATGCCCTTACTTGCACATCAGTGCGCCTGTGTATAGACCTTGATTAGGTCATCAACCTATTGGTCTGCCAAATGTACATACTCAGACATATAGTAACACATCTATCTCCGATCCGAGGATGTGTGCCTATATCATGACAACATATGATATATGACTTTTGTTATCTCGATCTCGTTAAGTCAACTATTTGACCTAACTAATCTGACACCTCCGAATCTCTATTCCTATGCAGAGGACCTGCAACAAGAGGTCGATCAGATATTGGCCTAATTGAGAAAGGATTGCCATCTCCTACCCAGGTTGGAGATCATCTCTTAACAGTCATTTGACGGTGCTTGATGAGTCCTCAATCTAACCCTTTAGATATTTATCAAACTCCAACCTCTATGATTCAATAGTTGAATCAACAACTATATGATTATTAAAATGGCCATGGTACATAACCCTAATTGTACTAAGGGACCTATTATGTAAATTATTTATTTTTCATTTTACATCGGGGAAGGTATTTGCAATAACATTTATTGCATAATGGCTCGTCGTGGGCTCGCATGTCCAACAATGTCCCACTAGCCCAAAGAGCCATTAATGGGCTCATCATTTAAACCCGCACTCATGTGACAATCATAGGCTATTTAGAAAATAGCTAGGTAAGCTGATCAGTCACTCTATTTTCAAAAGACTATGCCAAGTCCTTTTACGACACTTGCATATCTCCTAGTAACAGTGCTCGCATCCAATGCGAATGTTGCATCTTATGCAACCAATACTCAATCTTGTTAAAGCTATTATAGTGTTGTTGACACTATAGCTTAATAATTGTTATAACCAGTACTTTCATAATACTTATTAGAATACCTTTATTCATGGAGATCTCTATCTCCTAAGGTTTCTGAAGTTAAGACCTTTTAGATCACTATCTATAAAGTCTTAAGCTTTTGAAGATAAGATTCGGAGATCACTATCTCGAAAGTCTTGTCATCTTTGAAGATATTGTCATTACTGCAACCAAGTGTTTTATCTCCACAGTTGGATTAATAACAGTTTACTACTCCCACTGCATGGTAGACATCTGGCTTTTGTATACATCCAGCATATACTCGGCTTCTCGTAACTGATGCAACAGTGCAAGCAGTTCTAGCATTCACTTCCTCAACTCTTTGTGATGCTATCCCTTTGGATAGGTCAATACCATATCTTAAGGGAAGGAGGCCTTTCTTGGAATTTTCCAGAAATTGGAATATGTCCAAGGTGTACTACAAATGTGATGGTTCCAATACCCTCTTGTCTTTGCTTCTGAACACCTTCAGAACTAGGATCCAAGAGGCATCTTTGAGATCATATCTCAAAGTATGGAATAGCCAGATTATAAAACACTTATTATCATCCTTATATCATTTCAAATGATTAGGATATCATCTACATTTAGCACGATGAACACAAAGGCACTCCCACTAAGCTTCATATGGTTTATCAAGATTCTATATGAAATCATAACATTTATAATTTCATCAAATCTGATGTTTCAGCTACAAGAAGCTTATTTGAGTCCATAGATGGATTTCTTTAGCTTGCACATCTTGCTTTCCTCAACCATGAAGCCCTGGGGCTACTTCATGTGAATATCCTCAGAGATTTTTATAGAGGAATGCAATCTTGACTTACATCCCATAGATATCAAATTCAAGTTGTGTAGCTATAGTTAACAATAGTATGATGAGTATAAGCATGGTCACTGAAGAGCAAGTCTCATCGCAAGCGATGTCTTCTATTTGGTATGTAGCTCATGGCTACAAGCCGTGCTTTGAATGTCTCTACCTTCTCATCAGGTTCCCTTTCTCTAGAAGATCCATTTATACCTTAATGGGTCTTATCCATATAGGTGGATCCTCGAGGATCCATATACAACACTTGTATATGAAGTCTACTTTAGACTTTCATTGCTAAAATCCATCTTTCCATGCTATGATCCTCAGGAGTTTCATCACATGAAATCTGATCATTGTCAGACTTAACTGACACATGGAATACATCATCAAACTAATTTGAAGAGGCATTAGTGTTTCATCTTTAATTGTCCTTTTAGTTTCCGATTTCAAGAGCCTCATTATCATCTCAAGATTAAACGAGTTCCTTTACTTCATTTTCATCTTGATTATCAAGAGTGTCATCCTTTAAGTATCATATTCTTAGAGATGAGATCTTTTAAGAATCTCAAGGTCATAATGTAGGTATCCAATGCCGTCCTTTATTGCCCTACTAAAGTAGCACTCACTAGTGCTAGATTCCAGCTAACTTGCATGGAACCTAAATAAGAATATACATTGTAGTCTCTACTACACATATATACTTGGAAACTAAGGGATAATTATGCTAAAATTCATCATTGATATGATCATGTCACACATGATCCAATTGTATCTCCCTATAAATCTATTGAGTTAAGGTGCAGTAGGAGGATTGAGATAGAAATGATATTCATATCTCCATAAGGTATTCTTTGAATTCATCTAACAGGTATAGGATACCTAGATTAGATCAAATTCATTTTATCATCCTTCAAACTTTGGTTCTAAACCAAAATTATGAAATCTTTGAACATTTCAAAGGTTTCTTAAGTGAAGAGAAGTAATCTCATATCATACATAATCATCAATGGATATCACATATCCATAATGTTTACTATGATATAGATGATCCGCATACATCAATATGTATGAGATCCCGAATATCTTGACATCTTACACCTTTCCTAAAGAGGTATATTGAACCTATTTTACTTTTAAATATAATATTCATAAGTATGTAAGTTTTGAAATTTTAGACATTCTAAGGTTTCATTCTTACATGTCTATTGATCAAATCAACAGGCAGACGCCCAAAGCATGATGCCAGATCATTGTAAAATGATCTTTATCTTCTTATTGATCTTTAAATGTTTAATTTCATTATTAGAAATGTTAATGAACAATTCATTAATTTTGTAATTCAGTAGAGTCCTTTGGATGTAAGATTACTTTCTGAAATATATTCATCATAACTCTTTATGATAGGTCCATTCAAGAATTCATGTTTATTTCCAATATTTAGAAACTAACAAACGAGTGTATTCTAATGTCTTGATCATAGAGACATTCTCTAAGACCAAGGGCTCTCCCACTGAAATTATGAAGTCTATTGATCCAATGGAAATTGTTGCAACAATTACATCAATTCCAACATGGATGACCATTAAACCTTAAGATCAAATTTCTAATCTTTTATAATATATGCAACCAATTGAAAGT
This sequence comes from Ottelia alismoides, assembly GCA_037367405.1. Classification (NCBI taxonomy): domain Eukaryota; kingdom Viridiplantae; phylum Streptophyta; class Magnoliopsida; order Alismatales; family Hydrocharitaceae; genus Ottelia; species Ottelia alismoides. The sequence continues at coordinate 514,652 of JAZKJV010006286.1, forward strand.
GTCATTAGAAGATTGAGATACAATTATTGGACTTTATCTTATCAAATAAGAAAGTCAATTTCAATGATTTATGCAGATTATTTTAATGCTCTATCCGAGTCCTTCTCTAAGGATTCTAGACAGACTTGATAGTCATACTATCAACACATCAATTTATTACAGTATTGGCATTCATCCAACTATTTCATATGGAAGTCATAGAAGTACGGTCAACTCTTTGAGTATCCTTCTCATCTTGGGTCTGACCCATGCTTCCACTGCGCTCCCTATATCTATAAATAACCATTGCTTAAGACTAAGGATCTCTTATGTTAAATTCAAAAGAATTCAATGTAAGAGTATTTCAACATTTATACATGCTTCATTAAATTCATGCAATATAAATATTATGAAGCTTATTGAATGACTAGAGTAAAGACAATAGAATGATGACACTCATCATGTCTACATCCATCTAGACTCTTAAAACATTGGTTCATGTAGGTATTCAAACATTTTGAATACATCATCTCTTATGGAGCCACCATTCTGCATGATGCAGAGAACCATGTCATTCATGATTAAATGTCTAGAGCACATATGTTTGCCAGAACATCTTATTAAGTCTTTATAAGGATTATTTGACAATCACGATCATCATTGACATGTCACTTCCAAAGTACATTCGATGAGAGATCAATACTATATATACATACAAATCCTAGGGTTGTAGTCCTATTATCTATTTAATTGTCATTCCTCATTATTATAAGGAGACTTGCACATTGCAACCACATACATTATGTGTCCAACTGTAAGTACAATATATGGATCATGGGTCCAATCCATGATATCATACTGGTTATTATTGAGTATAGTATTGAGTGGGTTTAATGAGGGATTATCTGAAATAAGAAATTTGCATAAGTGTATACATTTATATATATACATATTTTACTTGGATTTAGGAATTTTTAAATCAAAGTTGTCTTTTCTTGTCAACATTAAAGGTTCATTCCCTTAATCACTTTTAATGTAAGATATATACTTCCCATTATATCTCAGCAAGATCTGGGATCTCCTTCCTTATCTTTGTCACATCCCAATAATATGAGAATCTGTAACTCCGATAGAAAGAAGCGGGAATACATTCCGCCTTGCAAGTCCAACTTGCATTTCCTAATTCGGTCTTTAACACCCGGGCCCACCACCCCTAAGGCGATGTTGACCCGTCATTAATTGAACCAGTCATCAACAGGAATAGAACTCACTATATGCAATTCAATATCGCCCCAATAATATGAGGATCCGATAATTAAGTCACTACGTGTACGACCTTACTCTTTCGAGAAGCAAAGAGCCCAATCCAGATGCGCTTGCATACAGGTACTGTCACTTCCGACAGGCATCTCCTACATACAATCCCTGGTGACGGAACCCTTCACCTTGACTGGAGATCATGGATGTCACTTATGTGATCCTCCATATCATATTTAAATTCTAATTAATCATTATGAATCACATTCATTATGATCAATTCTTCTAAGGGAAATAACAAGTCTATTCATAACAGAGTGTTTTAATTTTAATTGGATTCCAATTAATCTAATCATATTAAATTAATTATCTAATCAATATCCAACAAACATTTTAATTATTACTTGAAATTATGGTATTATCTCAAATACGTATTATTTCAAATTTTAATAGTTAGAAATACATCATGATTTCTTAAGCATTATACCAACCCTACCCGCTGTCATGGCTAGTACTGACGGGAGTGGGACAGACCGCACAAGGTGCAACTTGCTATCCCAACGCTCCCCAACTAGACACCATATCCACCTCGGGAAAGGATAATGCAAAATAGATCACATTGTAATTGCGATGATTATCGGGTTTTCAACCGAAATTATACCATATAATAATAATCAAAACAATTTTGATTAATATTATAATGAGATTTTCTAAACAAATCCCAAATCCTATTCAAGCAACATGTTTGTTGGAATGTAGATCATGTAGATCATGTAACCAATCTACATCTAATCAAATATTGGTTAAGGAAATGTTATTTAAGGAAATAATTATCATCAAATATTTCACAATCATTTATGCAAAATTATTCCAGGAAATTAAAAAAATTAATTTCACTAATTGATTAAATGACAATCACTAGGTTCTTGATTAGGAAAGTATTTTCAGCAATGATCCTCACTTACTAAAAATACCATATCTCAATCAATTTAAATCTAAATTAAGCAAAATAAATTTTTGAAGTTTGCTATTTTTATTTACGAAAGAATATAAGTGATTTTCATGCATTTCAAGGCATTTCAAATCCGCAATATTCATCTTAATTACATCATGATCCTCAGTCCCCGAAATAGTGGATACATGTTCACTAAAATGATCATAACTTGAGCATACAAAATCCAAATTACGTAAACTCAGATGCTAAGGTTTCCTTTTAATGGGGAACAAAATAAAATTAATAGTTTCGTGTTTGAAAAATTTAAACAGGGCCTAAAATAATCAGCAAACAGAGATGCGAAAATTGAAATGCAACAAAAACTTTCGCAAACCCTAACAAACCAAAGTTGTTTTAGGTTTATGGATCGCATACAAAACCACCGATCTAAGGCTCTTATACCACTTGAAGGATATGTTGAAATACTTAAGAGCATCACAGAATCCTGAGGATCGCATCGTATGTGATCGGGAGCGACTAGTCGTATTAGTTGCTCGATGTAGCGGAAATTAAAATTTTTCATGTGATGAAACCACATAATCGAATAACACTACTCGAATCATTTCGTCTAAACCACAAACAATTAATAGGATTACCTCTTGAAGTGTGGTTGTGATCGAGTCTCTAAACGAAGAGACCACCTGTCTCAAGTCCAATCCGACGGAGGAGACACTTGCGAGCGTGTTGATGAAACACGTGCTTCTCGCAATCCATGTTGATAATCCAAGCCACGGATCTCCTGATCTCTACAAATGAGATATGACGTCTTCTTCACGAGCAAGGCACTCCGAAGTAGACAGAGATCCACAATCAAACCATCGGGCAACATAACGACGACGCTGCGGCGATGGGGAATCTCTCTAGGGCATCCACGGTGGACCACATGAGAGATATAGAGAGAGTAGACATGTAGAGATAAAGAGGGAGAGAGAGAGAGAGAGTTGTTGTCTTTATTGTTGTCACCCAAGAGAGCAAGGTATGCCTATCTATTTATAGGGTTTTGGGAACTATGGATCACAATCCATGGGACGCACCAAATCAGTGGATGAGATTCATTTGTGTCGAATCCAATGGTTAAGATTGTTGTTGGTAATAAACCACCAACCAATAATTTAATTTAGATTAAATATATTTTATAAATCAAATATAATTCAATCTCAAATCAAATCATCAAGAATTGGAGATAATGGAGATGGAAATCTCCAATTCCATATGGGGATCATGGACGGCTACCCTTTTCTTGTTGGAATAGGTAGCCGTCCCCACCCCATTATGGAATGGGAGTTTTTCCTATGTAATCCAAGATTAAATAATTATATGTATCTCCAATTACAACAAAAATTGTTGAAAAAATATTCTACAAAAAATAATTCATAATTAATTTTGAGAATATTGTAATCTTATCATTGGAAATTTATGAATCATATTCACAACCCAAAACAAAAAGTAAATTACATTTTCAATTTAATGTCCAATGTGAATCCAATTCACATCAACATGTAATTATCAAATATAAATTACAAATAGCTCTCTCTTATATAATGTAAATAACATTTATAATATATATGACTAATATGGATATTGCTATCCACATTATTCATATCCATGATAATTAAATCACATTCAATCATCTTGGATCTCTATTCTTTTGTTCTCAAATAATATGAATCACATTCTGGTAATTAAATCACCTTTAATTATCTTAGATAACTCTCTTTACAATATGAATCAACTTCATATTATTCATGATAATTAAATCACATTTAATTATCAATTTTCTCAATGCTCGGATACACATATCAACAATGAAATTATCCATGAACTCTTTCAAGGATAATGCATTTTCTCCACGAATACTTGGAGATAAGGACATGACGATTGTATTGTTCCACGTATTTTGACTTAGATATTGAGATCATATCTCAAATCCAGATCGCGCACTTCCCATAGATGCTTGATTAAATCAAGACCGCAAATCTAATCTTCTTATTGCATCTGAGTCACATTCAGATCAATGTCCAACATTTGGACTAAGATCATATTACTTCTCTACTGAGAGGATTCACTAAAATATAGATCTGTTTCATAACTCCCTAGGAATGGAAGCATCATGGTTATACAATCATTTATGATCACATCACCCTCAGGTATTCCCAATACGTGTACATCCTACAAACTGGAAGACTTAGAATAAACCCGAAGTATTAGATCAACTTTACACTGTCTACTTTAGGGTTCTATCAGTAAGTTTCTCATTCGATCATTTGGAGTTGGTATCGATCATATACTTTCCAAAAGCATATGTCATACCTAGGTCTTGGTCATATGCTTTCTAAAAGTATATATTAAATTTACAAATTCAGTCAAGCTTCCAAAGCGAGACGACCGCAAACGGAATTTGATTCTTCCAATTATCTCATGAGTGAGATCATGTCTTCCGGTTCAGTAACTAAACCTGTATGATCCCTTTGAGAGATCGTATTACTCATATGCCCTTACATGCATACCAGTGCGACGGTGTATAGACCTCGATTAGGTCATCAACCTATTGGTCTGCCTAATATACATACTCAGACATATAGTAACACATCTGTCTCCGTTCAGAGGATGTGTTCCTATATCATGACAACATATGATATAGGACTTTGGTTATCTCGATCTCGTTAAGTCAACTCTTTGACCTAACTAATCTGACACCTCCGAATCTCTATTCCTATGCAGAGGACCTGCATCAAGAGGTCGGTCAGATATCAACCTAACTTAGAAGGGATTGCCATCTCCTACCCAGGCTGGAGATCATCTCTTAACAATCATTTGACGGTGCTTGATGAATCCTCAATCTAACCCTTTAGATATTCATCCAAGCACCAACCTCTATGATTCAATATTTGAATCAACAACTCTATGATTATTAAGATGACCATTGTACATAATCCTAATTGTACTAAGGGACCTATTATGAAAATTATTTATTCTTCATTTCAAATCAGGGAATGATATTTTCAATAACATTTAATGCATAATGGCTCGCCGTGGGCTCGCATGTCCAACACTGAGTGTGTACATTTGGCTGACCAATAGGTTGATGACCTAACCAAGGTCTATACACCGTCGAGCTGGTGTGCATGTAAGGACATATGAGTAATACAATCTCTCAAAGGGATCATACAGGTTTACATGTGAACCGGAAGACATGAGATCACTCATGAGGTATTAGGATTGATCAAATTACATGCATGATCGTCATGCTTTGGAAGCATGACATGAATATGAAGGTAAGATATATGCTTTGGGAAAGCATATGATCTATACCAATTCCCAAATGACCAAGATTGAGAAACTTGGTGATCAAATCCTGAAGATGACAGTGTAAAATTGATCTATATCTTCAGGATGATCATAGGTCTTCCAGTATGCAGGATGTACAGGTGTTAGGAATACACGAGGGAGATGAGATCATAAACGATTATATAACTATGATGCTTCCATTCCGAGGGAGTGATGAAAAGGGTTTGGATTTTAGTGACTCCTCTCAGTAGAGAAGTGACCTAATCCTAGTCCATGTATTGGACATTGATCTATATGAAATCAGATGCAATGCGAAGATTAGGTCTACGACCTTGATTTAATCAAGCATCTATGAGAGGTCCATGAGATCTGGATTTGAGATATGATCTCAATATCCAAGTCACTATACGTAGAACAATACAATCTTCCTATCCTTATCTCCAAGTATCTGCGGAGAAATCACATTATTCTTGAAAGGGTTCAAGAATAATTCCATAGTTGATTTTATCTGAGAATTAAAAGAACGATAATGAAATGTGATTTAATTATCTTCATACGTGTGGAAATTATCCAATATAATTAAATGTGATTTAATTATCGTGGATAAGAATAATGTGGATAGCAATATCCAATTATTCATAAAATATTATAAATGTGATTTATAATGTATTAGAGAGAGCTAGTTATGATTTATATTTGTTAATTCATTATTGGTGTGATTTGGATTCACATTGTATAATTAATTCAAAATGTAAATTATATTTTGTTTTGGGTTGTGAATGTGATTCGTAAATTTCCAATGACAAGGCTACAATATTCTCAAAATTAATTATGAATTATTTTGTAGAATAAATCACAACAAAAGCTGTTGGAAAATATGGGAGATTTTCATGGAGATATGCAATCTCATGAGATTGCATGAGATTTCCTCCACCATGGGATCATGGTGGACGGCCACCAATTCCCACAAGGAAATTGGTAGCCGTTCTGCCAATTCCATGTGGGGAGCAATCTCCATGCTAATCTCTACATATTTGTTTGATTTAATTCAGGATTGATTTGTATTTGATATATCAAATATAATTGATCTAAATTAAATTATTAGTCGTTGGCTTTTATCAACAACATTCTTGACCATTGGATTAAACATAAATCAATCTCATCCATTAATTTTTATGTGTCCCATGGATTGTTATCCATGGATCCCAAAACCCTATAAATAGAGATGCATACCATTCTCTCTAGGGTTATGCAATTGAGATACATATCTCTCTCTCCCTCTTCCACACGTCAAGCCTCTTCTCTCCTTCTCTTGGTGGCCATCCACCAAACCCTAGAGGAGAGCCTTCATCGTCGCTTCGCCATCGCGCCACCACCTTGACGTTCCTCGGTTCTCCATCTTCTTTGGAGCACTTCTCTCACGAAGAAAGTGTTCGATCTCGTGCGACAAGATCAGGAGTTCACCGTGCTTGGATCAACATCTTGGATTGCGAGGATCACGTATCTCATCCCCGTGCTCGTAAGCGTCTTCTCCGAAGATTGGAGTTGAGACAGGAGATCTCATTTTGTAGAGACTCGATCAACCACGCTACAAGAGGTACTCTTTTATACATGATGTGGTTTTAGATGAAACGGTCTGAGAGTTGTTCTTGGATCATGTGTTTTCATCACATGAAAATTTTTAAATTCTGCTGCATAGAACAACTAGTACGACTAGTCGTTCTTCATCGTATTCGATACGATGCTCACGATTCCATGATGCGCTTGAGGATTATCCCATATCCTTCATGCTCATCATTGAACGGACCATGTCCATGATGGTCCTGTTGCGTCTTTCAGCAAAACCATTAAGTTGGGGGGTTCCAGGGGGAGTGAGATTAGAGACAATTCCATTCTCTTTAAGGTATTCCTTTAATTCATCTGAGAGGTGCTCGCCACCTCGGTTAGATCGAATCCGTTTAATCTTCCTATAGGTTTGGTTCCCAACCAAAACCTTAAACTCTTTGAACTTTTCAAAGGTTTCGGATTTATGATGTAGTAGGAAGATAAACCCGTATCGCGAATGGTCATCAATAAACGTCAAATAATATCGATATCTACTTTGAGTCGCGGTACTGAAGGGACCACATCCATCGGTATGTACTAGGTCAGGAATACCTTCGCATCTTGTAACCTTGTTACGGAAAGGCATCCTAGTCATTTTACCTCGAATACAATGTTCATATGTAGGTAAAGATTGAACCTGTAGAAAATATAAAGGTCCATCTTTTATCAATCTATTGATCCTATCAACAGATAAATGACCAAGCCTTTGATGCCAAATCATATTCGAATGATTTCCATTATCCCTGGATCTTTTAGGGTTTTTATTAGTGGTATTAACATTCATGACATGTTCATCAATGCACAATTCATAGAGTCCACCAAAAGTCAAAACACCATCCGCAATAAATTTATCATATTGATTAATGACTAACTTATTACAAAAAGGAATGAGTATCCATTTCTAACAAGTTTAGATACAGATATCAAGTTGCCTCTGACCTCAGGTACATAAAGACACTCTTTAAGTACTAAGAATCTATCACTAGATAACGATAATTGGCAGGTCCCGATGGCGATTGCTGCAACACTTGCATCAAATCCCATCTGGATGACTATCTCCCCTTGCTCCAGATGTCTAGTTTCCTGAAACAAATGCAACAAATTGCATATATGAAGAGAAGCACCCGAATCTACTACCCAACTTCCTTCTCGTCCAACGAGAAAAACTAGTTTCAATGATGAAAGTAGTTTTCATACCTGCTGGGGCTTTACCTTTGTCAACCGACTTCAGGTATTCTGGGCAATTACGCCGCCAGTGCCCTAGCTTTTTGCATTGGTGACAAACATTGGTTTTCTTCGAAGCTATCAACGTGGGTGCATTGGAAGTTGAGCCAACTCCTTGACTCTTCTTCTTTCTCTTATGATGGGGACCCTTTTGAGAACCTTGCTCCCGACCGTGCTTTCCTTTCACTTGTGCAACCATTACACTAGTAGAGGGGCCGTCCTTCCTCATTATGTCTTCTGCAGACTTTAATGTAGCTAATAGCCCAGCATTTGTAAAACCATCTTTGCTCATGTGATATGACACAACAAAATTGTTGAAAGACCTAGGGAGCGATAACAGAATAAAATCATCCTGCATGTCATAATCCATGTAGGCTCCCGGGGTTTCTAGTTCAGAGAGGTACCCAAACACTTTGAGTACGTGTTCTCTGACAGAGGTCCCTTCCTGCATCTTGCAGCAAATAAGCTCTTTCATCACATTATAACGCTGTGTGCGGTTTATGTCATCGAACATTTCTTTCAGATTCAACATGATTTCTTGGCAATGGTTCATTTCCACATGATGCTTCTGAAGCACATGGGATAATGAGCCAACAATATAACATCTTGCCAAGTTATGATCTTCATCATATTTTTCATTAAAAGATTTATGTTCCGGAGTCCTTAGGTTTGCAATCTTGTCCTTGGATAGCACATACAATGCGCTCCACAGAGAGGACAAGATCCAAATTTCGGATCCAATCCAATTAATTCAGTCCGGTCAACTGATTGACCTCTAGGATGCTCAGAGGGTTCATGGACTTCATTTTCTGAAATTAAGAATGCACTATATTAGAACATATAGATAATTATATATTCATTTTTAAAACATTTAATTAAGGCATTTCAAATCAAATTTGTCTTGCTATGCCAACTTTGAAAGTTTATTCCCTTATTATCGTTCAAAGCAAGAGATATACTTACCGCTATATCTCAAGCAAGAACTTGGATCTCCTCTTTATCTTTGTCACATCCTAATAATATGAGAACCTGTGACTCGAATAAAGAGAAGGGGGAACACATTCCACCTTGCAAGTCCAACTTGCATTTTACAATTCGATCTTTAACACCCGGGCCCACCACACTGACTGAGAGGTACATTGTATTCACGAATAATCACATCATGATGACACTAACAAAGGTCATGCTCTATGATGGGATGGGTCTGAAGTGGTATACGTAGGAGATGCTGAGGATCACCATGATTCCCAAGCACATAACATCGAAGTTAGAGCATGACACACCTAGATTCAACTCGATGCATGTCCTAAACACGTGGGATGATTGGGAAGATGCCGCCGTGGTAGTAGCGGTGAACGCGATGGCGATGGAGAACATGTTCGACAAGGTGGAGACAAGGTTGGGGAAGGTGGACCTTAGGAAAGGGAGGGTGATGTGGGAGAGGTTGTCAGAATGACACTTAGAATTCTCGATGTTAAAACAGAGGTGGGTGGGGAGGAGGAACATGTACATGTATATGGGAATCAGAGAGGAGCCGATGAGGTGGGAGAGTGTGGTGAAGATGAAGCTAGAGGGGAAGGGGCGTGTGGTGGAGAGGAGGCTGCATGGGGAAGGGTGCTTTATGGAAAAGGTGGAGAGATTTGCATTGTATTCGTGGTAATGGACACCATGATGAGCAAGCTGGAGGTTGTGGTGGAGGTGATGCTATGAAGGAGGGTGCACTATTGGCTTCCAAGGGTTGTTCGTCACTGAGGAATAGCTCCAAAAATAGAGAACACATGGCAATTTGCACCATTAATTTAACCAAGCTAGCCAAACTAAGGGAGACACATTCATTTAATTAATACATATTCTAATTTCATAGTTTTTTTCTATTTCTATTTATTTCTTTAGAAAAAAGATATTACATTTTTTATGTTTTATATTTTATTTTAGCTATTATTTATTATTACCAGCAATATCTATATTTAATTCATGTAGTTTTCTTAATTATTTAACTGGAGGTATTTTTTAAATTTAAGGAGAATGTCCATTGCAAATTATATATATACACACACACATTGGCAAAGTAAGAGGAGGGGAAAGAAGAGGAGGTGGAGGATGATGTCATTTTTGAAGCTTTATCAAACAAAAAGCGCAATCCGCACCTCTTTTCAATGGAATCTGGTTAACATTAACAAGTGAATTGATGTGAGTTAACTGAATGGTTCATTGGGTAATGGGTAGTAAGTTTACAGGAACCAGGGAGGAATTACATTGTTTCCAAGGTCGAAAAGGTAGTTGACAAAGTTTATAGGGTTCTTGGAGAAAAAATTCTATTTTTGACATATAATTATGTACAAGGTTTTCAAAACCATTTGAAAACAATATTTTCAAACATTTTGCAAACATTCTTTGAAAACATATTTTTTAAATAATGTTACAAATAGTTTTTCATGAGCAGTTTTTACAAACTTTATACAAACATTTGCTAAGAAAAATTTTTCAAAGGTTTGAAACCATTTTACAAACATTTTCAAAGATTTTCCAAAGATTTGCAATTATTTTATAACCATTTTTCAAAATCATTTGTAGAAATGTTTCAAACCAATTGCTACAAATAATTTTTCAAAATATTTACACATATATACCAAAGTTTCAATATTTTTATTCTATGTATACCTTTACTCGGTGTATTAGACATATTATTAAAAATACAAAAAGTACAAGTTATGCCTGACGTATATATACCATATATACGACTCCCTGATATTTAGCTCGAATTATGTCCTCATAATGACCAAGGAGCAACAACGGAAGACATTACTCGTTCTAAATATAGAAAAGTCTATAATACAACAACTCAAATAAAAAGAATAAGAAGTCGATCGTTCCCCCTATACTTAGGATCAACTAATTCTAAATATAACAGACTGTAGACTAAACATGGATGATCATGGTTTAGAATTTATGAAATCAACGATTCGTCTTGTTTCATGTTATATTTAGGGTAACAAATCCCTAAGTAAAGAAAAGATTGTCAACAAATTAGAAGACAAGTGAGGCGACAATAGATACTAAATATGAAAACAATAGAGAGAATGTACATCTTCCCTCTACGCACTAGAATAAAGGATCCTTACGTATAAGCAACGACAAGAGTAATTAAACAGAAGAATATGAACTACACAATGTCTACAACACCTATACTTAAAATAAAGTACATCGCAAACATAGACACAAAGATTCGAGGGGAGATCTGGGGTGTAAAACAATAAATTGAAGAAAGAAGAGTAAAAGTTGAAACATGTATATACAAGAGGTAGACGATGTTGAGGTGCCTTTCAACGAGCACTAGAGTGTATGTCCCTAGTTGGGCATAAATGCTAGGATAACATTGTAACAAGGTTTAGGTTGACATCCACAAAGTGAATGTCGTACTCCTGTTGTGGGCCCAATGTGAGAACCACAATAAACTCAGTAAATAATAAGATACTAAAATATTCAATCATGTGGGTGTTTGCTACCGACCAAATAGAATAGACAATTATGCTAGAAGCTGATAGCATTAAATAAACCACCGTCTTATGATCAAAATGGAGTGAGTGGTTGAAGCCGATGCAGTCAAACATGGAGAATAAATGATCAATGATGGAATCCTCTACATCGTCTGAAAAAGATATTGAAGGTCAAGATTAGGAGACTCATACTTAGAGTGGATATTTGATACACATGATAGGGATAGTTCAGAGAGATCATTGAATACCATGAAGCATGACTCATCCTTGTAAGGGTCGCTAAGGAAAGAAAACATAGAAGACTTGGTTTCGTGATCCACTAGATCAGATGTACAATCAGAAACTGAGATTAGGTGCCTAGATAGCGATGCATTATCCTACAAATAACCCTAAAGGAGTAATGCAAACTCATCAGTGAAAATAGGGCAATTCTAGCATCTATCATAACCTCATAAAAAATCCATCCATATCATCAATAGGGAGGAAAAAAGGCAAATATGAGGGATACTCTAAATCGGGCATATCAAAATGTAGTCCCTCATATATCTCTTTCTGCTGAAATGGTTCAAGATATTCATAGGGATCTAAAAAGTTCCTTTGAGGAGTGGAACGAGAATGGTCATGACACAGAAAGTAGATCGGCTCGTATGTGATGAATCTTTGATTAGTCATATTATCATATTATCTATTAACTATTATTCTTCTTAATTAAAAAATTCAATAAAAAACTGAATTATTCCCACCTTATTAACTATTGAACAACCTCCTATATATAACCTTAATTATTGTATAAAATAAACGCCTTTTATAATCTGTATTTTACTTATTTTATTTGACATTAAAAACTCCAAAAAATGATTAAATATTGTAGATATTTATTTTGGGATTTAAGAGAAATAAAAAAGATAAAAAAATCACAAAGAATTAAAAGCTATTGTTTTTATCTATTAAAAATACTTCCAAATTCATGGCTTTGTTTGTTCTCTTTTGAACTTTTTCCAACATGAAACTTGTAGATCTCATTGAGATCTAAAATATTCATGTTTTGGATTTTTCCTAATTTTGCCTCCTTATATTCCTTTTTTATTTTAACCTTATTTTTTCTATTTCTAAATAAATTGATTGGGCCACGTGGTGCTCTCTGGAGCCGCCACACAACCCATCTCCCTTTGCGCAATGCGCCTTCTCAATCGTCCTTATATCTCCGTAACTATTTCAATCTTAACCATTCAAGCATGCTTCACCCTCAACCATTTGATCCTCCTTCCTAACCTCGTCAATACCGCACACTCCCATTGTCAACACCACCATTGGATGGCACCACTTCCAATAAGCTAGAGCTATCCACATCTCCATATCGTGCCCCCACCATAGGATTAATGCCTCCTACCTCATCTCCATTGTTCCCTAGCACCCCACTTATTGCTGTTGGATTAGATCCTTTGATCTGATTTAACCCACTCACTTATTCCTTCATCATAGTCGTTGGATCACAATATCCAATGGCTAGGACCCCTTATTCCACCTTCAACATCCTACTCCCCAGGCGTTACACATCATTGTGCTCGTTTCTCCTTCCATTTTTAGAAAAATCCTATGAACACCCTCCCAAGACCTCATGGCACATCCGCGTAGCCCAAGAATCTATCATCCTTGCGCACCCTTCAATGCTCCACCTTCAACATTCTAGGGCTTTCGATCAATGTTACAAACCACCCCCCATCTCCTATGCCTGATCTTTGCCACCTATAAAGCCACATTCTCTACCTCTATTTTCTATCGTTCACCAATATACGAGTTGAGGCACAACTTCGCTCGCCCATCTAGTGACTGGGGAGGGTCGAATTGATGAGGTAAAGACAACCTTCATGTCCAAGTGTCGACCCTTTGTTTTCAAGCCAAGTCTCGACCACCTAGCAACTGATTGTGCCCCTTGTTGTGGATGAGCATGTTGAGCGACGTCTAGAGCTTCGCAAGAAGATCAACATAAGCCTCCTCTACTCAAACTCCATATCCTATCAAGTAAACTAGTTAGATTTATTCTTCTAATTTCTTTTCCTTTTTTTTCAATGCACGCATACATCCTAGCCTTTGATTCACTACTCCACTACCTTCACTGCACATTGAGGATTCACGCCACCCACTCCGATTACCTTCCTCTTTCTTCCAATCCCTAATCACCTCTGCCTCATTTTATCTCTGGTCTACGAGAGGTGAACCCTGGTCCTCTGATCCTGTATCTCGATTGGACCCGATTTCAAACCCTTACAGGGATCCATTCCCCTTCACTGATCTGAGGGAACAACTAAGATCCAGTCTCCACCACCGCCTCTGACAAAAAAGTATCACTACAACACATGGACCATTGTTGCAACCATTCATCATTACAATCACCTTTGCCTACCTCCCTTGATCCTTCCCCAAGCCTTCATCTATTAGATGGATGTTGGTGGTGCTCGGAGGGAGTCGTTGGAGCCCAACATCTCCTCCATCGCCCATAGAGGAGGAAGACTTACATATATTGTTGGATCTCACCTCATCAAGACTCATCCAACAGTCATGGAGGTGGGTCCTCCTTGTTGTCTTATTCCTGATCAAGAAAGGTCCTCAACTGTCAAATTCATCCACCTGAGTCTCCCATCCTCGGATGGTCCTACTCTACCATGTTACGTCACGTGTAGCTTCGCATATGGATCTTAACTCTACCTTTCGAACCTAGCCTGCATGCATGAGAAGAACGTATAGGCTAGGTAAATTGCATCTAGGTTTTCTACATCTTTAGGAATTGCAAATTGGCCCTTCCCAGGCACATGTGCCTCACGTATCGTGCTTGAGAAAATTATATCAGGGCCCCACCGTCTTTACGATATTACAATGCCCCTGTAAATGACCAAATTACAATATTATCTTTTTATTCTTCATATTTTCTCAGTCTTTATGGCCTTGCACTCTATATTTAATGTCTTGAGCATAGATCTCCATTTCTGTTGATTTAAATTTAATTGTTTTGCTAATTTTGTGCTATTCATGATAATGTGCTTATTTTTATGATTTGATGTATAATTTGTGATGCTAAAATTTAGATCTTTATGCATCATCTATTCCTCATTTAAATGCCATTCATTGCTATTGTGCCTTAATTAATAATTGCTTTTTGATTGCTCAAGGATACGACTATTTTTAAGGCATATTTTTTCTTGTATCCTCATTTCTCTTTGCATAGCACCCGTCATCATTTTTTTGTAGAAAAACCAGATAAAAATTGCATGTTGCTCATCCATGCATCACATTTCTATTCCTATTTCAAGACATTTATACTTCATCTAATAAAATAATAAAAACTGCAATTCTTATTATGTGTGTCTTGCATCACGTGTATCATTCATTTTATATTGCTTGTGCATGTTTTGATGTGACCACTTCATCTACATTTTGAAGACCTAGATTAGAGAATATAATCACTCAAAAGTTAATCTTTAGTTTCTAGTTTATCGATGAGGAGGCTCGTGTCTTTGTGATTGACCTTTGTACACTTACCAAGTAAAATTATTATCCACTTATTCAAAGGAGTGGTATTATGCATATATCCGAAATCGTCTCCTATGCTACTTGATAATACATCTAGATAAGCAGGAGATTTGGAGGTTCATCAGATGGCATCATTGTCGGGGACACACCTCATCCTTGTTTGTTAGTTGGATTTTATTGTATTAATTTGAGTAGATTAGTTTCAAAAATGTAATTCCTCATGTTGTGTTTGTTTTTCTTGCATCATTCTTGGTTAAATTTATTGATGTTTTCTGACATTTTTCTTTTGTGGCAGGGCTCGTGGAGATGGAAGAAGCTCGATTAACATGGAGGCATGGAGTTGGGAGCTTCCGTTACAAGGAGTCGCAGAAGAAACTCAATAGAAATCAAGGATTTTGCATTTTTTCTTACATTTGTTTATAAGCACTACATTTCTAGTGGTCCTCATTCGAGGGCTCGTTTGTGTAAATTAACCTTGGACCTCGCATGTGTTGTGTGGAGCCCGTTTCACCCTAGTCTGGATGGGGCGTCACTTAAGTGCTCGAATGTAGGTTTTGGCACGCGACTCTCCGACATTCCCTTTCAAATTTCACGTGCTTAGTTTCGTAGTTTAGGACACACAAATAATGGTCGTGGAGAATTCACTTCTTCTCCTTGATTCATTAAGACGTATATAAAACATTGATAAATTTAGACAAAAATAACTCAAATTATTTCTGCTAATGGTCTAATGTTTAGGTGTGGTTTTTTCGACTTGCATGCAAGTAGTGTAAAATTTAATATAGTCTTGCACGTGCATGGAGATTGCTAGAGGTATTTTAAGTCTTCTCGTAAGCAGGCATCTTGATTCTCTCTAATGCATTTGGTTATCTCGATCTTCCTCTTGATTTATCACATGGGAAATACCAATTAGACGATGCTATCTTTATTTGCGCTATCAAATTAATACAGTGATAACCCTTAAGCTAAATTTGTGGTTGTAATGCAAGCTGATTAAAATAAATGGAATAAAATGAACTTAGAATCGTGGGAGAGCAAGATCCGTATTGCACACAGCTTTTGATTGATTTTTGAGAGGTGAGGATGTATCCCTAGGATAGTGCCCTAACCTATTTGTAGTCTTGTGTAATAGACTTGAAATTTGGATGATCACTAACTAAAGCAGACAAGATGAATTTGGTTGAACCTTTATGGCCCTCATGTGTGAAGTTTGTGAAATCAAGGGTTTATGCTTGCTTAGTTGAGTCTGATTTGTGCAATCTCCCCATCACTCATGTAACACTAGTCACTCTATCATCATCTCCATTGATTCACTCATCTTTGTTTATTTATCCTTCAATCTAACCCTTTCTACAAAATGTGCCTCCCCATCTCAGTTCCACACCTAAATACTTAGGATACTTTTTAGCCTAAGTATAGAGGAACCATGCCATCTCCTAACTGTTCACCTCTGGTCCCTCCATCATCATTGCATATCTCTATACTCAGGCTCTTATAAACCTAAGTATAGGGGGGACCCAAGAAAGGCTCTGGTTCCACACCTAAAAGCTTTCTTTACTCATTTTATACCGAGTCAGTTCATGTATACTCTTCTATATTTTTGCATGAGCTATGGCTTTTATATCACTTCGTGGTATGAGGACATGGCAAGCTAAGTATAGGGACGTGTACCGTATATATTGTATATATACTAAGCCATAACTCATAATGTTGATATTTTTGAACTTTTTTTTAAAAAACTCTTGGAGCTAGCGTATATTATTCTTTGAACTAATTTTCATAAAAATACATGTAAAAGCTTTGAATTTTTTCTAATTTGTGTGACATTATTTTGAAAAATATTTAACAATGGTTTGAAATATGGGATTTGACTCGTTTTAAAAATTGTTTGAAAAATGTTTTGAAAATCTGTATATATTAAGTGAAATGGTTTGAAAATATTTTGAAAATACACTGAAAAATTAGGGGATTAAATGAGACTAATCTATATATTTCTAACCTTATTCAAAATTCCAAAAAATATGAAAATTAAAAAAATTCTTTAGTAGAAATTCTCACTACTGAGATTAAAAATGAGTAGCTACTTCTTAGTGAGGGAACTACGGTTTCCCTTAGTAGAGTGGGTGGTTAAAAGACAATGTCAATGGCATCATCTTGAAGTAATACGGGAGCTGTCTAACGGTCTGTACTTACACTAATATTGGCTGGAAGAGATGCAACTATTCATGTGAGCTTGGACCAATCATTATTTCTCTAAGGAAACCAAAATCAAATCCATAAAAATATGCAAAATTCTTAAATCACTAACTTTGGAGTTGGTGTATTCCTGACACACTCACGATCACTCAAGGCTTGAGGATTTGAGGACACTTAGTTTTGGAGATCTTGAGAGTCTTAATTAACTTATTAAACGTGTCTTCATTAAATTAAAGTATGGAGCTCAGTTAGACCTTTGGATTATTAGTTTGTTGGAACCTTATTTAGACTTAAGTTTAAGACTCAACAACATCTAAGTTACACTAATCTATGGTCAAGACTCCTAAATAATACAGATCTAAACAAGTCTACATACACTTACTCTAATGACCATGAGTCTTTTCTTGTACGGTGTAAGTGATATGCAGCTCCCCACCTCAGAAATGACAAAGAAACAACCCCCCTTAACAAGGTAACTCTAATGAACTAGTCCAATAGCTTTTTCCTCGAGGAGCGGGGTATCCCTTTCTAAGTTCAAGTGCAATCGGCTCAAGAAGAGGGGAAAGAAGAGAATGGACCATGACAAGTGTAGCCATGTATCCATGGGATCCCAACCAGTGTAGCTACGTCTCCCACTGCAAACTTCATGAGATGAGAAGGTATAACATAAGCTTTGCTTTATTTTACTATATACACTCCACCAGGCATTTTCTTTTCAATCAGACCTGTCCATTTTTTTGGAGTTTTCTTTTGCACTTTTTTTGGATGTGCATATGTACAACATATCTACATGGTGCAACATATATACATAAGGACTTTTTCTTCTTGAGCCAATAGACTATCCCTCTTTTCAAGCATTATTGCAACCCACAACTCCTGTCTTTAGACCTCAACACCACCAGACCAAGTTGAGATGCACTTCCCTCCTTAAAGGAAAATGAGATGTTCTGCTTAGAAGAACTACCTTTGTATGCTACACCCAGGCCAAAGGAAACTGCCTCCTCATCACCTCATCCTTAGAGAGCTATGTTAAGGTGCTGGTGCAAGTAAAGCCATTGTCCGTGAGATTCATGTGTGCATTGTTAAGTGTTCTTATTAGGCTCATCAAGATGACATGTGAACATGGCCTAGTGGACTCAATGAATTAAGTCACTAATGGACCTGAAAAGTCTTAACACGAAATCTTTTAAGGTTCCTCTTATTATTAAGTGGATTAATTTCTTAACTAAGCTCCATTTTCCAATTTAATTCCAGACTAATTTAAATGTCAACCATGATTCAGAAGAATGTACAAATATTTACAACGATATTTTTATGCAAAATATTTGAAAATGTACATTTTTTTAAAAATGTTTGAATGCATGCATGAATGTAGAAGTTTTGCAAACTATTTACAAACATTTACACAAGGATTTTTGCAAACTTTTATTTTTCAAAAATTTTACAAATTTTTTGTACTATATACATAAATTTGATACAAAAATATTTACACATATTTTACAAGCAAAGCATTTTTACAAATATCTGTACAAAAATAGTTTTTATAAATAGATATGCATGTGTAAGAAAGAATTTTATGTACAAGAAAAAGTTTTAAATAGTTGTGATTTTTAGATAAAGGATTTTAGCGATTTTATTTATAGACACACTCACACAAAGTACGAGTTATGGCTGAAATATATATGTAATATATACGACACCCCCATATACTTAGCTTGAACATATAGGGAAGTGAAAAGAAGAGCTTTACTTCAATGATGAACAAAAGAATAGAATGAATAGAAGTTGGTGATCCCCCGTATACTTAGGATTAAGTAATCCTATGTATAGAAGACTATATACAAAGGGGAAAACTGAGGGTTAGGATGTACAGGGTTTATCTGCCCTATGCTTAGGGTAAAATATCCCTGAGTATAGGCAGCAAAACAGAGGTAGAAAGAATCAAAAGAATAATAAAAAATCTGACACCGCCTCATACTTAGGGTAAAGTGCACCCTAAGTATAGAATAATCACAAGATGTAACTGGGTTGTTACACTAAAGAATGAGGTGATATAGACATCTGGATCTATACAAGGAAAAAGACAGTAATAATTAGGCACAAGATGCAACTGATGTGAGTCAAAGACCACATCTTGTGCAAAATGAATTGGAGTGACGTCAACAGTTAGCGGATCGTGATCTAGATATGGCTTGAGTCACTGAACATTGACGCGAAAGGTGGACTCAGTTGACATCTCAGATATGTCTATACTAACATTGTCATGCATCTTTCGAACCAGGTATGCTCCTTTCCACTTCCTCTGTAATTTCCCTAGAAATAATTTAAGCCTGACATCAACAACCATACTCTCTAATCTCACTCAAACTGCTTATGGTTGATATGAGAATCATGCCATTCCTTTATTCACTCCTTATATTGCAGGCTGTTTGAAAAGGTTCTATCTCTAAGCTCCTCTAGGGCTGCCAATTCTGCCTTTCTTTTGTTCTCCTATACTTCTTGAATCCAATAATATCTTAGTGACAACCCATAGTGACTTATGCTTAATCTCAACAAGCAAATGGTAGGGCTTGCCATAAAGGAGACGAGAGGGAGATGTACCCAAAGAAGTCTTGAAGGAAGATTGATATGCCCAAAAGACCGAGTCCAAAAGATGTAACCAATCCTTTTGGTCTGGGCGGACTACCTTCTGCAATATATTCTTGATCTCCTAGTTCGATACTTTAGCTAGACCATTGGTTTGAGGATTATATGGAGTGACAATTCGATGGTCTATGCTGAACTCGTTAGCAAGTGCCTTTACCTTATCGTTGATAAAGTGAGACCCTTGTCAGATATCAACACTATAGGCACCCCGAACCGTGAAATGATATTCTTCCCAAAAATTTACAAACAATCTTAGCATCTACGGTTTGGGTGAGTATAGCCTCAATCCAATGACTCACGTAATCAACAACCAACAGAATGTACTCAAATCCCTGAATCTTAGGGAATGGACCCATGAAATCAATGTCCCATGCATAAAAAATCTCACTTAAGAGAATGGGTTGCATCAGCATCATATCACGCTATCCACAGGTGCCCATCCTCTAACAGTCAGTACACCTCTTCACGAATCATCAGAATCCTTGAAGAGGGTAGGCCACCATAGGCTATATTGGAGCACTTTCTATGTTGTTCTCTTCCCAGAATAATGTTCTCCTACCTCAAGCTTGTGGCAGTAAGTGAGGACGTTGTGGTGCTCCTCCTGGGGAATGCACCGATGCCGGATGCTATCCCCTCCTTCATGATAAATGATGGGATCCTCCCAATGGTACGACTTGGCCTTCGCAAGGAAAGTCTCAAGTCACTATCTGGGCCAACCTTATGGAACTTTCTTGACAACAATATAGTTCACAATGCCAACGTAATATAGGAGAGAGACGATAGCAAGGATTGCATCATCTGGGAAGGTCTCTATAATGGGATTAGTTTGCTCAGATTCCTCAAGATGTTCCAAATAGGAGAGATGATCACCCCCACATTCTTGACTCCAGGTTTATCCTTAATCTCAATATCAAACTCCTAGAGTAGAAGAATCCATCTAGTCAGTCTCGCTTTGGCATCCTTCTTTGCCATGAGGTACCAGATGGTGGTGTAATATGTGAAGATAGTCACTTTGGATCCAAGAATATATGATATGAATTTACCCAAGGCAAAAACTACAGCTAGCATATCTTTATCCATGGAAACATAGTTCCATTGAGAGGCATCCAATGTATGAATACCATAGTGAGTGGAAAATGTTACTCCATCCCTCCTCTGTCCCAGTACGACCCCTACGACAAAATCGGAGGAATTCGTCATGATCTTGAATGGTAGAGATCAATCATGCTAGTTGAGGACAATGCCTCAACAACTAAGCTCTTGAGAGTCTCAAATGACACAAGACACTTATCATGTACAATGAACTTGATGTCTTTCATAAGCAGGCCAATCAATGGTTGGGCAATCCTGTTGAAGTTGTGAATAAAAAATTGGTAGAAACCGACATGCCCCAAAAAAGATCGTAACTTCCGTAAGTTGGATAGTGGATTAAGTTTCCTGCGGATATCCACCTTGTCCAGATCAACCTCCATGCACTTATTGGAGATTATATGATCAAGTACTGTCCTTTGAGTCACCATGAAGTGACTCTTCTCCCAAGATGAAAGAAGATGGACCTCTATGCATCGATGAAGAATGTGGTCTAGGCAATCAAGACATGCATCAAACCCATCACCGTAAATCGAAAAGTCATCCATAAAGACCTCTAAATAGTCACCCACTATGTCCTAGAAGATGGACAACATGCACTTTGGAATGTTGCGGGGCGTTACATATACCGAAGGGCATCCTTCTGAAAGTATAAGTCCCAAACGGACAGTGAATGTCATTTTGTCTTGGTCCCCGGGCGCTATGGCCACCTGATTGTATCCAGAGTACTCGTCAAGAAAGCAGTAGCGACTCTTCCCAGCTAGCCTCTCTATAATCTGATCAACAAAAGGCAACAGGAAATGATCGTTCTTGGTGGCTTGATTCAATTGTCTGTAGTCCACACAAACACTCCAAGAAGTGGGTACCAGGGTAGAAATCTCCTCTCAAGACTCACTTACAACTGTAGTGATGTCTATCATCTTAGGGACTACATGGAATGGACTAACCCACTTGAAGTCTGAGATGGGGTAGATAAAATTGATGCTCCACCATTTCGATATCTCCTTCATAACCACCTATAGAAGATTCAAGTTCAGTCGTCATTGGAACTCACGCGATGGCTTAGCGTACTATTCGAGATAGATATGGTGGGAGCACAGGGCCAGAGTTATCCCCAAGAGATCATCTACACTCCATCCTATTTCTTTGTGGTTTCTTTCAAGAACCTCCATCAGATGAGATTCTTTCTCTCCAGTCAAATTTGCTGAGATGATGATTGGGTACATCTCATGCTCACCCGCAAGGAATCTATAATTCAATGATTGTGACAAAGGCTTCGGCTCTGAATAACTGGGAGCTGGCAAATTTAGCCTCTGAAAGGTCTGTGTGAAGGCAACTAGATCTGAATGTGAGAACTCTCACTAATCATGCAAAACTGGTGAAGATGACTCTGTTGGTATGTCTGTACTCGGTGTTGGCATAGTCTCCACCCTAGCACTTAGCTCTGTGGAAATCAAACAAGGTAGTAAATCATCAAACTCTGTCCAGTCTATGTCTGAATCCGGAGGATCTGAATCAGAATCACATGACACAAAATCTTCTTTGATGTCCTGAACATGATCGTCACCCTCAAAAGTATCCTCGACCAAGAGTGTGCTCTCAGTACTCTCCTCTACTAGAAGCTGTGAATCTGTGGCATCTAAAGGTGAGAGAAGGGATCATGAAACAAGTTTGGACCAAGCGGCTTCATTATCAGTAATCACAAAGTCACACTCCTGGTGGACATCTCGCTCTACCTCTATCGTCTACTCTGCATTACTAATCTACTCCAAGCTAGCTGAATCTCGTGCTCTCATCTCATCAATCGTATATATTTGTATACTCTAGCCCTCGACGCGAAAGTATACCTTCCCACTATCATGGTTGGATACCGCCTTGGTTGTGGCCGAAAATGGGAGTCCTACAATGATGGGGGTATCAGTCACAGATTCAGGGATCTCCATGTCAAACACAACAGAGTCCACAGGGAATTTCAGGCCTTGAATTGTGTCGACTACATCCTTCAACAACCCCTTTGGCCTCTTGACAAATCTATTAGCAAACTGAAGGATTGTCCTTCTCTATCGAAGAGGGCCGAATATGAACCACCCGAGTAAGGTTGCCGGAAGGAGGTTGATAGAAGAGTCGTTGTCTAATATAGTACGATCAAATCTCTATTCATGAATGTGGCATCTAAAATAGGGAGCTCTTACATATGGCCTCTTGGATGGTAGACGGTTCTGAATAGAAAAGCAAGTAGCACAGGTCAGCACATGGATTTCTTCCTAATGGTTCCTTTTCTTCATGCGAATAGTGGTCTTCTATCTTAAGTTTCTCTAGAAGAGAGGGATGTGCTGAAGTGCCTCCTGTAGAGTCAGCTGGATATGGAATCTGTCAATAATCTGCTGGCTGAACTCTAACTACTGATCTTTTTTGGATTTTCTTTTCTATTCCCCTTTGCCAAGTGGTGTTCTTGGGGAAAGGGGATGGTTGGGCCTTCCTCAGATAGAGGGCTAGGAAGAGGTTCCTAATACTGAGAAGGCATGGAATCCATACAAGTATCATCAATCATCACATATGGACTTCAAGATGAAGAATCTTTCCTTTATTAAATTTTTTAAGTGTTTTCATAATGTCTTGTGGTGCAGATATTGGAGAAACTACAACTGGAATGGAAGGGATGGCATCAATACCACCAACAACATCTGTCTCTGCGACATCAACACCGCGCTCTTGCTCAACATCATCTTTGATTCTGGCGTCATTACCACCCGCTGCACCTGGAGAAACGATGGCCTCAGTATCATCGACTAGATCAACGTCCTTGGTGGCTTAAACACCACCGTCATCATCATCATCCTTAGCAGCTTCAACATGACTATCCTCCTCGTCTGGAGCTCCTGGATCCTTGTGGTGTCATCGCTCAGACGAGGTACCGCTGGCTGGCTTCCTACCGCTTCTAAGTGACACAAAAACAACATCAAATGTTTATGAAGCAATGTCGGCCAATAACTCACTAGGAGTGGTGGTCTCTATAAACTTTACCTTCTCAGATTTTCTCTTTAGGTTATTTAGGTTGGGATCGATCTGAGCGGGTATGGTGACCTTTCCTTTGATGATTTCTCTCATCTCCTGACGAAACCCGTCCTTCCCCCGCCTAAAGGATGCCTGCTGATCTGCAAATAGATGGGCTAAATCATCAAGGACTGGGTTCTCATAGGCTAGCCCATGAGAATCGGATTGGTTGCCTCTCTGAAAATGAGGCTGCTGCTGGGACTGATGAGGGGGAGGCTGAGAATACTGTTGAGGCTGCTGCTGGTGCTGCCTCCACTGCTGTCACTGCTAATAGGGATGAGGACCCAACTAAAACAGTTTCTGATGTGGCTGGTGGGAGAATTGGGGCTGCTATTGCTGCTGCCCGAACTGACCCTGAGCTGGAGGCTGCTACTGGGATGAGGTCCCTCCAGTCGACCACCTAAATCCGGGATGATCTTTGCGGATCCCGTACCGCTGTCGGTCATACCTAATCCCGTTGACTTCCATCAACAGCTCCTTCTTAAAATGGGTTGGAGGGAGAACTAGTAGTGGCTGATCCTGCTGATACACCACCATCTGAGTGTCTTGAGATGGTGATGGATGAGAGTACTAGTGCTGCAGCTGCTGGAACGAGTCTGCCTAGATGTGATGAACGTGATAAAATGGGGCGGAGTGCTTGGACGAGTTGCTGCTGCTAGGATCAGCTTGTGACCTGAGACGAGACTAAGAAGCCATCTGTGCCTTTTAGAGACACATGATCTGGGTCTTCATGTCACTCAACGTCCATGCCAACTGATCAATCTTACTCATGCTCTGGCATTGCTTCTTCTCAATGATCTTGATGCAGTCCAGCTTCTTACTGATAATGCCCATGTCAGCGGCCGACGACTCTATCTATGCTACGGCTGTAGAAGACGTAGATGGACATGCATCGACTCGTGCTATCCTCTGATAGGACACGACATGGGGTGAGGTCTTCCCGTAATTGTAGAGCAAGGTCTGGGATATAATTGTATAATTCTTGACCATCTCCTCGTAAATGGCCCAAACCTGGTCTTCGTCTGTGACGTAGTAGTATCCCCCGTAAGAAGCATTCACTAGCTCTACGGCTCTGGTGCCATCCCACAAAATAAGATATGTACTAGATTGGGCTTGGATATGTTGTGATGTGGAGTCAATAAGCTCTCGGAATCAATCCAACGCCTCATGGAATTGCTTATTGGGGATCATGGAGAAATTGTTGATCAAAGCTTGCGCTATGTTCATCCGGTTGAGTGGATAGTACTTGTTCAAGTACTTGGTCCAGAGTAGCTCCCACGAAGTGATGTATCTCCCCAAATGCTTCAACCAATAGGCTGCTCTATTGTTGACATGATTTTTTGCGGTTTAAAAAGTTGGTTTTACCACGTCGTTGTTGTTCCACGCAAAACCACAATCAAACAAATAAGATTACAACTACAAGCATGTTGGAAAAATATGAGTTGTATAGTGCAAGTAGAGGTTCGTATCAGCAGGGACTAATCAAACTCACTCTTTTTGTTCTTCTTTGAAACATGATTCAAATTTTAAATCTATTGTGATGAAAGAAAATTTATAACAGAATGCGATCTACGGTGAAAACACTTATTAGAACTTATATTAAGCAAATGATGGTATGAGTACAACTAAGTAAGGATGTGGGTGTTGATTCACAATTTAATATGGGAAGATGAGATTTACTTGGAAGCTTTCAAGAGAGAATGATGAAATATAAAACTTGCATTGCATATATAGAGTTGACAATAGCTTACACAATAAAAGTTGTTCTTGCAAATTCAACTTAAACAAATTAACTAAGGTAGAAAAAAAAATACAAGCTACAAATAAGATGGGAAAGAAATGCTTCTCTATTTGATTCCGGAGTGAAGACGATGATGATGACAGAGATGGGAGTTTGCGGGGAGATGCGTGGGCTGCTCGCACACACAAGGATGGAGCCGAGGAAGATGGTGGCGGAGAGGAGCTTCGACGAGAGAGAGAGAGACTCGACTGCCTTGGATGAGAGCTTCCAGAGAGAGGGAGAGAAGTCAGAGTCGAGAGGGAATGGTAGGAGTAAGAAGTGCCTCCCATTTGCATGGGAGGGGGTCATTTTATAGATGTTGTAGGTGGATTCCCTTCTCACCTGCACATAAAGACAACAACCATTACCAATGCATATGATTTAATATTTGCATTGGAAAAAGATGCACGGAAAAAGGTGCATGGGGAACATTAGTTTATAATACTTCTTGAGCCATGTGTTGTATGGGAAAGGGAGAGGGAATAAAGAATGTGAATTTTTCACAATGGTTCCTCTTCATTTCTTGCCAACAAATTGTGTATAGCCAAATTGGATTAAATGATCATGCAATCTGTTTGGATAAAGTATTTCAATGAGTAATTGAATTTGATGATCAAGAGAGAATTTGGGCATTAATTTAATTATGCATTTTTAGAGGTGATTTTCTTGTTGTATTTGAAGAATCAATAATATCTGGATTAAGTGATGTTTGAGGTGTATGTATCAGATATTAATGGAATTCTTTATGTATTTTGTATACTGTTATACTAGTATAATATGTACTCATCACACCCCCATGCTTAAATCTTGCTAGTCCCGAGCAAGAATAAGTAATAATGAAGGATAAGGAAAATAGCCATGATAGATCTGGTGAGGGTTTGCAGCAGACATACCCACAAAGTCTTCGAGTTTTCAGTTCTTAACCACACAAATACACAGACTTCAGAAGATTTGACCCATGGATTAATGATTTGTTCGAATTGTCGACTTGACTCGAGTTTTGTAGTTTTCAACAACCTCTCAGTTCCAACAAAATCAGACATGGTTTCAAAAGGTCGATCAAGTCAGCTCATCCCTAAGAAACATGTATTCCCTTTGACCTTGAGTGGATATAAACAGCGTTAGTGATGTTTTAGTTTTCTGAGTCAAGAGAACGAGCTAACAACACAATCTATCAAGGTACCGAATGATTCCCTAGTCATATAGCCTCAGTCCTTACCTGAATTCAGGCATATTCTCTTTTCACCCAAGTATGTCAGCATCAGGAAATATGTCATAATTCTTTGGAAAATAGGACTTATTTTTCAGGGTTTTCCGTAGACCGCTTTGGTCCGTTGCTCTCATTCTTTTCTTTTTGCAGAGCATAACCCTGGGCCTCTTTTAAAAATTTAGGTAGCATCATTGGGCTGCTACCACAGCTTTTTGGTGGAGAAGGGTTATTTGGTGGTCTTCTTTCATTGCTTTTGCTTCGCACATCATTGCATGGTTGGTGGTTTTTGGCATTTGTATTGTGATATGCCTTTTTGTGGTGTTTTTGTTTTGGGTTTGGCATCAAAAGGTAGTATCAGCTTAATATTGACTTTGGAGGCACGATACTGGCTTGTTTGCTGACATACTTAGACTAGAGAGATGATGTTGCTCCTGAGTCAAGTTCCTTCATTAACTATAGGTAAGGTTCAGGCATTGGCACAACCAAGAGGACAACTCCTCACCTCAACTAGATTGTAATTGTATCTTATAAAATAAACTCAATCAAGCTAAGTGCAGTGTGCAATTGCTTAATATCCACTGAAGAGTTTAAGAGTGCTACTAGTTTCTCAGGTGATCTAGATAGATACAGAAGTTCATTCACTAGTAGAGTTAGTGGAACTGAGAGAATAAAGTCCATATGGACCTGAAGAAAGCTTAAAAACTCATGCCTAGTGAAATTCTAATGAAGTTAAGTGGATTAGGGTCAACTCAACCTCAGTCTATGATTTATGCAGTGAAGATTTGATTTCTCAAATAGGATAAAACTAGGAAGGATGCATTTTTGGTGGTTTTCTTGCTTTTGAAAATATTTTTAGAGGAATTTTTGCAAAAGAGAATTTTTTTTTGAAAGAGTATGCAATTTTGAAAAACTATGCAGACACCCCCATACTTAACGGAAACCATGTCCTCATGGTGAAGACAATGTGCAATAGGAGGATCAGAAGGGATGTGAAATGTATTTTTATTTTTGTATGTTTTTTTTATTTTTGGAATGTAATGCAGAAGGGTACCCCCATACTTATCTAATGCAATGCAGTAAAAATAAACATGCGAGCAGTAAAACGAAAAGATACCTGTGAGGGGAGGCTCACGAGAGTGCATGATTTAACGGCTCAGCTAGGTGATGTGGTGGTTCCTTTTTCCTGCAGCAGGTATGTTGTGCAAACAGGCATAGGACCAGATGGTTCAACAACGGGTTTTAGTCTTTGACCATTGACTCTGAAAGTGGCTTCAGTGTTTAGGTCAGAAATTTCAATCGAGCCATTATGGAATACTTAAGTTACAATGTATGGTCCTTTCCATTTCGATCTCAGTTTTCCTGGAAATAACTTCAGTTTTGCATCAAATAGCCACACTTTTTGATTTTCCTTGAATGTTTTCCTCGAAATGTTGGCATCGTGCCACAACTTGATTTTCTCGTTGTATAGCAGGTTGTTATCATAGGCTTGTGATCTCAATTCTTCAAGTTCAGATAAGTCCAATAGTCATCTCTTCCCAGCCTCATCATAATCCAGATGGCATTTCTTGATTGCCCAGAGTGATTTCTGGTGGACCTCTACAGGTAGGTGACACGGCTTTCCATAGACTAACCGAAATGGGCTCATACCTAAGGGTGTGCGGAAAGCAGTGCGGTAGGCCCAGAGAGCAGAAGGTAAGTGTTGGGACCAATCTTTACGATCAGAGCGAATAATTTTCTAGAGGATGGTCTTGATTTCTCGGTTTGACAGCTCGGCCATTCCATTAGTCTGTGGGTGATAGGTAGTTGAGACACGGTGTTCGACTCCATTTTTCTTGAGTAGATTCTTAACTGAAGCATTCAGAAAGTGGGTGCCTTTATCACTAATGACCACCTTTGGCAATCCAAATCGAGAGAATAGGTCGTTCAAGAACTTGACAACGGTTGTGCTATCAGCAACATGAGTGGGAATGGCTTCTACTCAACGAGAGACGTAATAAACAGCGAGAAGAATGTGTTGGTAACCATGTGATGTGGTGAAAGGTCCCACGAAGTCTATTCCCCAAGTATCAAAGATCTCGACTATATGCACGGGTTGGAGGGGCATCATGTTACGACGGGTCATTGTTCCATTAGTCATACAGGCAGGACAAGATTGAGGAAAATGATGGGCATCTTTAAAGAGTGTGGGCTAGTAGAAACCACATTGTAAGACTTTAGCGGCTGTGCGCTTCCCTGAGTGGTGTCCTCCACACCCAGAAGTGTGGCAGCGAGTTAGGACATCGTTGACTTCAGATTCAGGGATGCATCGTCTCCATATCAAATCAGTACCCTCTTAGAAGAGCAAAGGGTCTTCCTAGTGATAGTATCGGGCTTGAGCTTTGGTTTTGTCTTTCTTATGTTTCGGCCAATCATCAGAAAACGTGGAAGTGATACGGTAATTGACGATGTCCGCATACCAAGGGAGTTGAGACACATATATTATATTCTCATCAGGAAAACTTTCAGAAATTGGGACCACGTTATCAGTTGGTGATGATAGGGAGCCTCGATAAGTGATCAACTACAACATTCTTTGCTCATGCTTTGTCTCTGATTTCTAGATCAAATTCTTGTAGCAACAACACCCACCTAATCAGTCTCGACTTGGCATCTTTCTTTGTGAAGAGGTATTTGAGAGCATAGTGGTCTGTGTAGATTATGATATGGGACCCTAAGATGTAAGATCAAAATTTCTCTAGTGAAAATACCACGGCCAGTAGTTCTTTCTAAGTCACAGTGTAGCTCTTTTGAGCATCATCCAGGGTCTTGCTGTCATAGTGGATGGCATAGGATTTTCCATCTTTCCTTTGACCCAATACTGCCCCAACCGCATAATCACAAGCATCACACATGATTTCAAATTCACAGTTCCAATCAGGGGGCTGTAGTGTGGGTGTTTCAGTGATGATTCTCCTTAGTGTATTGAAGGACTCGTATTCTTACTCAGTGAATGTGAAATCTTGGTCTTTTTCAAGTAGTTTGGTGAGAGGGCGGGAGATTTTTGAGAAATCCTTGATAAATCGTCGGTAAAAGCCGACGTGACCTAGGAAGGACCGAACACCCTTTATATTCACTAGTGGACCTAAGTGAGTGATGGTCTCAATTTTCGATGGATCCACTTCTATCCCTTTCTTCGATACGATATGTCCCAACAAAATTCCTTGTTTCACCATGAAATGTGATTTCTCCCAAGATAAGATCAGGTTTACCTCAATACATTTTTGTAAGACTTTGTCCAAAAATCCGAGTGTCTCCTCAAAATAGTCTCCAAAAATTGAAAAATCGTCCATAAATACCTCCATAAAATCACCAACCATGTCAGCAAAGATACCCATCATACATCTTTGAAAAGTAGCAGGGGAACTGCATAATCCGAAAGGCATGCGTCGAAACGCATAAGTCCCAAAAGGACAAGTGAATGTGGTTTTGTCTTGATCTTCCGGTGCTATGGCAACTTGGTTGTAGCCAGAATATCCATCCAAGAAACAAAAGAATTATTTTCCGACTAGTTTCTCAATGATTTGGTCTATGAATGGTAGTGGAAAGTGGTCTTTTCGTGTAGCCTTATTGAGTTTTCTATAATCGACACAGACTCTCTAAGATGTTGCCACCCGAGTAGGGATATCATCTCCTTTCTCATTTTTCACAATTGTTAATCCAGCTTTCTTGAGGACAACCTGGAGGGACTAATCCAAGGACTATCGACTATCGGATAAATGATGCCGGCACTCGACCACTTGTATATTTCATTTTTCACAACCACTCATAGTTTAGGATTCAACCGTCTTTGCATTTCTCGAGAGGGTTTACTGTCATTTTCTAAATATATGTGGTGTGTATAGAATGACGGGCTTATTCCTTTCAAATCAGTTATTTTCCAACCAATATCCTGAGAATTCTTTTTCAAAACCTCCATTCGTTGGCTCTCTTGCATATGATTTAGGTTGGCATTGATAATGACTGGTAGAGTGTGAGCATCGTCCAAGAAAACATACTTCAGATCTTTAGGTAGTGGTTTTAATTCAACAGTGGTTGTCTATGGAGTCAGAGTTGTAGTGTTTCCTGAGTCTATTACAGAAATAGTCTCAAATGGTGGTTCTATCATGGGCATGATCATGGTTGAGGTCAATGTGAGTTCAGAGTCTAATGTGTCCCAGGCATTATCAAGCTCATCAATTTCTTGTCCAGTGAGAGGACATGGTGGAGCTTCTAGTGCGAGATTCAGATTGTATGTGGCAATTTCATGAGAAGTATTTTTGTAAGTGGATCTAGAGGTGTTTAGACTAACCTCTAAAGGATCTTTGGTTAGATGGATGGGAGCAAAATCATTTTGTATGTTGAGAACATCACATCTTTCTATCCAACTACAATCTTCAGTCTCAGAATCAATAGAATTGGGTATGATCTCAATAGGGACGGTTTTGCCATTGATTGAAAATTCGACTTTGCCCCCCTCATAATCAAAATGTGCCTTAGCTGTAGCTAGGAAGGGTTGTCCCAAAATGATGGGTGTTTCACTCAGTGTGTTGGGGGAATCCATATCCATAACAACAAAATCCACAGGAAATTTATGTCCTTGCACTGTCACAATAACATCTTCAAGAAGTCCTATTGGTCTCTTCACAGTGCGATCCGCCATTTATAAAATCATTGAAACAGGTTTTAGTCTCCCAAAGTCAAAGTGTTCTAGGATGGCGGTAGGGAGAAGATTGATTGAGGCGCCATTATCTAATAAGGTGCGCTCGAAGGTCAACTCACCAATTGTGCATTTAACCAAGGGTGCCCCTGGATCTTTTTTCTTGGGGGGCAAGAATTGGGAAATGACATTTGATGTGGCTTGAGGAAGCACATACTTTTCTTCTTGATTTTCCTTTGTCTTTTCTCTTGTTTTCCTTTTTGGTGTGCATTTTTCCTTTAAGAAGCGGGAGAAGGCGGGGACTTGTTCGAGGGCTTTTAAGAGCGAGATTTCAATGACAATGTCCGAGAATAGTTTTTCGAGCTCCGGATCAATGGTGGAAGATCGAGGTTTTCTTCGGTGAAGAGCTCCGGGAAAGGGGATAGCTATGTATGGGGAAATAGGAAGGGGCATGGTTGTCTCAGTTAGCTTCTCTTCATCATCAACCTCCTCCTCTATGTCAATTTGATCCTCTGAAGCTAGCGGTCTGGTGTAGGCAGAAGTGGTTTTCCCATTTCTCAAAGTGACAGCATTAGCAGATAGGTTTGGACGGGGTGGGGTTTTGAAATTGAATTGATTTCTAGGTGCTTGTTGTGGGTTCCCTTGGTTTGTCCTAGAAGATGTAAAGAATCCTTGATTCTGGTTTTGGAAACCAAGTGGTGAGGTGAAAGATCCGACAAGTGGTGGAGTTTGAAGTACTCCAGATGAACTAGCCTTGTTGGAGTTGGGATTCGGCAGTGGTAGAGGTGACAAGGCTGGGATATATGATCTTATATCGGCAAACTGTCGGGCATTCTCAGAGTTTTGGCTTTTTGTTGAGCTTCAGTGGCCTGTTGTTGTGTTATAGCCAGTTGTTGTATTGCTTGTGCCAAGGCATCGAAGTTAACCGCAGTGGTGGAGGGTTGGGTAACAGGCGGTGCTATCGGTTGCCTGAGTTGGGTGTGATTTTAAAAATGATAGTTGTTCTGTCCATTCCACCCAGAATTTGATTGTTCTTTCCATGTGTTGTGGTTATTTGAATATGCTCCTCCTTGATTTCTCTGTACCCAGTTCACAGTCTCAGGATTTATGTCTTGATCATGGGTGAATGTGGTGTGATCAATTTCATGGCTAGTGGATTTATTCATGGCCAATTTTTCTATGGCTTGAGTCATGAGGTTCATTTGTTTTGAGAGGGTTTCCCATTTGTCAGGATTTTCATTGCTAGATCTCTCATGATCAATGATATTGACTGTCCTCATGTTCCCACTATATTGTTCAATTGAGGAACTATTCACCGAATTGTCAGCCATATTTTTAAATAAAGTCCAAACAAAATGTTCATCACGGCTGATGTAATTTCCATCGCAGGAGCCATCAGTCACTCTCTTAAACGATAAATCTATGCCCTCATAAAATATCTGAACCAATTTCCATTTAGGGATTGCATGATGAGAGCATTTCCTTTGTAATTCCTTAAAATGCTCCCAGGCTTCGTGGATGGGTTCTCTGTTTTTCTAGGTGAAAGATGAAATAGCTTGTCTCAGGGCGTTGGTTTTTCCTATGGGAAAGTATTTCTTGATAAATGCCTCTCTTAAGGCGTCCCAGGAGGTGAGTGGAGTTCCATAATTTCGAAGCTATTGGAGTGCTTTGTCTTTGAGTGAGTGGGTGAAGGCTTTCATGTAGATGTATTCTTTCTCTACCCCAGGGATACCCATGGTGTCACAAGCAGATCAGAAGTCTTGGATGTGAAAGAAGGGATCTTCAGAATCATTTCCATAGTATTTTGGGATTAAGGAGAGTGATGCGGGTTTTATCTCAAAGTCTCCTACTTCAGGAGGGATTTGGACCCAATGAACTAAGTCCTCTGCAGCCGGGTTGTAATGTGTGCTTATGGGCGGTGGTCGGATGAGAGGTGCAATGGTGTGGCGGATTGTGGCATTTTATTCTCTCAGCAGTTGTAGTTGATGCAAGATGAGATCCATAGGGTTTGGTCTTTCTTCACCCATGTTTACTCAGTCAGATGAATTCTCAGTTGAAGGAGATGGGTTTGCTTTTCTTCAATAAATCGGGTCGTACTCTAATGGTTGTCGTACTGGATTTTTCAGAGACCTACGACCTAGCATACACAACACAATACAACAGACAATTTGTTGATTCACCAACTCGCACAAAAATTGCCGCAGAAGCGGTTATCTTTTCGATTATAATTTAGCAATTCAACAAAAGTTTTCAGAGAAATTAGAGTCCTTAAGGATGAGGTGGGTGTGTAAGATTGTGAGAAATCGATGTCCTAATTCGGCT
This sequence comes from Ottelia alismoides, assembly GCA_037367405.1. Lineage (NCBI taxonomy): Eukaryota > Viridiplantae > Streptophyta > Magnoliopsida > Alismatales > Hydrocharitaceae > Ottelia > Ottelia alismoides. The sequence goes on from JAZKJV010006286.1 coordinate 548,996, forward strand.
GGGGGATCCAGGGTTGGTACTCAGATCGTTAGATCTACTTTTCCCACAAGAACCTGTGCCCAACGTGTCGAGGAGTTACGATTTCTCTCTGCAATCCCACGTAGCACCAGGGATTTTTTGTCACTATCCAAGGGTTCTATGTGCTCGTGATTTTTGTATCATACACGTGCATCAAATCAAGCAAACAGAATTTTCCCACTTTCTGCTCGGGCCACTGCGGTGGCCTTTCAAGCTTATCTTTTTAAATGATCAATACACGATTTGGTGGTCTTTGAATTAGATTATCAGAGGGAGAAGATCACAGAGATGATGCAATCAAGAACTCTTTTTTATTTTTTTTCGGTTTAATTTGAAGCACAAACAAATGCAAGAAATTTTAAAAACCTAAGATGCCTAAGAGAAAGAGGGACTCACAGTGCCTGCACTTCTGGCGCTAATCCGTAATGTATGTCCTACTGATGGCGAGCTTTTCCGAGAAGGAGGGGAGGGAAATATTTTTTTTTCAAAATACAAGTTTGCTAAAACAAAATGCATGAAAATACAAGTTTTTTTCTTTTTGAAGCCTAAGTACCTGCAAAACAAAAAATACACGGATTAAATAATTGAAAATGAGTAGAAATGAAGAAGAAAAAATTGCAAATGTTGCCTAGTCCCCGGCAACGGCGCCAAAATGTTGACACGATTTTTCGCGGTTTAAAAAGTTGGTTTTACCACGTCGTTGTTTTTTTACATAAAACCGCAATCAAACAAATAAGATTACAACTACAAGCATGTTGGAAAAATATGAGTTGTATAGTGCAAGTAGAGGTTCGTATCCGCAGGGACTAATCAAACTCACTCTTTTTGTTCTTCTTTAAAACTTGATTTAGATTTTAAATCTATTGTGATGAAAGAAAATTTATAACAGAATGCGATCTACGGTGAAAACACTTCTTAGAACTTAGAGTAAGCAAATGATGGTATGAGTACAACAAAGTAAGGAAGTGGGGGTTGATTCGAATTTTAATATGGGAAGATGAGATTTACTTGGAAGCTTTCAGGAGAGAATGATGAAATATAAAACTTGCATTGCATATATAGAGTTGACAATAGCTTACACAATAAAAGTTGTTCTTGCAAAATTCAACTTAAACAATTAACTAAGGTAGAAAAAGTACAAGCGACAAATAAGATGGGAAAGAAATGCTTCTCTATTTGATTCCGGAGTGAAGACAATGATGATGACAGAGATGGGAGTTTGCGGGGAGATGCGTGGGCTGCTCGCACACACAAGGATGAAGCCGAGGAAGATGGTGGCGGAGAGGAGCTTCGACGAGAGAGAGAGAGAGAGAGACTCGGCTGCCTTGGGCGAGAGCTTCCCGAGAGAGGGAGAGAAGTCGGAGTCGAGAGGGAATGGTAGGAGTAAGAAGTGCCTCCCATTTGCATGGGAGGGGGTCATTTTATTGATGTTGTAGGTGGCTCCCCTTCTCACCTGCACATAAAGACAACAACCATTACCAATGCATATGATTTAATATTTGCATGGGAAAAAGGTGCATGGAAAAAGGTGCATGGGGAACATGGGTTTTAAATACTTCTTGAGCCATGTGTTGTATAGGAAAGGGAGAGGGAATAAAGAATGTGAATTTCGCACAATGTTTCCTCTTCATTTCTTGCCAACAAATTGTGTATAGCCAAATTGGATTTAATGATCATGCAATTTGTTTGGATAAAGTATTTCAATGACTAATTGAATTTGATGATGAAGAGTGAATTTGGGCATTAATTTAATTATGCATTTTTAGAGATGATTTTCTTATTGTATTTGCAGAATCAATAATATATGGATTAAGTGATGTTTGAGCTGTATGTATCAGATATTAATGGAATTCTTTATGTATTTTGTATACTATTATATTAGTATAATATGTACTCATCATCTATCTATTAGAGAGAAAGGGAATGCTATCATCTTGATGGTGTCCTCATCTACAAATTGGTCATGGATGCTGTTGTAGATCATCTCGAACTCTTCTAGATGTAGGTGCATCTCCTCGGTGGCAAGCCCATAGAACTTGGGAAAGAGCTGAATGGTTTGCGGAAGATGCTTGAAATTGCCCAGAATTGCTGGCAACTGGATCCAACATTGTATAAGAGTTGCACTAAGGTTGTGCAACTGTCTTATCGGTTAAGGCTGCTTGGTTGGCTCTGGCTGCTGCTCCAGCTCTTCTGGTTGGTCTCCCTCTCCTCCCCCACCAACGGAGATCTCTCCACCTGCTACTTACTATTGATCCTCTCTATTATCTCGCATCTGCTCTAACTTTGACAGACCTCAACCATAAAATCTCCCTGATCTCTGATCTGACGCTGCATCGTCTCTAGAGAGGCTAACAAGGTATTATTGATGGCACCCTAGTCTATAACATAAGTGGTGCTCTAGGTCTATTCATCAGTGTGTCTGTCATTGCTAGCCATCTCTTGGGTCTTTGTAAAGGCAAAAGACCCGAACTCAGGTGCCGTCAAATGAACAAATATCTGTGCTGGACTCTGTTGGGGCACCTCATGACTAGAAGAAGGGTGGTCAAGGGGGAATAGGGCAGAATCGAACTCGGGTTCAGAGAGCTGGTCCAAGCTCTCCAGAACCTGCCTAGATGAATGAGTCGGAGTTCTCAAGAGCGGTGCTACCAATGTCAACCGAAGGGTCCTCTGACCCATCATCATGATCTGGAAGAAATGCAGACGGGATCTGGAAATAAACAATATCAACAATCAAACCCCCAATTCACATACGCAACGCTGAGTTGATGACCCTAAAGGTTTGGTCGTTTATCTTGTCAATTTTATTTAGGTGATAATTCAGTCTAGCAGGGAGATTAAGCGAGCTGAGTAGGTACCCGATGCTCCCAAGTGACTGGCCCAATCTGAAAGATAGATCTTTCCTAGTCAATACTAGTTGCGGACCGTTTACCGACTAACCGATCAACTTGCTCTATTAAGGATATTGTGGTCTACTTTATCGAAGACCGGAGCGATCGTCACTGGACAATGACTAACCCCAAGACCAGTAGTCTAACGAGAGTTCAGGTGTGGTCTAGTCTAGTGTGCGGGTCACTTTCTCGTGCAAGTAAACCAAACAATGGGGGGATGACTCTCCCAAGACTGATTTTAAGTGAGGTGTCTTTTACGATCAAGTTTGTTCAACAGTCCTAATTTTATGGTTTTCTCTTTTTATGGTATTTTTCAAAATAAAGCAAACGCCTAACAAATTTTTCGATCTCCTGATTATTTTAAGTCCAAAAATAAGGGAGAAGTCGAAAAAGTTGTTGCGCGATCGAACACTATGATGCATGAAAAGTAAGAGATGTGTACCTGTCGTCGACACTCTACATGTAGGGTGGTCCGCGCATAAATTTAAAGGCAAAAAGTAAACTAAGATAAATGATGACGAAGAAAGCGACCTCAGATGAGAAACTTCTAATAATCGCGAAGAACCAAAGTTAGCTAACTAAATCAAGTCCGGAGTTCGATCTTGGGAACCACTCGGTGTCCACCTCAATAGGTCTTGCTTGCTCTGTATGTGGTTCCTCATGGTACGTGGACTCGAGTCTAATTAAGATAACTTTTTCATTATTAATTATTAATAAGGTCCAATTACGAATCTATAGGTGCATGCAATATATTAGAGATTGGGCCTTAAGCAATTACGTCGCAATCAAAGAAATTCCTAAATCTAGGGGTCAAATTCTTTGATAATCAAAGGAATAAAAAGGTGACAAAATCAAAATCGGCCAAAACTACTGTGAGGTCCCCCAAGCACACCGGTGCTCAGTGAAACAAACCCCGATAAGAGAAGTCCAAAATGTCTGAGTGTCCTACTCCTCCTCCGGTACAAGTATCATCCAAAGTCATCCCAAGGCGGTTCCTTGCACAAAAAGCATAACAGAAGCGGGTCAGAAACAAGTATAATAGATAGATAGCAAAATATGCAAAAAGAGTGAAAGGACTACTAAGACGTGCTCCTCGACAATGGTGCCATTCTGTTGGCATGCTTTACGAGTCAGGTAAATTATCAGATAATAGCTAGGTCGTTGTGACCCAAATCGCATAGTAAAATCAACAAGAAAATAAGAGAACCACTCAGATAAATCAATCAAAGCACAAAATCCAATGTTAACAGTCTGTTATTTATTTAACCTTGTATAGTGACTAGGGTCGAACACAAGGAGCATAGAAATGTATGAAGTAGTCCTACTCAACTAATAAAAACATATTTTGTGGTTTCTAATTATGCATATTTTTATAGTTTTCAATTAAAGAAGGCAAGCAAGAAAATAGGAGCAATGAACACACAAGGAAGCGTTTTCAATTTTTTATTTAGGTCAAAATGACTCTAAATTGGGAAACAAAAATATTTTTTGTTTTTTCAAATATTCAGATGTTTTTAATGATTTTATGCGATTTTTCCAATTTTTATGTATATTTATAAAAATCAAACAAAGGCTAAAATAGAAAAACAGTGCACAACCTAGACTAAAAGGCAAGTTTAGAATACCAAATATGTCCTAATGCCCTGGTTCTGATTTTTATGAAAAAGTAAGTAAAATATCTAATTATAGAAATTGAGATCCTATTTTTTATTTTTTTCAGATTTTTTAATGATTTTTATAAGTTTTTTAGATTTTTCATCTTTTTAAGATTTTTATAAGGGAGAAGGCATCAAAAATGGAAAGACGAGCACACAGAAGTTTTTATAGAATTTTTCAGATAATTTTTCGAATTTTTATGTACTTTATAAAATAGATAGGGCATATTTATGGGTTTTTTATTTTTAGAAAATATCAATAAAACTAAATAATTCACAAAAATTACCATAAATACTACATGTTAGCAGGAGCTAACTGTAATTTTTATGGAATTTTGGAGTTAGTTAGGTATTTATTTGATTAAAAACAACAAATACAGCAAGCAGGGACCTATTCGTAATTATGCAAAAGTTGCATGCTAAATAATAACACAATTAAAACTAAAGGGCATGATCTGCAATTTATCCATACAAACACGCGTAATGCACATGACACATGCTCAGAGGGACATCAATACAAATACTAAAAAGTTCCCAATCAAAACGTAACATCCATGGAGTACAGGGAATATAATGCAAATAAACCATTGAGCACGTGGAATTACATGTGAGTTTAGATACTTAATACTAAAATGGAAATATAGAGAAGTGTAAGGGTCTGACTGTAAAATGCCTACGCTACAAATTTATTTAATGAACTAGATAACAAAGCATAAAAACACTAAGGTAAAAGAACAATATACCCCGCGGGGCATGTACGTGGCGTGTGGGGGTCCTAACAGTTCTGATCCTCCCCTGGAAAGTATCTGACGGTGCAGATTTGGTCGGGAACATGCGCATCAAATGACACCTGCAAAGGCTGATCCAACAGTCCTCATGGGGTTGTTGTCGGGCGGCACTGCTGGAATCTGGCACTCCAGAACAAATCATACGGTGTAGGATAGGGCTGGAAGAACAAGGCCCAACTGAACTTCGACCAATCGTGGGGGATGATCCACGCTACTAATAAAACTCCCCACAAGTCTGGTCGCAGAATGACTCCGCATCGAAAGGGAGGCTCAGATGGAGAATCGGGCGGTCGTATGTATAAGTTTGAGGACCCCCACATGCGAAAGGAAGAGGGGGATCGGGGTTGCACTCCGACCTGAGTTATTGCTGTGAACGATAAGGGAAACGACGACGAGGTGGGTAGTTAATCCCCGACGGACAGGGAGGATGGAGATCAAGCTCTATCACGCTCGTGTGAGCTCGATTCGAGATGGGTAGGTAGCGAGGGAAGGTGAGGCGTTTGTCGAGGGATCGATCGGTATGGATGGGTGTGGATGTCGAGGATCCAACCAGCTGGTCGGAGAAATTGGAGGTTCGGCGGAGATAAATGGAATGAATCAAACCAAAGGTAAAAAGAGAGAGAGATAGAATAGTTACCTAAAGATTGAGGAGGACTCCTGAGCTCCAGATGATGATGGTCGTCAAAGTTATGGCCTCAATCAAGCTATAAAAGGCCGGAAGGCTAGACGCCTCAGCGCTCGACGACCACGTAGCTAAACTGTGTGATTACGCAACCAAACTCCTATCGAAAGATGTCCTCTGGTAGCTATCACTGAACTAAAGGTGTATAGGGGTGGAAGAAGGGGTGAGGCATGATCTTAGCTACAATGGAGGCGGAAGACGATACTATATAGGATGCTCGAGGGTCTATAAGGATCGGCTAAAAGCACAAAACCCTAGAGTGATCCGGATCAGCTAAGGGACCACAAAGATGTCGGATGTACGAGGTTTATCAGGTCCAAATCTCAAGGCAAATAGACACAGAGGTGAGCTAGAGAAAATAGAGAAAAATCTCTAGCAAATGCTATCCGGTTCTGACCCGGGAAGGAGGAGGGGTCGACCGGAGGTCAACAACCGAGCTGGACCAATCAAAAAATTCGATTTTACAAAATATTTATAAAATCAGTAAAAATAGTAAATGAATTCAAAATAAAAAATGCATAAAATTAAAAATGTTTTATACTTTTCAAACTATTTTTCTGTGGTTTTTAATTATTTTAATAAAAAATAAATTATTGTATTTACAATATATAGTATTGTGTACAGGTATAGTATAAATATGTATTATGTGCAATTATTTTTACTTTATTATTTTTACATAAATACACCAATTTTGTATTTTATTTATTTTCAACATATTTTTATGAGTACAAAATAATTTTTATTATATTTTTATGCTCTATTTACAGGTGTGGAATAAATTGGGATTAAGACATATATACATATATTTCGTACAAGTGAGAGAGGATTTTATTTTTATTTTTCTAATTTTATATTATATTTTTTATTTTAGGATTATTAATAAGGAGGTAGAAAGAATATTTTATTTTTATTTTATTATAGATAATTATTTGCGAACATAGCTAATATGTAGAACATAAAGTAAGCCATATCTCTATCTACTTATTTTATTTAGCGATCAGGTGAAGGCTTGACCTTCTCTTGAGGTTCAGGTCACTCTGTATTTATTCTAAATATCTTCTTCCTTTTACTTTTCCTTTATTCTTTTATTTTTATACAAATACATGCTAATTATATAGTATTAATAGATGCATGCATAACACTAACTTATTATATTTACACCTATTTACATGTTGCTTTCCCAAAATAAATAGTTAAAACAAAAGAATAAAGAGTGAGAACCAGGGATTCATCATTAACTGGCCTTAGTCACTAGGGTTTAAGACTCAATAATCAACACTTCCCTAATTTGAAATATATGAGCGCTATATTTCATTCTTAATCTCTACCTTCTAAGAATATGAGCAACACATCACTGTCAAAACTACATGAATGATGAGATGAGTTGAGCTTTCACTTGGGGGACTAGGACTAGAGATTTGAGTTTACGCCTGATTTAATGCTGCTCAAGGATGGAATAAAGTTAATAAATGCTTGAAGAAACCCGAGTATTGGTAAAACCTAGCTAGCATATGAATAAGTTCTCATGCTATCGTTTGATATTGACCTAAGTACCAAGGTGTGATGAAACTAAGTAAATTGTTGATCAGTGTGCTCCAGCTTAGTATAAGTAGCGGAGCTAGACAAAAATAGAAGAAAGAAAAAATGAAAAGAAAAGCTCTCTCTTCAAATTGAATTACATAGCGCTTCAATAAAAGACGAGCGCTCCCAACCAATTCAATGAGTTCACTTGGACCAAAATGTTAGGAAAAGAAGAAAATACACAATCCTATGCCCTCCATTATCTGCCCCTCCATCTACACTTTCAAGTGTGACAAACTAATGAGATAGTGGATTGAATGCGAGAAAAGATATTCCCTAGTCTTGAGGATTAGGGTTAGAGGAGAGTCTCAAAGACATGGACCTAGGGAGACATATCAACATGACTTTCATGATTACAGTACACTACATGCCCTATACTTATATAATATGTACAAACAGAGAGCCTGATAATTAGAAAAGATGGATTCTATTTGACTAAAGTATGTTTGAGGCCAGAATTTTAGAATCACGTAAATTACTGGTCCTTGTCAAATTACGCCTTGAAAATTCACATGCATTGTCGGGAATTAATCCGACTTCTTTATATTTTATATGCTCAAGGACAAGTATAGTTTAAGTATAGGGGATGATGAATCTATGATTCATCATATTATCTATTAACTATTATGCACCTTTATTAAATAATTAAATAAAAGTTCTCCTTACTTCCTCTTTATTAACCATAGAACCACCTCTTGAAAATAATCATAGTTACTGTATAAAATTAACCCCTTTCATTTTCTTATTTTCCATGTTTTTTTCTTTTTAAAAACTCCAAAATATTAAATTAAATATTATAGATGTTAATTTCAGGCTTTAAAAGTAATTAAAAAGAAAAAATAACAAAAAAATTTAAAACTAGTGTTTTTATTTATAAAAAATACTTCCAAAATTTTCGTTTTGTTTGTTTCATCTCTTTTGACATTTTGTCCAACATGAAGCTTGTTGGTCTCCTTAAGATATAAAACTTTTATGTTTTGAATTTTTCATAATTTTGCATCCTTCTATTTCTTTTTATTTGACCTTTATTTTTAAATTTCTGGATAAATTGATTATGCCATGTGATGCTCTCTTGAGCTGCCACTCAGCTCATCATCCTTTGCGCCATGCACCTTTTCAACCACCCTTGGATCCCCTTTCCCTGCTTCCATCTCAATTATTCCTGCATGCTTCACCGTAAGCCATATGATCCTCCTTCCTATCCTCATCAGCACCGCCCACTCCTATCGTCAACCCCACCGTTGGATGACACCGCATCCAATGTCCTAGAGCTATCAACAACTCCTTCTAGCACCCACACCATAGGATCAATGCGTCCTACCTCATTTCCATCGTTCCCCAGTGCCATGCTCATCGCCGTGGAGCAGATTCTTTGATATGATCTAACCTGCTCCCTCACTCCTTTGACGCATCCATTGGATTTCAAGATCCAATGTCTAGGACCCCTTCTTCCTCCTTCAACATCCCACTCCCTCGGTGTTACACGTCGTTGTGCCCGCTTCCTCGTCCATTTTTAGCAAACTCCTCTGACACCCCCTTACAACTTAATGGAACCTCCACATAGCCCTAAGATTCGTCATACTTACACACCCTTCAATGATCCACCTCTAACATTCTAGGGCCTTTGATCAACATCACAAACCTCGTCTCTCCATCTCTTGTAACCAATCTTTGCCACCTTTATAGCCACCTACTTGGCCTCCATTCTCCGTCATCCACCAATACACGGGTTGAGGCCCAACTTATAGCAGAGGGTCAAATTGATGAGGAAAATATGACTTTCATGCCCAAGTGTCGACCCTTGGTTTTCAAGCCAAGTCAACCCTATGTAGTGCCGGAGCACGTTGAGCGATGACCAGAGATTTGCAAGAAGCTCAGCACAAGCCTCCTCCGCCCAAAATCTGTCTCTAATCAGGTAAAATCCTTAGCTATGTCCTTCTTATTTCTTCTCCTTTTTATTTCGATGAACACACACATACTCTCATTCGATTAACTACTCCACTACCTTGACTATACATCGACGATCCGTGCCAATGATGAATCCATGATTCATTAACTTTTCTGTCGCATTTTGTCTTAAAACTATTAACAAATACATGTAAATATCCACTAATTCTCATCTTTTAATAAATCATCATTCATGTATAAATATCCAATTTTAAGCACTGAAATTATGTAAATAAATAAAGAACAAAAAAAGAAAGAAAAGGCAGATTGAATATATATAAATATATACAATATGACTTAAAACATAAATATAGCTGTAAGATATATTTATAGCCTAACCCCCGAGACCAAGACAGCATGGATTGGTCGACAAACCAATAAGTACGGGGAGATAAGGAAAGAAAACCTAAAAAATAAATTAACACACACATATACACCTTCTACTATTTATACAATAAATACAAAACTTTAAAGATTTTTAATTATTTCATATGAATATAATTTTCACTAAACTCTTCTCCTAATTATTTCTAAAAATATATATAAAAATATTAAAATAAGTTAAAAATATTACCCTGTATATATGCCAAGAAACGCAGCCTGTAAATTGTCAAAATCTCAACTTCTGAACATCATAACTTCCTCATACGAACTCCAATTTCACTCTAATCACCTTTAAAGTTCATAAAATAATATTCTCTAATTAATAAAGGTGGTTTCATCGAATTCGGAGTCCGTTTGCAAAAAGTCAGTTTTGGGATCAAAAGACAACGGGGTTTCTGGGCTATTTATTTTATAGGTTTTTTTAATTTTATAATTTTTAAATTATTTCATTATCTTATAGTTTCACCCTAAATTATTTCATAATTTTTGGATTTTTATTTATTATTTTAATAAAATCAAAAACCTTAAAATATAGGTATAAATGAACTAGAGAACTTATACCTCTATTTATTAAAATATGTAAATTAATTTATTAAAATCTATAAAAATTCACATAAAACTTATTTAATATTCTAATAATTAAGAAAATATAAAATTAATTTTTTAATATTTATTTATTAAAATAAAAATCCAAAACCTATTTATAAATACATTTTTATTAATTTAATATTTATATTTTAATTAATATTTATTATTTATTAAAAGTAATTAGCCCATAAATTAGAGAATTAATTTATATACATTTCTTGTATTTATACTTATTTAAAATAACTTCATTTAATATTTAATTGCTAATTTATAAGAATATTCAGCCTCTGGACCAACCAGGTGCTGACACTTGTCAGCACCTGGGGTCTTCTTCTCCAAGAAGCAGTTGCGCCAGGTTTATTCCAACTAGCCTTCTTCCTCCAATTTTCCCGCGCATCTCGAGAACCTTCTGGCCGATCCAAACCCTCGATTCCCTTCTCCTAACTACCCACTACGTCGCCAGCCGTCAATCTAAACTTGGAGCCCACGCCAACCATCTATATAAGCTCTTAAACCTCCGCCATTAACAACCAACTCTCCAGCTATCTGAGACCCCCAGATCTAGAAGCCCGACCCCCCAACTTCTGAGCCTCGTTCCGGCCCACCTGCGGTGGTGACAGCACCTTGGAAGTGCCCGCGAGGAGGAGGCGACGTCGGAGGAGGTTCCAAGGATGAGCTAAGCCTTGCATCGCCGCCAACGCGCGTCCAAGCTCCGGTCAAGGGTCGCCCGTCGAGCAACGTTTCCAGGTAATAAACCTAGAATCCCCAAACCTCTTCCTCCATCTTCTAGCTTTTTATTTCTCGATTTGCGTGCATCGATTAGCGACGTTAATTGCATCTTTAGGTAGCTTAACCATCCCTCTTAGGCGCGTAATCAAATTTCATTTCAAACCACTTCGAATTTGCTTCGAATCGCACTTCAAACTCATCGCCATCTCCACGTCATTGCGAATAATTTTGGGAACCGATGTTTTCTCCATGATTTGATCTTGCAAATCCTTTACCCCTGGGCCGATTCCTAGCAAATCAAGCATATAAATCTCATGTTTGCAGATCAGACGTCAATTGGGAGCCATTCTCAAGGCTTGGAAGCTTCAATCTTCATCGTAATTCATACCCAAAGGTCGGTCGCCAGGACTGCAACAACCTCCAGGTGCCGAGACCGTCGTTTTCATCGTCGCTCCACCGCCGCTCTGAGGCGCCGCCGCCAGAACCCTACCGCGAGCGAGCTCGAGGGATGGAGGAGCCACCCCTCTGGCCCCACCGGAGAGCCAAAGATGTCGTTGATTGCTCTGGAGAACTCCGAGAAGGGACCCTCGTGACCAGGCTGCCAACAGACCTCAAGAACAGACGAAGCACAGGTGCGCGACACGTGCGCACCCGCATCCGTCCGATCCGCGCCGGCACGTTCTAATTTCAGCCGTCAGTTGTGAACTGGTGGAAAATTTACAACTTTATCCCAGAAGGTTTTCCAGACTTGTATCCCGCCCAACAGGTTTTCTATATTTGCATTTAGGTCCCTCCGTTGGGACCTAAATGTAAATATTTGTTATTTTTGTTTACAGAACAGTCATTACCAGACCTTTTTGAAGAAATTATTATATAGTTTTTTTCGCGCTTATGCCCCTGGGCTGTAGGGGCTGTTTTGACCTCGTTTGACCTTCGTTCTTGACGATATTTTTTGGGGTTGTTACGCAACTACCCCATCTACATAGTATTAAGTTTTCAAGATTTTTTATCGTGTTTTCATTGTGATTTGATTCTTCAAATTTCGCCTCATTTTGTTTTGGTTTCTTGTGTTGTTCGAGCTCGCTGCTCGACCTATGATCACCCTACTATATTTTACCACCTATATAATATCCACCTATTATATAATAAATAAATATTTTTGAAAAACATTCCTTTTTGAAAATTAAATAAAAATTTGAAAAGAATAAAATCAAATAAAAAATATAACAAAAAAGGTGCTCTCTTACTCTGATCTTTTTAAGAAGAGATAAAATAAAATCGCCAACAACAATCTTTTCAAAAATCAAAAGCATTTTATTCTACCTCCTTGAGTTCGACCCAGGCACACTCACCTGGATAAATAATTAGTGTAGATTTTCTCTTTTGGAAAACCGAATTTGTTTGATAAGTTGAGATCATTCTTGTTTCGCGGCTTTTTCTACATCGACCACGTTACTTTCAAAAAGCCGCGGAACCGATTTTCAGCTTTATCAAAATGGCGCCGTTGCCGGGGAGCAGTCTCACCCGAATGTCTACCATCAGAGACCGCAACATTCATATCAGAACCCTGCTCATTTTTCACCACATTATTCTTATCAGCAGCCGCAACAGTCTTCCTCCACACCTCAGCGATACTCCCAGCCTTCCTCCTCTCAGTATTACACGCCAAGGCAGGAGAGAGGAGCAAGCCAAGGACACCACACCGAACCAGAGATGTATTCACAGGCCCAAGCACTCAACCAGATCATGGACATGCTGAGTACGCTCCAGAACGCACAGAAGATTGAAATGGAGCAGGTTAACCGTCGTCTGGACGAGTTAACCGTGCCGAAGACCACTCTCCCAGCCCAGCCTTAGATGAACCGGAACAACAAGAGGAGGCATCCACATCAGGTAGATGACACTACAAGTACGATCTCTTTTCCTGAATTTTTATCTAACTTCATTCATCTCAGGAGCGGTAGATCACCACAAACACCTGCTGGAGAAGAGGAGAGGGTACTTGAGGAGCACAAGCATAACCATGATTCTGAAGCCGAGGAGGAGAACCAGCAAGATAATGAAGACCATTATGCAGAATGAAGAGACGGCAGCGATGCCAACACCGCCGATATGGATACTGGCGACTTAGACGATGACATCACGCCAGATCAGGCAGCGAGCCCCGACAAAAATCTTTCTTCCCCTGTCTTAGAGAGTTTTGTAAATAATTCTGAGACTCTCGATGTACAAGCTGATTCCTCATTGAATAAAAATCCTGATTTTCTGACTTCTGACTTTATTCCTTTTCCCTATGCTTTGTTTGGAAAAGGAAAGAAAAAGACCAAAAATAATCTTGCATCTCCAGAGATCGAAAAACTACTCAAAGATCATATCTTTCCGAAGATCCTGCTTCATGATGCCTTAGATCAATTTCCTACACTTAAGAATCAATTGAAAAACAGATGCACCACGCGTAGGAAAACAGAGAAACATGTTTTGACTAAGGCTACATCCTGTGCAATACAAAACAAGTTACCGAAGAAGAAGAAAGACTCAGGTGCACATTATGTCAGATGCGAGATCGCAAAAGCCGAGTTCGACCGCACTCTATTAGATAACGGTTCCTCGATCAATCTGATACCTGCTTCCTTACTCGATAAGCTCGAGCTAGGTCCTCCTTACAAATCCTGTGCGATCCTTGAGTTTGCTGATAGATCTGTAAAGAGACCTAAGGGTATACTTAGGAACGTTATCGTAACCGTGTAGGGTCTGCAATTCCCAGTGGACTTTGCGGTCCTGGACATGAATTGCCCTGCACAGTTACACCTTACCCCGATCATTCTCGGGAGGCCTTTTCTAGAGACCGCAAAGGCTCTCTTCGATTACGATACAGGGAAGGTATCTTTTCGTGCCGAGGGCGAAAAGGTTCATATAGAGATGGCGAGAAAATCGAACACTTTCAGTGATGCATCTTCAGATTTTCTGAGTTCTTTAGCTTCCTGTGATTACATGGATGAGGTCCGTCTTGACGACCTCGAAAGATATCAGGTAGAGACCCAAGAATGTTTGACAGAGGACGGGTCCGAGACCTCAGGGGGTGATTCTTCCGACGGAACCTTATACTTTAGTCTGGATGATGAGAAGCAAAAGGATCATATTTCTGACAAAATTAATGCAGATCTTTCAGATTCAGAAACTCTACCCAATTCCTCCATCTCAGATGATTCAGAGTTTCATTTAGCTGACTTATTCTCTTCTGATCATTCTGAGGAGTTGGATGATGTCTTGAACATCTTCTGTAGTCCGACTCTAGAGCACATTGAGATGGTGGAGAATCAAATCGCAGACACATCACCAACCGATACAGATCCCCGTACACATACAGAGGATGTTTCGACAGATACAGATATTACATTACCAGAGCTAAAAACTTTGCCACTAAACATGAAGTATGCTTTCCTTGCGGGTCCACATCAACGGTTTCCAGTCATTATCAGCTCAACTTTGACCGATGATCAAGAATCTCGTCTAATGGAGAAACTAGAAAGAAACCGCAAGGCTATTGGGTGGACTATATCCGATCTCCGCGGGATTAATCCTGCTTTATGTGCGCATCATATTTATCTCGATCATGACAGCAAACCCTCCATAGAGTTTCAGCGTAGGCTGAATCCGGTTTTACGAGAAGTTGTCAAGAAAGAGATTACGAAATGGTGCGACGCAGGGTTCATCTATCCTATCTCCAACTCTGAATGGGTTATCCCATTACATGTTGTCCCAAAGAAGTCGAGAATTCATATGGCTAAGACCGAGAGTGGAGAGGAGATTCCAAAGAGAGTAACCACGTCGTGGCGAGTATGTGTTGACTACAGAAAGTTGAACACCAAGACGAAGAAGGACCACTTCCCTTTGCCTTTCATAGACCAGGTCATAGAACGGTTGGCAGGGAAGGGGTACTTCTGTTTCCTTGACGGTTACTCCGGATACAATCAGGTATCAATTGCTTCTGAAGACCAAAAGAAAACCACCTTCACATGTCCGTTCGGCATGTATGCCTTTAGACGGATGCCCTTTGGATTGTGCAATGCTCCTGCGACTTTCCAGAGGTGCATGCTTGCTACTTTTGCGGACATGGTCGGTGATTTTCTAGAGGTTTTTATGGATGATTTCTCGATCTACGGTGAGTCATTTGACGATTGTTTAGCGTACCTAGACCAGGTTCTAAAAAAGTGTTATGAGGTAGATCTGGTTTTGTCCTGGGAAAAGAGCCATTTTATGGTTACTCACGGGATCGTGTTGGGGCACGTTATCTCCCAGCGAGGCATGGAGGTTGACCCTGCCAAGGTGGTTGTCATCAAGAAACTCGATCCACCATCCAACATCAAATAGTTACCGTCATTTCTGGGGCATGTTGGCTTTTATCGACGGTTTATCCAAGATTTCTCCAAGATTGCCCGACCGTTAACTGAATTGCTAGGCAAAGACATCGAGTTTGTGTTAAATGATAAATGTCTTAACGCCTTCCTCACCTTAAAAGAGAAGATAATCAGTGCTCCTGTCCTACAGCCGCCTGATTGGTCTCTACCCTTCTAGATCATGACGGATGCTTCAGATTTTGCGGTCGGGGCTGTATTAGGGCAGAGGAGGAATGGACTTCCCGTTGCCATTCACTATGCCAGCAGAACTTTAGATGATGCTCAGAGAAATTACATAGTGACAGAAAAGGAGATGTTGGCAGTAGTGTTTGCATTAGACAAGTTTCGATCATATCTGCTTGGCTCTAAGATCACAGTATACACAGATCATTCAGCTATCAGTTTTTTAATGGAAAAGAAGGATGCTAAGGCACGTCTTCTTCGATGGATTCAATTACTTCAGGAATTCGATTTGGATATCAAAGATAAACCTGGGGTAAAGAATGTGGTAGCTGATCACCTCTCCCGATTACAGTCAGATCAACCTTCAGATGATTACACGTCAGAGATCGCAGAGAGATTTCTGGATTAAAGCATCTGTGCGGTTACCGAACTTCCGTGGTATGCAGATATAGTGAACTTTCTAGTCACACAGAAAAGTCCTCAGGGTTGGCCAAAGAACCGAGTTGAGAGACTAGTTTCTGAGGCACGATACTACAATTTGGAGGATCCGATTCTTTTTCGCGAAGGGCCAGATTGCGTTTACAGGCGTTGTATTCCTCAGGAGGAATATAATAGCGTTCTCATGTTGTGTCATTCTTTAGAGTCAGGAGAACATCATTCAGGGAAGAGGACAACGCAAAAGGTACTACAAAGCGGATTATGGTGGCCGACTCTTACTAAAGATGCATGCACATTCGTGAAGAGTTATCCAGATTGTCAGAGAGCTATAGGGATAGTCAGTGCCAGAGATACAATGCCAATGCGACCCGTCATTATCTGCGAGGTCTTTGATGCATGGGGCATAGATTTTATGGGACTGTTCCCTTCTAGCAGTGGCTTTGAGTACATACTTCTTGTTGTAGATTATGTTAGTAGATGGGTGGAGGCTATACCCGCACGAACCGCAGACAGTAAGACCATTTGTAAGTTCCTAAGGGAATACATCATTTCGCGATTTAGGATCCCACGTATTCTCATCTCTGATGGGGGTAGCCATTTCATTAATAAGGAGGTGAAAAAGCTAGTGAAACAATACAATATTGATCACAGAGTAGCTTCTCCTTACCACCCACAGACGAACGGCATGACTGAAGTCTCAAATAGGGAGGTGAAATCAATTCTTCAGAAACTAGTACGACCGGATAGGAAGAACTGGTCACTGCTTCTAGATCAGGTTCTTTGGGTATATCGTACTGCTTATAAAACTCCCTTAGGTACTTCACCCTTCAGACTGGTTTATGGAAAGCCGTGTCACTTGCCCGTAGAGATCATGCACAAATCCGAATGGGCAATTCGAGAGATATTGATGGATACACAGAAAGCAGGGGCCAAGAGAAGGATAGATCTGAACGAGCTGGTAGAGATTCGAAATCAAGCATACGATAACACACTCATCTATAAGTACAAAGTGAAGAAATGGCATGACAGACATATTCGGCATAAGAGCTTTGTCCCTGGGCAGAAAGTCTTGTAGTTCAATGCGAGATTGAGAATTTTTCCCAGCAAATTGAAAAGCAAGTGGGAAGGACCGTACATAGTTAGAACGGTGCACGACAATGGCAGTATAGCAATATCAGATGTGTCACCTGGTGTAGAGCCGTTTGTGGTTAACGAGCAGATGCTGAAGCACTTCATCGAAACTACTGATCATCTGGCCCGCACTGAAGTGATCTATTTTGTACAGGAATCATGATCATTCTTTCACTACTTCCTGTACAAATTCTTTTGAGCCATTCGTTTCTGGAGAGCTACAACACTTGTATATTCTTCGTAGACCACAATCGTCCCCATTTTTTGCTTGTCTTTTATACTTAGGATACCGGATCCTAAGTATAGGGGGGACCGATTGACCGCTGATTCACGTTTTATATTTTGTTCTGATTCTTTTGTACATCCTTTCTTCTCCACAAATCACTGGTCTCCAATTTTTGACTACTCTTTTCTATACTTAGGATGCCTTATCCTAAGTATAGGGGGGACCGAGTGATTTCGATGATTTCGTATTCTTTTCCTTTTGAACTTTCGTTATTTATTCCTTTCATCCAGTCATCCCGTTTTTGTCTCCTGTGATACTTACGATGACCTTATCGTAAGTATAGGGGGTTGACTGACTTGTACTCGATATCCTTTTTCACCCACTTTTACTTAGCACGAATTATGTCCTTCTTTTTCTCTTTTGACGCTATGAGGACATAGCACAAGCTAAGTATAGGGGGGTGCGTATATATGGTATATATACTTTCGGCCATAACTTGTACTTTTATGTATTTTCTATATCTATAAAATCCATAAAAAGTGGGTACGGGTTAATTTAAAATCCACTTATATTTATATATTATTTATAAAATCCTTGTAAATAAGTAAAATATGTTTAAAATTTGTATTTAAAACTTGTAATTAAAATATATCTTTTAAATTTGTACTTAAAATTTGTATAATGCTTATTTAAAAACTTATTTATTAAAACATGTGTAAAAACCTTTCAATCCATGTAAAATAATTTGTAGATAAAATTTGTAAAATACATTAGACATTTAACTTAAATAAAATATATCTTGTAAAACTCATGAATAAAATCTTGTTTATAAAAATCATAAAAATCCATAAAAAAATACAAAGTACTAAAATTCGTAAAAATTACAGAAGCCTTAAAATCCATAAAAATGAGTAAAATTCAGAAAATACACTTCACAAAAACATGGTTACATTTGCATTCGCATTTTTCATAATAAGTTTGATTTCTGGAACTAAGGACTGAGTCTAGTCTAAAGGATGGAGCTTGATAACGGCCTTTAACTCTCGTTGTAAGGAGCTTGACTAGGATCTGCAATTTAGACTCTTCAGGTCTTCTGACTTAAAATCTTTGGGATCCGTAAGACCATATTCGGGAAATCAAATCATCTGTGCTTAAATAGACCATTTGGAGTCATCCGTACAACTCTGCACCAGTGAACCAATCTTGAACACATGCACTCCGCACTTAGCTCGACCCGCATGGAGATCCGAAGAGCCGTACATCTTGGTAGTGCGTTTCTATCCTTATCTTTACGGAATTGACGTCTAAAGACGAGAGAGATTGGGGTTGTGATAATTGCTTCAGATGAGGGAAGGATCTGCTGACACAATTTTTCTAAGACCTCAAAAAAGGGACGGACTAAGAAGATGTTATATCCATCGAGGCGCAAAGGATGAATGTAGTGCAAGCAAATTACAAAGTCAAAGCAAAGCAGAAGCCACCAAATAAGACCACAATGGTCCAAGCTTCCACCAAAAATGCCTGTACATCTTAGTGGAGACTCAGCTACACCGGTCGGGCTTCACAAGGAGATGCGTCTACACTGGTCGCACTCCACTTCTTTTCTCATTCTTCTAACTTCTCCCTATATTCGATTGTGGACATAGCAGAACTGAACTCAGAAGGGAATACCTCCCTCCCCGAGGAAAGAGTAGTGGGATGAGGAAGCCATAGAAGTGTATAGCCGAGATTGACGGTTTCTTCGGTTTTCTAAGCAGAAATAACTAAATCAATTCACACATTGTACAAGTTGACTTCAAGGATGATAGAGTTTGCGATATGAATAAGTGAGTCTGAACTAGCCGATGAAGTGATCTTGAGTAAGGATTATGGAACTTGAGGACTGTTGAGGACAAAATCCTAATCCTAGTTAAGGTTCCGACTAAATGCTTGTTTCAGGTCCGATCGAGCTCTGTCCTTTGTCTGTTCTCATGAATTGGTTTAGGAAAACAAATTCATTCTAACTTTCTTTCTTTTTCACTTACTTTTTCAAAATAAGTGTTTGCTAAGGGACTAGCAAAGTTTAAGTATAGGGGGTTGATGAATCCATGATTCATTAACTTTTCTGTCGCATTTTGTTGTAAACCCCTTAACAAATACATGTAAATATCCATTAATTCTCATCTTTTAACAAATCATCATTCATGTATAAATATCCACTTTTAACCACTAAAATCATGTAAATAAATAAAGAACAAGAAAAGAAAGAAAAGGCAGATTGAATATATATAAATATATACAATATGACTTAAAACATAAATATAGCTGTAAGATATATTTATAGACTAACCCTCGAGACCAAGACAACATGGATTGGTCAACAAACCAATAAGTAGGGGGAGATAAGGAAAGAAAACCTAAAAAATAAATTAACACACACTTATACACCTTCTACTATTTATACAATAAATACAAAACTTTAAAGATTTTTAATTATTTCTTATGAACATAATTTTCAGTAAACTCTTCTCCTAATTATTTCTAAAAATATATAAAAATATATAAATAAGTTAAAAATATTACCCTGTATATATGCCAAGAAACTCAGCTTGTAAATTGTCAAAATCTGAACTTCCGAATATCATAACTTCCTCATACGAAATCCAATTTCACTCTAATCACCTTTAAAGTTCATAAAATATTATTCTCTAATTAATAAAGTGGTTTCATAGAATTCGGAATCCGTTTGCAAAAAGTCGGTTTTGGGATCAAAAGACAACGGGGTTTCTGGGCTATTTATTTTATGTAACACACATTATTTATCGTTTTTTTAATTTTATAATTTTTAAATTATGTCATGATCTTGTAGTTTCACCCTAAATTATTTCATAATTTTTGGACCTTATTTATTATTTTAATAAAATCAAAAACCATAAAATATAGGTATAAATGAACTAGAGAACTTATACCTCTATTTATTAAAATATGTAAATTAATTTATTAAAATCTATAAAAATTCCCATAAACCTTATTTAATATTCTAATAATTTAGAAAATATAAAATTAATTTTTAAGTATTTATTTATTAAATTAAAAATCCAAAACCTATTTATAAATACATATTTATTAATATAATATTTATATTTTAAATAATATTTATTATTTATTAAAAGTAATTAGCCCATAAATTAGAGAATTAATTTATATACATTCCTTGTATTTATACTTATTTAAAATAACTTCATTTAATATTTAATTCCTAATTTATAAGAATATTCAGCCTCTGGACCAACCAAGTGTTGACACTTGTCAGCACCTGGGGTCTTCTTCTCCAAGAAGTAGTTGCGCCAGGTCTGTTCCAACTAGCCTTCTCCCTCCAATTTTCCCGCGCATCTCGAGAACCTTCTGGCATATCCAAACCCTCGATTCCCTTCTCCTAACTACCCTCTACCTCACCAGCCCTCAATCTAAACTTGGAGCCCACACCAACCATCTATATAAGCTCTTAAACCTCCGCCATTAACAACCAACTCTCCAGCTATCTGAGACCCCCAGATCCAGAAGCCCGATCCCCTAGCTTCCGAGCCTCATTCCGGCCGACCTGCGGTTGTGACAGCACCTTGGACGAGCCCGCGAGGAGGAGGAGACGTCGGAGGAGGTTCCAAGGATGAGCTAAGCCTTGCATCGCCGCCAGCGCGCGTCCAAGCTCCGGTCAAGGGTCGCCCGTCGAGCAACGTTTCCAGGTAATAAACCTAGAATCCCCAGACCTCTTCCTTTATCTTATAGCTTTTTATTTCTCGATTTGCGTGCGTCGATTAGCGACGTTAATTGCATCTTTAGGTAGCTTAACCATCCCTCTTAGGCGCGTAATCAAATTTCATCTCAAACCACTTCGAATTTGCTTCGAATCGCACTTCAAACTCATTGCCATATTCACGTCATTGCGAATAATTTTGGGAACCGATGTTTTCTCCATGATTTAATCTTGCAAATCCTTTACCCCTGGGCCGATTCCTAGTGAATCGAGCACATAAATCTCATGTTTGCGGATCAGACGTCAATTGGGAGCCATTCTCAAGGCTTGGAAGCTTCAATCTTCATCGGAATTCACATCCAAAGGTCGGTCGCCAGGACTGCAACAACCTCCAGGTGCCGAGACCGTCGTTTTCATCGCCGCTCCACCACCGCTCCGAGGCGCCGCCGCCAGAACCCTACCGCGGGCGAGCTCGAGGGTGGAGGAGCCACCCCTCTGGCCCCGTCGGAGAGCCAAAGACGTCGGCGATTGCTCTGGAGAACTCCGAGAAGGGACCCTCGTGACCAGGCTGCCAACAGACCTCAAGAACAGACGAAGCACATGTGCGCGACACGTGGCGCACCCGCATCCGTCCGATCCGTGCCAGCACGTTCTAATCTCAGCCGTCAATTATGAACCGGTGGAAAATTTACAACTTTAACCCAGAAGGTTTTCCAGACTTGTATCCCGCTCCCCAGGTTTTTTATATTTGCATTTAGGTCCCTTCGTAGGGACCTAAATGTAAATATTTGTTATTTTTGTTTACAGAACAGTCCTTACCGGACCTTTTTGCAGAACTTATTATATAGTTTTTTTCACGCTTATGCCCCTGGGCTGTAGGGGCCGTTTTGACCTCGTTTGACCTTCGTTCTTGACGATCTTTTTAGGGTAGTTACGTAACTACCCCATCTACTTAGTATTAAGTTTTCGAGATTTTTTGTCATGTTTTCATCGTGATGTGATTCTTTAAATTTCGCCTCGTTTTGTTTTTATTTCTTGTATTGTTCGAGCTCGCTGCTCGACCTACGATCACCCTACTATATTTTACCACCTATATAATATCCATCTATTATATAATAAATAAATATTTTTTAAAAATATCCCTTTTTGAAAATTAAATAAATATTTGAAAAGAATAAAATCAAATAAAAAATATAATAATAAAAAAGGTCTCTCTTACTCTGATCTTTTTAAGAAGAGAAAAAATAAAATTGCCAACAACAATCTTTTGAAAAATCAAAAGCATTCTATTCTACCTCCTTGAGTTTGACCCAGGCACACTCACCTGGATAAGTAATTAGTGTAGGTTTTCTCTTTTGGAAAACCGAATTTGTTTGATAAGTTGAGATCGTTCTTGTTTCGCGGCTTTTTCTACATCGACCACGTTACTTTCAAAAAGCCGCGATGTCCTTCTTATTTCTTCTCCTTTTTATTTCGATGAACACACACATACTCTCATTCGATTAACTACTCCACTACCTTGACTATACATCGACGATCCGTGCCACCCACACCGATCACCTTCCCCTTACTTCATAATCCTGATCATCTCCACCACATTTCAACTTTGGTGTGCCATAGGTAAACCATGGTCCTCTGCTCCACATCACATGGATTCCATTTCACTCACTCCCCTACTGAGTAGACATGCTTCAACTAGTCTAACACCTGCAGAATCCATTCCCCTTCACCGATCAAACAGAGCAACCAAGCTCCAGTCTCCTCTGCCGCCTTTAATGAAGAAGCATCACCATTCCTCTTGGATCATTGTCGTAGCTGTTAATCATCACATGCACCTTTGCATGCCTCCTCCAATTGTTCCCTGCCTTCACATATCATCAGGACATCGATGTAGCTCGGAGGGAGTCGCTAGAGCCCCAAACTCTCCTCTGCCGCCCATAGAGAAGAAAGACTTATATATACCACTAGATCTCGCCTTATAGGGCCTAATCCAATGATCCTTGAGGGAGTTCTTTCCTGCATCCCATTCCCTAATCGAGAAAGTTCCTCTACCATCATATTCATCCTCTTAAGCCTCCCAGCCTTGAGTGGTCCTTCTCCACCATGTTGTGCCACGTGTAGCTTTACATCTGGACCTCGGCTCTACCTCTTGAGCCTAGCATGCATCGTGTAAAGCATGAGCGAGCTAGGTAAATTGCATCCAGGTCCTCCACATCTCTAGGAATTGTAATTGGCTATATCCAGGCATGTGGGCATCATGTGTCATGCTTGGGAAAATTATATCGGACCCCCACCAACTTTACAATGTTACTAATATGCCCCTACAAATGCCCAAATTACAATATTTATCTTTTTATTCTTTGTATTTTCTATACATTGATGCCATTGCACTCTTTATTTAATATCTTGAGTAAACAATCTCCATTTCAGTTGATTTTAATTTCATTGCTAATTTTGTGCCCTTCAAGGTGGCATGCTTATTTTTTTGATTTGATGCCTAAATTGTGATGTTAAATTTTAGATCTTTTACATGTCATCTATTCCTCATTTAAATATCATTCATTATTGTTGTTCATCAATTAATAATGAAATTAAACTGCTTTTTGATTGCTCAAGGATTTGACTATTTTTAGGGCATATTTGTGCTTGTATCGTCATACATCTTTGCACAACATCATGCATCTTTTTTTTGTTGAAAAAACCCAATAAAAATTACATGTTGCTCATTCATGCATCACATTTATCTAGGTATTGCATGAGATTTATTGTTCTTTAAAAATGAAATTCTCATTCTAAGTGTCTTGCATCATTTTCATCATTTATTTTATATTGTTTGTGCATGTTTTGATTTAAGCACTTTGTTTTCATTATGAAGACCTAGATCAGAGAATATAATCACTCAAAGTAATAATTAATTTTAGATTTATTGATGAAAATGCTTGTATCCCTTCATTCGATCTTGGTACACATACCATTAATATTATTATCTACTTATTGAAAGGCATGGTATTCTGCATAGATTTGAAATCATCTCCTATGCTAGTTGATAAAAATGACTATCTCAGTAGGAGATTTCGATGTTCATCAATAGAACGGTTGACACAACAATAGTAACTGGATACGTATGTAAAATCGGAATCTCTCTATGGTTGTATCATCATCCATATTCATAATCATTAAATTGATCTATGGTTATTCATAGATTCATCAAGAAGCTCATCACATCGATCTTGTCTTACATGTCTCAAAAATTGCACTCTCATCATAGCCTGATATAAGCCCAATTCAATATAAGCAATATCCCAATCATGGGAATCAATTAGTAACATAGCGTGCCCTAGAAGAAGAGAATAAGGTACGAGTTGGAATAAAGAGGGCGAGGAAGAGAAAGTACAACAACAACAAAAATAAAGCCTTTTCCCACAATTAAGCAGGGTCGGCTACATGGATTCTTCGCCTCCATTCAGATCTATATTGGGTCAATCTCGGACTTATATCCAAAAAACTAAGATCCTTTCGTATAGTCTCTTTCCAACACTTCTTGGGCCGTCCTCGCCCTCTCTTAGCCGGCTCAACATCCCACCACTCGCATCTCCTAACCGGTGCATCAGTTGACCTACTTTGCAAATGACCAAACCATCTTAAGCGGTTTTCTTGCATCTTATCCTCGATCGGAGCTACACCAACTTTCTTTCTGATTGCATCATTCCGAATCTGATCTTTACGTGTATGTCCACACATCCATCTTAGCATTTTTATTTCTGCTATAGCCAGTCTCTGCAGATGTCTATGGTTCACAGTCCAACATTCAGAACCATAAAGCATAGCAGGTCTCACGGCTGCTTTGTAAAACTTTCCTTTAATTTTTAAAGGAATTTTCTTATCACAGAGAACAGCGGAGGCTCCTCTCCACTTTAGCCAGCCTGCATTTATTCTATTAGTAACATCTCCATCGATTTCCCCATCATGTTGCAAAATAGATCCCAGATATCTAAAAGAATCTCTCTTCTGAATGTTATCGTCACCAATATTCACCTCGATTCCTTCACCATTGCTTCCATCAAAGGTGCATTCCATATATTCCGCCTTAGCCCTACTTATACGAAAACCTTTAGTCTCCAATACATGTTTCCAAACCTTAAGCTTCTCATTTACTCCATCTCAAGTCTCGTCAATCAACACAATATCATCAGCAAATAACATACACCAAGGTAACTCATCCTGAATGTGACTTGTCAACTCGTCCATAATCAACGAGGAAGAGAAAGTGCTAAACAAAATACCAGATAGGACATCGATCATACAAGGATTGATTATACAGATAGGACACCTTTGTGGTTCAAGAAGAGAGTCATTGAACTGGACCTAGGAGATTAGTGTAATGTGGGTGAAAAAAGCTGAAAGATCCGGTTGAGTGGAAAATGACCCATCATCACAACTCATATATTAACATAAAGAAAGAGGAAACGAAAATCATAAAAACTTGAAGACTGCTAGAACTCAAAGAAAGTGAAACACAACAGATCCATATGGCAATCAAAGATAAAGCGAACACCAAATTCACCTACTCAAATCGATGGTGACTGTAAGAGTTCGGCCGTTTATCTTTTCAACTTTTAGAGTTGGGTAATTCAAACAATTATTTAATCAAGCTCTCATGTATATTATCTTAGAATAGTTTGTGTCTAAGTTGGTGAAACACACCTATTTAAACACAAAACTACTTGAATTAGGGTCGGAGACGAGTGCTTGTAGTCATGACCCAAAAATAAGTCCAAGGGCATAGGGCATAAGTCCAGGTCTTTGGGTTCTAATCCTTAAATGCACATGTTTCACTCTAATAGGATAGCATGTGTATAATGTGGGAGTTGTTCTTCTCAAATCAATGAATCTGTTATGTTTTGTTTTAATGTCAACAAGAGTTAAAAATCCTGATTTTATTTAGGTATCACTTTTTTTAATAGTTTTCAAATGAATGTCTAACGAATTTTCCAGTTTTACCCAAGTCTAAGAAATTAAGGGAAGGACTTCTGGAAAGTCAATGCATGAAAATCTATGAATGTATCTAGAGTTAAGAGATGTGTACCTGAATCCAGTAGTCTACATGTACTATTATCCACAGATAAAATAAATCTATCCTCTATGTTTGTAAGCAAGAACTGACTTATCAGGTACTTCTATCATGATGAGCATATTAATTTATTTGACTAAGTCCAATCGATCTATAAGTACAAAATTCTGAAATTAGGATTTTGACCTAGTGCTACCTGGCTCAACCAAATAGAAACCAAGAACTAGGGCTAAAGTATGCAAAACAAAGAAAAAGGTCGGAAAATAGAAAACATGAGAAATAAAATAAAATAAAGGGAAAACATAAAGATTAAAGATGAGAAGGTGAGAAAAACATGAGAAATATGATTGGGTCCCTCAAGTGAACAAACACATGATGAAGTGGACCCAACTAAATTACTAATTTCTGTAAATTAATTATTATTATCTTCTTTTTTATTTTTATGGGTTTTTATTATATTTATTTTTTTGAATCTTTAATTATTTATATTTATGGATTTTAATATTTATTTTATATTTTTTTTACATTTTTTAAAAATTTTAATTTCATTTTGATTTTTTTAAAAATAGATAGTTATATGTAACATATATATATCTTATTTAAGTAATATACATTATATATAGATAATATATCCTTTTTATTTTTAAATAAGTAAATATATATTCAAAACATAGAAAATAAAATGTTTTAGTACATTTTATATTTTTAACAATTTTGGCAGTTTATAGGTGGCTTATCTATTTTTATGGATTTAAAGTAGAAAATATCTCAAATTAAAGAATATAATTACCCAAATTTATTTAAGGTTTAATAAATTATTATTAAAATAAACCTAAAATTATTTTTAGTAGATACTATATAGAATAAAGAAAATCAGAAACAGGAATATATATATGTATATATATTGAGATTTTATGTAGTTTTTGTAAATTCTTAGAAGAATTTTAGGGTTTTTGTGATTTTATGTTTCATATTTTGTATTTTTAGTGATATTAATATATGTGGTATAATATACTATAATGTAGATTATACACTTTTTGGAATTTTTGGACGTATCTTATGGGTTTAATATGCTGAAGTGTGATATATGTGTGTCTTTTTGTATTTTTAGAAAATAAGAAAATTAATTTAAATGACACATGAAATCTATACGTGATAAAAATAAGTCCCATTCATCTATCGTACTACTCCCATTAATTTATCACAATAAAAATATTTAATATGAATAAAATACAAGAAATAAAAACATATAGTTCACAGAGCATGTTTGTAATTATAATAAATCAATAATCCAATTCAAAATATGACCATAGAGTTTAGTACAAATATTGCAAAATTTATAGCACCTTACGTGAGATTACACATGAGGTGGAAGGACTTAATCGTAGTGACAATAAAGCTGAGGAGTCTACTTGCAATTTGTACTAAAAATATTTCACTATGTTTTATATTTACAATATTAAAAACTAAATACAAAAAGGAGGAGGAGTTGTGTTCAGTATACCAAGGTTCCACATGAGGCAGGTGTCGACCGCGAAATTTTAGGGGTGGAAAAATTGTTCGATAATGGTAAATAAGTTATCGTTGCTTTTATCCCCAAAATCCCACGTCAAACAAAAGATATTTTTTCCTTTTCTTGCTACATATTAACCTATATAGCGGACAAGTTCGAACTCAGGGAGGCTACAATTCCCAAGGGTTATTTAATTAATCGAAAATCAATTAAAAGAAAACATGAATCTCAAAGGACAACTATCCTTGGTTTTTGAGATTTTTTTTAAATTTTTTTCTGATTTTTAAATTTTTAGTTATTTTTATTTTGCAATTTTTTTGTAATTTTCAAAAATAACACGAAGCAATATTCACAAGATCAAAAATACACATACCAACTCTTTTAGTAATTTTTCAATTCGTAAAAAAATGCTCAGAAAAATCAATAAAAAATATTTTTGATTTTTTAAAGTTTTGAAATGTTTTTGAGGATTTTTTTGGAATTTTCAGATATTTTTAAATTTTTTTCAAAAATCAAACTGTGGGAAAAATATGAAAATGTGCACAGTCTGGAGTAATTTTGCAACTTAAAAATATTTTAAGTGTATAAACTCGTGACAATTACTTTTAAGGCAAACTAGAAGAAATTAACTATAAATAGGAACTGAAATCACTATTTTTGAATTTTTGTAGAATTTGTTATGATTTTTATAAGATTTTTGATGTTTTTCAATTTTTTTAGGTTTTATAAATAACTAATGCGTGAAAATTGGTAAGAAATTAAAAGACAAATAAATAAAGCCACTCTAATTTTTTTTGGATTTTTTGGAACAATATTTGAATTTTTATGAATTTTGGAATTTCAAAGAGAAAAAAATGACATGTTTTTGATTTTTTAATAATAATAAATGAAGGCAAAATGCAATGAAAATTTTATATTAAGAAGATAATCACATCATGAGCATAGCACTGTTTTGTAAGAATTTTTGGACTAATAAAAACATCTATTTCAATAGAAGATCATGCAAATTCAAGAGTCTGTATAATAAGGACTGAAATGTAATTAAGTTTTGTTTCTGCGTTAAATAAATAACAAAAATATAGCACAAGGGAGAATATGCAATTTTACCAATATGTCACGTGCTTGGCATGTGCTTGAGGCTCTGGCCGGGACTCGTTTATAATTTGCGGAAGCTCTGAGGTACAACTGTACTTTTCTCAAGTTAAATTAATCTGGCAGGGATGCTTTCGGAATTTCTGAAACGTTCAGGGGATGAACATGCAATTGTCCCACCTTTTTTAATCGTAAGTAGCCTCAATCCTAGGGTTTCTTCAACCCTTCGTTCCCAAAGAAAATGGGGGAGGCACACGGGCACCAGGCAATGGAGGAGGAAGGCGGCGCTGCCTGGTGCGACTTGGAGAACGAAGGGCAGCAGGGGTGATGTCCCCGCAGCCTGTGCAAGTTTTTTTTAAATTTTTTTTGTAATTTTTTTATTGTAATGATGTAAACAGTAAATAAATAAAAAAAACTTTTTTTATTTTTTTTGTAAATCCGAAAAATAAGAATAAAAAGGGATAAAGAAATTCTCTTTTTTTTTTTATTTTTTTTATTTTTATATGATCCTGCAAAACAAACGTTAGAGAATAAAAAGAAACAATTTTGTTTTATCTATTTACAAATTAGAAAAAAATGAATTGGGATTCAACGAAGATGAGGGATTCGAATCTGAAAAGACTTTTCCCTGAATCAAGGGCTCAACTCCAAGACACCCAAGGAAGGTGGTGGAAACCATTTATGAATATGTCACCTACCTTGTTTTCTCATGGAATCCAATTGATAGAGAGACTGAAAGGACTTTGTTCTGGCTGCTTGCTTGAGTGATGAACTGGACTCGGAATGAAGGCAAGGCTGAAGACTAGAAGAGATTGGGCCCTCGAGTCCTACCGCAACTAGATATTCGGGGCCTTCGTACACCTAAAGCCGTCTCCTATCTGGAAAATAGAAATAGAACGTGGAGAGATCGAGAAAATGTGATGAAAAATCGAGTCGGTGGCAGACCAAAAATCGTGATGAATTTTTTTTAGATCTAGAGAAATAAAAATGACTATGAAATAAAATAAAAAATGCGACAATCTAAACTACGATTAAACTAAATAAAAGGAAGAAAAATGTAGATCTCACCGTAGGAGCGGAAAAGGACCATGATCGCCTCGACAAGGCCGACTCGCTGTTACCGGACGACTCGGAGGCTAGGCACAATTCTCGACGAAATTTTCTCTCGGAGATCGGGCTCCTCTCTCTAAAGATTGATCAAGTTGGAATGAGGGAGAAGGAGCCATATAAATAGAAAAGATGGAGATGAAATTTGATTTGTTTTTGATTTTTTGGATAAAGAGATAAGATAGATGAAAAATTGAAATGAGCTAAAGATAAATAGATAAAACTATTTACAAATTATCTATTTTATTTGAATTTTCGTCACTTTATTTATTTGAATTAAAAATGTTATTTTTTATTTTTTTATGATGGTTAGTTAAAAATAGAAATTATATACATATACTATATACATATATGACATTATATACAGGGGTAAATGAGGAAATTAGCTTTTTTTATTTTAAGGTTTTTACTATTTTTTGTTTTTCTTTTAAATATTTAGTAAAAATATTTACAAATACAATATGGACAAAATACATGGAAAAATTGCACAAACTACCCCAGAAAACCAACTTTTCAACCGTAACTCCAAAAATTATGAAATCATAGCAAAGCAGAAAATAAAAAAAATGTGTGTGTGTTGTTGTAAATATTTCTCACTTATTTTGTGTATATCTGTATAAAACTAACACTAATTTATTTAAGCATTAATTGACCTCAGATAGAATAACTTTCAAAACCAAAGTTGTAAATAAAAATATGTTCTAATTAATAAAAATGATTGCACAGTTAAATCATGTACAAAATAAAAGTAGCCACACATGGAAAAAGCCACTAAGCACTAATTGAAAGATCAATTCTGGCTCCATATGAACTCAAATTAAACCAGTCTCACTTCCATTGGATTATAAATTAAATTATCTTTAAAATTGGACCCTTATCTCCGCCTACTTTATTCCTGGTCGATCAGGTCAAGTCTTGACCTTCTCTCGGGGTTCGGGTCAGCCTGTATACAGTCTTCCTCTCTTTCTTTTTTTATTTTCTTTTCTTTATTTTTCCTTTATTTATTTATTTATTTTAGGTTAATATTAGTAAGAAGTGTATAATATTTACAGATGCAAATTAGTAAGAATATGGAGTTAGTGTTATATGCAGGTGTTTTATAAAGGATTTTAAGCTAAAATAAATGAATAAAGATGACGAATTGCAGATTCATCATCCCTCTGTCTTACCTTTGCTAGTCCCTTAGCAAACACTTATTTTAAAGAATAAGTGAGGAAAAAGAAAAAGAAAGGGAAAATAAAGAAAGTAGGACAATATCGAGTACTAAACTTATCTTCATAAAATTGTAGTTTGGAGCTCTGTCGGACCTTTGGACTATTAGTGTGTCGGAACTTCTGTGGGACTTAGAATTTTAAAATCGACAGCCTTCAAGTTCTACACATCATTGTCACGGTTTCAGCTCAGAAGTCATCTTAGATCAATCCTCTTCCTAAAGTATACCCTATGAACATTGAACAATCGACTCATATGCGTGAAAGGTTTTAGCTCTTCCCTTCCAGAATGGCAGACTACCATGCAAATCTCCTCTCCAATAACTCATCCTCGGGGAGTCATGTAATTCCTTCTAAGGTCTATCGTGATGTGTTCACAATCGAAATGGGGGAGAGGTTAGAAGAAGGAGAAAAGAACTGGTGGGTGACCAGTGTAGTCACCTCTCCTTGTGAAGCTGGCCAGTGTAGCCGAGTCTCCACCAAGATCTATAGGTTTTCTTGATGCTTGGACCTTTTTGGTCAGATATTTATTTGGTAGTGGCTTCTTTGTATTTGGATTTTTGGTGGTTCTGCTTGGATCTTGTTGTGCCCCTCAAATATAGAATCTTTTTTTTCCGTACATGTTTTGGGGTCTTAGAAAAAATTGTGCCCGGCCGTCCATTCCTTTTCCAAAGTTTTATTTCAACCTGTACTCTGGTCTTTAGATTTCCACGCTACCAGAAAAGAAACTCACACAGTCTTCCAACATCCCGTCTGAGTTGAGCTATGTGCATAGTGCCGGAGTACAAATTAATTCCCTATTCCAGAGTTGTACCCAGAATGAAGAGACCATGTTAGACACTACGAGTCAAACGTTGCACATTGTCATGTGGAACTCAAAGAATTAAGTCAAAGACCTGAAGCTTCTAAAATCTTATTTCTCGGTGAAGTTCCTCTGAGAATTAGGTGGATTAAGGTCCAACTAAGCTCCATTCTTCAATTTTATTCCAGACATAGTTTAAATATCAATACTATCCTGAAAAATGCACATGCAAATGCAACATATGAACAATGCAGAGAGTTTTTTAAGGAAAAAGGGTTAGTAAAATATATACAAGTATATACAAGACTTTTTTTGTTTTTTTGTTTTTGTTGTTTTTTTGTTTTATAATTATTTATTTTTTTGTTGTTTTTTTGTTGTTGTTTTGTTGTTGTTGTTTTGTTTGTTTTTTGTTTGTTTTTTGTTTGTTTTTTTGTGTTTTTTTGTTTGATTGTTTGTTTTATTTTCTTTTTGCATACGTGGATTTTACAAAATTATACACATAACCCCCCAAATAAACGTATTTAAAAGTATGAGTTATGTCTAAAGTATATACACAATATATACGACACCCCCCTACACTTAGCTCGAACTTAGTGATCAGAGAGCGACAAAGGAAGGCATAACTCGTGCTAAGTATAAAAAAGAGAAAAAAACTCCTATGCTACACGGACCCAAAGAAAAGATAAAAAGAAGAGAAGTTAGTGATCCCCCCTATACTTAGGATCAAGTAATCCTAAGTATAGTAGAATGTACAAAGGGAAAATCCGATGACGAGAATGTACAGACTCACAAGGACGTGATATGAACAACATCACCCCCCTATACTTAGGGGAGAGCATCCCTAAGTATAGGCAACAACAACAAGGGTGATAAACATGACGAATATGAACAACACAAATCCTTCATCCCCCTATACCTAGGATAAAGCACATCCTAAGTATAGCATATATACACCCACATACGAAAAAGGGCTGAATGATAAAACGGGAGAAGAAAGAGAGAAACGAAAGGATATACAAGAGGAGTCGATGTATAAAGGTTAAGAAGGTCGAAAGCGAACCTTCTTGCGAGACCGCTGAGGTATGGATTTGACAAGGCGTAGGTCAATATTGGGATCATCGTTAGAAATAAACTGAGTAGGATCGACCAAGAATGTATCCTCAGCGATTTCAGATTGTGCAGGGCTGAACCGGTTAATGGAAGTAGTGTGATCATGTCCTGCCTGGAAAGTCTTGCAAACCTCAAGGTAAAATGGCTCGTAATCATTATCAGAAAAAGTAGGAAATTTCAGTCTATCGAGCCTCTACCGGATCATTATCTTTATCAAAAGGCCCAAATTTCTTTATAAAAGCAATCAAATCAAATTTGGCCTGATCGGTCTCATCTGAATCAAGGTGAATAGGAACGGACTCATCAGTGAAAGTAGTCGAATCATGCTCGTCCTGTCTAGTCTCAGAGTCTGTCTTCCGCTCTAAGGTGTCTATCGTGTAAATCCCACAGATGTCATTAATGCATCGCCACGTACCAGAAGAGGGAACTCCAAGGTCTATACTTTCCGAGTCCTCCTCCTTAAAGAGGAATTCTCGGGTCTCAGTATCATCCATCATATAGCAAAAATCTCTGGTAGTATAATCCTGATCAAAGTCCTTGGGGTTGTCTAACACGGGAAGGCTCTCATGGGGTGCGGGTCTCTGGACGGTAGTGGGTGTAGTGATTAAAACATCGCTCCCAACATCAGAACGGAAGCGAATCTCTCCTGAACCATAAATCAATAATGGCTCCCGCAGAGGCGAGGAACGGCCATTCTAGGATGATTGAAGGGTGCTCCACAAGGGTGGAGGTCTCCATGGGCACTACAACAAAATCCGAAGTGAAATTCATGCCCTGAATGAGAATGACCGTGTTTTCTAAAATACCCTTCAGCCTCTTGATAGATCCATCAGCAAATTGAACTATCATCCTGATTTTCTTGAGAGGCCCAAGACGAAGATACTGTACCATAGAGAAGGGTATTACATTAATTGACAGACCGCCATCAAGGAGAGTGTTATCACAAGAATAGTCAGATATGGAGCAACTCACAAGAGGTGTGGTCATGTTCCCTTTCTTAAAATATGGACGGTGAGAGATGGCGTAGGTAGTGGCTATGGTTAGGATGTGATGCTCAGATCTTGTGTTGAGGAGTAGATAAATCTGTCATGGCCTATTGAATTGGGGCTTTAATGATCTCATGAAGGGTGGCCACCACTACAAGTTTAGTCAACATTTTTTTAAATTTTTGGACCTCATCCATACAAGGGAGGAGGTCAGAATCAACATTTACACGAGGGTTGCCAAGAGAGTCTGTACAGTGGCATCCTTGTGGTCAAGATTGGGACATGGCTGTGTGGGTAAAGGATCGACTATTTGGGTCCCCTACTCACAAAATGAATCAACAACGTGTCTCCCAAATTCTTTTTGGATTTTTGAAATTTTTTCATTTTTTTGTATTTTGGGTGATTTCAAGCTCTCATGATTATCCTTAAATGAATCAATATCCTCAAATAGTGGAGCAGCATTCTGGCTCTCATTTATGTTAAATAGTTTGGAAATCCTCGAATTCATATGCTCCATCATCTGATTCAATGTCTTAAGTATGGAAATCATGAAAGGTGACTCCAAAAGCCTAGGATCGGGTGGGTTGAATGAGGGTGGGTGAAAATCGAGGTCCTATGACTCCTGAAATAATGGGTTAGGCGGATATGCACAAACATCAGGAGGAAGATCCTCCTTGAAAGGGGAAGGTGGATCGTCTGGAGAGTACGAGGTATCTGCGAAGATCGGATTAAAATAACTCCAGTCAACCATCTTCGAAACAAAAGATGAGAGAGCACGAGGGTCAAGTCAAAAGATATGGAGAAGAAGGCACAAATGCTCAGCAGGATCTAGTATGCACACAAGCAATCAAACACAATACAAACCCCCAATTCACCAACTCAACGCAATGTGAAGACCGTGAAGGTTCGGTCTCTCAATCTTGTCTGTTTTAGAGTTATGTGATAATCACAAAAAGTTGTACAAACACTTAGGTTGAATTATGGGATTTGGGCACTAACCTTAGTGTGTACGCGAGCAAATTAAAACAAATACAATGAGGGGGTTACTCTCCCCAAAACAATGATTTTTCCTTGTATTGTTTTAGGGTCGAGTGTTCTTTAGCAGTCCTGATTTTAGCAGTTACCACTTGGTTAAAATATTTTCAACGAATCGCCTACCGAGTGTCCAATTCCTTTTTAACTTATGTGAGTGAAAACAAGGATGGAGATCGGAAATGCCAATGCGCGATTAAAAACGATGATGCATGCAGGGGTTAAAGATGCGTACCTTGTCGCCATCCCTCTACACGCAAGTGATCCGCGCATAATTTAAATAGAAAAATAAACTAACCTATATTATGCAAGGGAACCGTCCTAGATGATAACATCTATTAACGGGCAAGAACAAGTTAATTTGACTATGTCCAAATTACGCTCTACTCTATAGGCACGTAAATTCTTGTTTAGGGTGTTTGGACCTAATTAATTACCTGGATCAAGCAAATTAATTAAAGCAATCAACAGGTGGCTCACAGAATCCACGGAAAAAAAAAGAAAAATAAAGGCGATGAAAACAAAACCGGTGAGGTCCCCCAAGTGCACCGGCACTTGGCGAAACAGACCCTGCAACAAAAGAATGTCCGTTTTATAAAGTTCAAATGCTAAAAAAACTCTCTCTCTCTCTCTCTCTCTTGTCTTTTTTTCTCTTTTTTTCGTCTCCTTCACTTCTTCTTCTCCTCCTCTTCTCACGCTATGATGCGGCTTGGTGAAGATTCAAGCTGCCTCCACGTCGCTTGGGTGCTTCGGCTCTCCTAGGATCGCCTCCTTCGCTCCGCGGGCCCTCGAAAGAAAAAGAAAAGAGAAAGTGTAAGAAACACAATTATCAAATATAAGAAAATGATGAAATGAATGCAGTGGATATGAACAATAGAATAATGTGGTAAATTATAAATAGATATTTACAACCAAGAATAGCAGGTCAAAAGAGAAACCAAACTACCCTCGTTGTGCCTCCCCGGTAACGGCGCCATTTTGTTGACCGTGAAATTTCAGGGGTGGAAAAATTGATTGACAATGGTAAATAAGTTGTCATTGCTTTTATCCCCAAAATCTCGCGTCAAACAAAAGATATTTTTTCTCTTTTCTTGCTACTTATTAACATGTATAGCATACATGGTCGAACTCAGGGAGGCTTAATTTCTGAGGGTTATTCAATTAATCAAAATCAATTAAAAGAAAACATGAATCTCAAAGGACAATTATCCTTGGGTTTTGTGATTTTTTTTATCTTTTACTATTGTTTTTTTTATTTTCTGATTTTTAAATTTTTAGTGATTCTGATTTTGAAATTTTTTTATATTTTCAAAAAAAACACGAAGCACACCAACTCTTTTTGTAATTTTTCAATTTGTCAAAAATGCTCAGAAAAATCCAGAAAAAAATATTTTGAGGTTTTAAAAGTTTTGAAATGTTTTTGAGAATCTTTGTGGATTTTTTCAGATGTTTTTGTATTTTTCCAAAAAATAAACAGTGAGAAAATGTGCACATCCTGCAGTAATTTGCAACTTAAAAATATTTTAACTGCCTAAAACTTCTGACAATTCTCTTCAAGACAAACTAGAAGGAATTATCTACAAACAAGAATTGAAATCACTATTTTTGGATTTTTGTAGAATTTTTTATGATTTTTATAAGATTTTTGATGTTTTTCATTTTTTAGATTTTATAAATAATTAATGCGTGAAAATTGGTAAGAAATTGAAAGACAATGAAATAAAGCTACTCTATTTTTTTGGAATTTTTGAAACAATATTTGAATTTTTATGAATTTTGGAATTTGAAACAGAGAAAAATGACATGTTTTTTATTTTTTAACAATAATAAATGAAGGCAAAATGCAATGAAAATTTTATACTAAGAAGATAATCACATCATGGGCATAGCACAATTTTCTAAGAATTTTTGGACTAATAAAAACATTTATTTCAATAGAAGATCATGCAAATTCAAGATTCTGTATAATACGGACTTAAATGTAATTAAGTTTTGTTTCTGCGTTAAATAAATAACAAAAATGAAGCACAAGGGAGAATACACAATTTTACCAATATGTCACGTGTTTGGCATGTGCTTGAGGCTCTGGCCGAGACTCGTTTGTAATTTGCGGAAGCTCTGAGGTACAACTATACTTTTCTCAAGTTAAATTATCCTGGCAGGGATGCTTTCGGAATTTCTGAAATGTTCAGGGGCTGAACATGCAATTGTCCCCTTTTTTTTAATCAAAAGTAACCTCAATCCTACGGTTTCTTCCACCCTTCGTTCCCAAGAAAATGGGGGAGGCACACGGGCACCAGGCGGTGGAGGAGGAAGGTGGCGCCGCCTGGTGCGGCTTGGAGAACGAAGGGCAACGTGGGTGATGTCCCCGCAACCTGTGCAAGTTTGCAAGTTTTTTTGTAGTTCTTTTATTTTAATGATGTAAACAGTAAATAAGTAAAAAAACTTATTTTATATTTTTTGTAAATCCGAAAAATAGGAACAGAAAGGGATAAAGAAATTCTCTTTTTTATTTATTTTTTTATTTTTTTTATTTTGTATGATCCTGCAAAACAAACATCAGAGAACAAAAAGAAACAATTTTTTTATTTATATACAAATCAGAAAAAAATGAATTGGGATTCGACGAAGATGAGGGATTCGAATCCGATCTCCGACCCCCGTACGCGGTCGGAGTTGAGAGATCGTGGATGATAGAAATAGAACGTGCAGAGATCAAGAAAATGTGATGAAAAATTGAGTCGGTGGCGGACCAAAAATAGTGAAGAATTTTTTTAGATCTAGAGAAATAAAAATGACTATGAAAATAAAATAAAAAATGCGACGATATAAACTACGATTAAACTAATTAAAATCAAGAAAAATATGGATGTCACCTTAGGAGCTGAAAAGACCGTGATCGCCTCGACATGGCCGACTCGCTGTCACCGGATGGCTCGGAGGCTAGGCACAATTCTCGAAGAAATTTTCTCTCGGAGATTAGTCTCCTCTCTCTAAAGATTGATCAAGTTGGAATGAGGAAGAAGGAGCCATATAAATAGAAAAGATGGAGATGAAATTTGATTTTTTTTGATTATTTTGGATAAATAGATAAGATAGATGAAAAATTTAAATGAGCTAAAGATAAATAGATAAAACTATTAACAAATTATCTAATTTTTTGAATTTTTGTCACTTTATTTATTTGAATTAAAAAATGTTAATTTTTTATTTTTATGATGGTTAGTTAAAAATAGCAACTATATACATATACTATATACATATATGACATTATATACAAGGGTAAATGAGGAAATTAGCTTTTTTTGTTTTAAGGATTTTATTATTTTATTATTTTTATTTTAAATAATTAGTACAAATATTTGCAAATACAATATGCACAAAATACATGGGAAAATTGCGCAAACCACCCATAAAATCGACTTTTCAATCGTAACTCCAAAAATTATGAAATCATAGCCATTTTACAGATAATTTAATTTAGAATCCAATGGAAGAGAGATTGGTTTAATTTGAGTTCATATGGAGCCAACATTGATCTTTCAATTAGTGCTTAGTGGCTTTTTCCAAGTGTGGCTACTTTTATTCTATACATGATTTAATTGTGCAATCATTTTTATTAATTAGGACACATTTTTATTTACAACTTTGGTTTTAAAAGTTATTCGATTTGAGGTTAATTAATGCACAAATAAATTAGTGTTAGTTTTATACAGATATGCACAAAATAAGTGAGAAATATTTACAATAACACACACACATTTTTATGATTTTTTGCTTAAGGACACTTATCTCCCCCTACTTTATTCTTGGTCGATCAGGTCAAGTCTAGACCTTCTCTCGGGGTTCGGGCCAGCCTGTATACAGTCTTCCTCTCTTTCTTTCTTTTTTTTATTTTAGGTTAAAATTAGTAAGAAGTATACAATATTTACAGATGCAAATTAGTAAGAATATGGAGTTAGTGTTATATGCAGGTGTTTTATAAGGGATTTTAAGCTAAAATAAATGAATAAAGATGACGAATCGCAGATTCATCAGCAGGCATGCAACATTGATCCTACGGATCTAATGGTGTAGTGTTTTGCCATGTTTGAATGGCTCAGATTAGATTTGGGAAGGGATGTCAATCCGACATCTAGGAGGT
The DNA here is from genome assembly GCA_037367405.1 of Ottelia alismoides. Lineage (NCBI taxonomy): Eukaryota > Viridiplantae > Streptophyta > Magnoliopsida > Alismatales > Hydrocharitaceae > Ottelia > Ottelia alismoides. Next base: position 588,432 of record JAZKJV010006286.1, read on the forward strand.
TTCCAAGAAGAATAGGGAAGACCACCTCCCTATCTTCACTTCGATCGATGATTTCTCCTCCTTCTGGCGTCTTCCTTCACTTATGATCAGCCCATGAGCTTCCTAGGACATCTCCACAATTGCAGCATGGCTCAATGGTGTCCATGCTTTGTTGGAGGAGGCATGGGGGTCTCCATATTCTCAAGGACCTGAAGGTCATATTCTTCGATTAAATCCAACTCCATGTGGCTCCTCATGTTGTATTTCTTGCACAAGAATATTCAAGGCTCGAAGGCGAATTACCTTTATTTGAAATGAAGCTGGAAAGCATCAGATATGGGGTGAATGATGGATCTCCAACAAACAGTGGCTGATAGTGATTAGAGTCGCTGATTTATACTAGATCGGGTTGATCTTGGCATAGGGGATCGATGGGGAAGTTGTAGCATGCATTAGGTGGTCGGGACTGTGGTTGGAGAATGGTGGAACAATGGCCAAGGCTGAAGCTTCGATGAACTACATATCTTGAAATTTACACTACATGAAATCGAAATCATTGAAATATATGTGAGGCTATGCAAAGAATTGAAAATGAAACCTAATTAAGATAACCTAGACGCTTAAATTTGGTTGAGACCAAATGAAGATCGGTGATGGTGGCTCAAGCTATGACATCTTTATCCACGCTACAACTTAGAGGGACATCTTTCCTATAAATATAGGGCATGCTCTAGAGTGATTATTGGTGATACAAATGCTCAAGAGGGGGTCAAAATTGGGTTTGAATATGAAGGGTTCGTTTTATAGAAATGGCAAAGGTGCAAGGTTCGAGTTGAGGTTATGTGTAGATCAGAAGGAGCTGGTGGGAGACATGGATGTTGAGAGATTAATGATGTCATGGTAATTAGAAATAGTGAAGGGCTCGAGAAAGAAGAAGGCATGAAAATGGAGTGAAAAAATGGAGGGTGGTTCTTGACGAGGATAAGGTACAAGGAGGCATATGGTCAATGTAGAGGGTGTTGAATAGGCAGGTCAACACCTGTTGTGTCCTAATTGGTCCACATAGGACCAAGTTAGGACAAAAGAAAAAGCAAACTTAAAAAAATGAAAATAAAATAGTAAATGATTTTATTAAGTAAAACTCAAAATATGAAATTGTATATTATTTTACAAACTATTTTATCATGATTTTTATTTGCTTTTATAACAATAATTATTGTGTGTTAGTATTTAAAACTACATATATAGGTGTGTGTGTGTGTGTGTGTATGAATATGAATGTTGGCCTGTGAACCATAGACATGTGCAGAAAATGGTAGTATAAGGTGGATGTATGACACATACATGTAAAGATCGTATTCAGAACGATGTATTCAAAATGAAAATCCTTGTCGCTCTGATCGAGGATAAGATGCGATAAAATCACTTAAGGTTGTTTGTCCATTTGCAAAGGAGGTCAGCTGATGCACTAATGAGGAGATGCTAGTTTTGGGTTGTTGAGCCGACTAAGAGAGTATGAGTAAGGTGTTGGAATGATACTATACGAAGGGAACTTAGACTTTTGGATCTAAGACCAGGAATGACCCAAGATAGATTTGAATGTAGCAATGAATCCATTTAACCAGCTCTACGTAGTGTGGGAAAAAGGCTTTGTTATTGTTCTTGTGTATATATGTATATATAGATTTATTTTATATACTATTTTTATTTTGTATTTTATATACATAAAATCATATTTACATATTTTATATATTTATAATATTATTTAATATTTATTGACATATTTTTTTTTGTATTTTCATAATTTTATTTACATGTATAAATTATTACATGTATGTACATTATAGGTATAACATACCTATATATTTAACTTTATAATTCAGTTTAAGTGTATTCTAAGCCATTGTGTTTGTGTTTTAATATATTTTATATAATAAATATAGTTATTTAAAAATATAAAAATGTAAAGAATAAAATAATAATCAATTTGCACAAATGCCCTAGTACAATAGTATCGTAAAAAGCTAGCTTTTGTATCTTAGTTCCATTTTCAATAAAACCACCTTCATTAGATAGATAATTTAATTTGAAATAGAATGAATGTGAGTTTGGTTCAATTTAAGTTTAATATGGAGTATATATTGATTAATGAATTTTTGTTTATGCCTTTTTAATCTGTATGTACCATGTATACTATGCATGATTTATTTTGGCTATTAATTTTCTTTTTATATATATTATTGTGTATAAGTTTCATGTTGAAAACTTTGTTATTTGAGGTGTGTATGAGTATGAATGAAATAGTGTATTATTTTTCTATACATAGTGTACATAATTAGGGGTTCTTTATATTTTATGCAGTATTTTACTCTTATCTCCCCCTACTTTATTCCTGGTCAACTTAATCAATCTTGACATGGTCTCGGGGTTTAGAGTTAGTTAGTATCTTTGATACTTATTTTATTTTTCTTTTATTTTTTATTCTTTTATTTTTATTTGAAATACATGTATTTACATGCTAATTTCATATGAATTATGGATCAATGTTAAATGTTAATTTAGGCATATTAGTGGTGTTTATAGGTGTTCTACTAGGGATTTAAAGCCAAAATAGAAGAACAAAGGTAGATGAATGCTATTCATCGGGGGGTACAAAGAAGAAACTCACCCAAGATGAGTTTACACATGTGCTTCATCCATGTCTTCGACTCCATAAGTAGTTGTTGTCCACTAAGTGTCACTTACGATGTCCTTCAGAGACTCCAAGCCAAGCCAGAAGCTTGAACTGATTGCTCCAACCATACTCCTAATGCTGACGTGAACTCGTCTTTAATAGGGACGCATAGTTGCTCCTAACTAAACTATGATGCCACAAGGGTTATACACCTTTAAGAGAAGCAAGGTAAGGTGGAGGTTGTTGCTAAGGAGGAGGGTTAGGAGATATAATAGGCATGTTAAGCAAAGAAGTGGAACTGTTGGAAGATGCATCGCTAATAGGGAATGTAAGGATGTATATGTAGAGGTAGATGGCAATGCGAAGGTACGTAAATGGGAAGGGGATGAAGGCAGCGATGGACTATGATTGAGTGGATGTATATGGGAGTTGTTGCACTTGGACCTCGATCTTAAAGATCTCTTTCTCCTCTAACAGGAGCCCTCCAAATCTCGGTTAGAACTCCTCAAATTGAGCTCCATATCTTCGACTCCAACAAACCCTTGTCACTCAGGTATCTAATGAAAATAGAGCTAATAAGAGGTGACGTTACAGAGGATACCAAGATAGTGTATAAATAGTGCAACGAAAATTTTAAACCCTAACAACCTCCCCCTATGGGTTGGCTTAGTGAGGTGGTGAGGCTGAGGAGTAGGGCAACACGATGAGATGCATGATGAATTATGTCGTCCTCCAACGGTCAGTGGAATGGATGAAGGGAAAAGGTAGTCACAAATAGAAGCTTCTGCCTCTATAAGGTCGAGGATCAAAAGGACGGCACCTGGTTAAGAAAAGTTACTACCAAATGGCAGCCAAGACTGGAATATGTAGAGGCAGTGGTTGACAAGGCTGCCATAAATCATCCTATATGCACTCTACTTGGGAACAAATGAGGTGGAGCAGCTCTTAACGATTGTCCAAAGTAAGAGACCAATAGATCCTTCATCGTGAAACCATAAGAGAATGTGATTAGGCACTCTCTCCTTTGTAGAATCCATTGGATGTGGAATCAGGTATGGTTCGAGGGAGCATGCGAGTCGAAAAACAAGGAAAGAGGAACTTCTATGACATACTTGATGAACCCGACAATCAGACCTTCCCAACTACAATGTGTGGGGAGAGAGGCGGGTAAGAACATTATTCTCTATAGATCTACTAGAGTAGGTCTACCTAAATGGGTGGTGCACAGGTTTTGTGCATTATAGGAGATTCGGATTTGACCAAGGTTTTTGCAATGGTTATTGATAAATCATCGGATCTAAGTCAGGAATTAAAGAAGGTTGGGCCAAAATAAAAAGGGAAGAGTAGCAGTCCATGGCTAAATTTAAAAGTTGAATCAGAAAATTGCCCATTTGGTCCAAGAAACACACCTAAATTTAAGTTCAAGAAATAAGTTAAGCTAAAAAGGTATTATTAAAAGGAAATCTTAATTAGAGATGTGTCTTGCTAATATAGAATATTCTAGTACTTATTTTGAATTTTTATCTAATATAAGCACATATCAAAATAGATTTTGCTTGTGCTAACTTGATTAGATTGATACTCATCGTGACAACGATGGTTAAATGATGAATATGGGATTCATTCACTTAAAACCCTAAATTGAGCTGTAATTCTCATAAAAACATCTATATTTGTGTCCAATTGCATGATTTACATTTGCAAATGCATTGTTAATACTGCATAATTAACATAAATAGTAAAAAAATCATAAAAATACAAATACCAAAAAATGAGAAGAATGTATTTGTCCAAACTAATGAATGAGAAAAAAATCCATTGATTTCATCAAGGCTCAAGCATCATGACTGATTCAAAAAATGAAAACCTTAAAATCAAATAAATTTATAGAAAATTTACGTTTCACATGTTTATATGCATACATATAATTAAATATTCACTATTTTTTAATAATTGGAGTTAACTTGGATAAATGCAAAATCACATTTATTATCTACACACAAATGACCTTGATCGATGAAAAATAAGAAAAATATACAAGCATAAAAAGATGTAAAAAGATTGCAACACTAGTTCTTGATCTATCAAAATAAAAGCTTTATATCTCACCCATACAAACACTATGAACCTTGACCATAGGGATGCAAACAGACGGATACAGATATGGATATAGGAATTATCATATTTTTATCCGTTTCAAAATATAAATATAGATACATAAAAGTATATCATACGGATATCAAAAATTGAATAATGTATCCTTAAATGCAGATACAAATTCAGAGTTGGATAATCATGATTCGGATACAGATATTTAAGAAACAGATACAGATTATCCTATAAATATTAAGTGCCTCCTCATACTTTTAATTAGAAATGATGTCTTTACGAACTTGTAATTGATGGATGACTAATCGTAAATTCAATAAACTTACTATGTTACATAATAAATAAGAATGTTAATTAAAATATTGAAACAAATAAATTGAAGAGCATATAATAAAATAGTATGATGGAGTATCTATGTCTTCCATCATTTGAAATATTTCCAAAATATTAGTAATATTGTTATATTGCAACCAACTAATAAGATAAAGATGATATGGTATATTTGAAATGAAATTATGATAAATTATAAAAGTTTATTGCCTTTTTTTGACATTTCATGATGAGGTACAATTTCGTGTCAGTGCTACATTGAGGCATGCAAAACATTTGTGAAGCTGAAATATTACAGAAAATATGGATAATATGGATATATGTATCTGTATTTGTGAAAAATATATAGATCCGAATATGTATCCGTATATGAAAAGAATCTATAATGGTATATGAATCTAAATCCGTATCCGTAAAAAAATTAAAACTAGTATCTGTATCCATATATGTATCCGCCAAAATCCGAAAATGTATATCTGTATCTGCTTAAAAGCGGATATGATAGCGGACTGATACGGATGTATCTGCATCCAACTGCATCCCTATTGTTCCAATTTTGAATAATGCATGTTCAATTATCTTAAAAACAAGATTAATTTCAAATAAGATGGTATTTATATTTAAAACTTGTTTTATGAGGCTTTATCGTATAATGTACATAATATGTTCTTTACCTTGTTATTTCATTTGTATAAATTCATTTTTTTCACTTTGTTTCTTATTATTTTTGTAATTTATATTATAACATAACTAACTTCACAAGAAAATCTGAAAATCATAAAATCTTAGAAAATAGATAAAAATATCTGACTATATTCACTTATATATACCATCTCTTTAAATTTTATTATGTGTTTAATTCACCTATTAAAACTAAAAAAAATTATTAATGTATAAGTATTATATGAATAATATATAAGAATGTAATATTGAAAACATGCTCCCGACCACTCTTAATTGTGCATATTAATGTCGGTTGTAGCAGATGGTAAAGAATGAGTTATCAAAAAGGACTGCACAAAATAATATTCAATTAATTTCAATGTGGTCAGTTGTTTATTTTACTTGGATAAGTCCTAAGATCAAACTTAGGGAGGTAATGTGAAGGTCTAGAATCAATTTTCAAAACAATTCCATGTTAGGTTTTCAAAAGAGATGGATATTTTATGCGTTTGGATCTTCTCAAGTTTTTAAGGATTAAATAAAAGATGTAGTGAACTTGAATCAAATATGATGAATTAATTTTCAAAATTTTTATGCAAGAAAATAATGCAATGCAATACGAAAGAGAATGCAAATAATGTATTTCTTTAGAATTTTTAATGAATAATGAATGAATGCAGAGCACGAATTATGCACGGAAATGAGCAAACCACTAAATTTAATTCCCAAACCCAATGATTTATTAATTTCATAAAATAGTTGATCAATTTATTTTAAATTAATTTTCAATTACGAACCCAATTTTTCATAATTTTATGAGAAATAAAATCAATATCATATAATATATGGCTCATAATTAAGGAGTAACTTCTCCAATTTTATCAATGTCAAAAAATGTCTCAAGATGAAAGATTCAGTGTTCTATATAATAAAGAATGAGACAAGCTTAAAAACAACAGAAAGAACACAAAATTTGGTTCATAGATACTAAGAATATGAGTAAAAATAGTCTTGGGGCATAAATGTAATGAAAATAAATACAAATGTTCTTAAAATAGTCCTTTAGAGGGGATTGAATGCAATTATTGAAAGGTAACAAAGAATTATGTTCAATTTAACCAACTGTTGGGTTTATGCGCAAATTCCAGAAGTATCGAGGGTGATCTCTTTAATTTCTCAAAAGTGCATGTGGGGAGCACATGAGAGGGCTTCTGTGCAATATCTGAGATCTGAAGTGGATCTTGTGCAATTACACGACCCTCATCACGTGCTACGCATGTGTCTTGTACAATGGATCTAGATTGCTGGAACTCTTTAAATCCAACAGTTGTTGATTGATTTCACATGAATGGTATGATGTGTTCCAACCATCGCTTGAATGGTTGTGTCTTGTGTTTGAATTGGTAGTTAGACGATGGAGACTCTTTTGATTAAAGGGTTGTTGTACATTGGGAACTCCTCTTCATCAGATGTGGTCCACCAAAGGCCCTGTGGATCGGGAGTCCTTCTCCTCCTCTTATCTTCTCTAACACAACTCGTATGGTGGAGCTCAATCAAGGGTGTATTACGTAGGACTTAGTTGACACACAATTTATATCTGTTGTTGATCGTACCTTGAGATGGTACATGCAAGGTTGATGTTGGCTCAAGCTTGTGTTACCTGGATTGAGCGTGAAGCACAAAAGGAACAAATGGACTGGGTGGGTTCTCCTTCGATGGTGAAGGAAAGGAACGAGTCAATGGAGGATTACAAGAGATAGATCATAACAGAATGGGGAGAAGATGAAGGATATAGTCAGCATCGATTAAATTCTTTTGTTTTGATTTATATTTTTTTTAGTTGAAATGGGGAAAAAATAAAAGAAATTGAGAGAGAGAGAGAGAAGAGAATAGAGGACTCAAGGAGAACAAAGAAGAAAAAGGGGGAAAGAAGAACTAAGGAAGAAGTTGAGAGGAGAGGGGTATACCTAGAGTTGTTCTTTGACTTAACTAGAAGAGGTAGACTTAACATCGATTGTCACCTCAACCATGGGCAGAGCACATCGAGGCTGAGCGGCTTCCGGAAGCATTGCATAATGAAGTAAGGCTTCATGGATCACTCCCATTAGTAGGTAGTTGATGAGGGGGAGGAGTTTCTATAACCATCTCCCTCCCCCTCTCTCTCTCTCTTTGTCGATGAAGTGTGGTGAGGCATGGTGGATGTATTCGATGAGGTTCGGAGTGGTTTTTTATAGGATTAAGAGTAAGAGGTGTAGGTGTTGTGTTTTGAATTTTTGTTTTCTTCTTAGAAACGTTAATGGGGAAGAATGATTTGGGTCAACATGGAAGAAGGGATAAGATAGGGTGCTTAATTGGGTATGGTACGAGCGATGGGTTCATTGGGTAGAAGGAATCATGATTTGCTGTAGGGGATGGAGTTTGTAGGGTTTTCATTTGCATGTATAGGTCTGGTGATGGGAATTTCGGATTTGGATTAGATGCGGATGAAGATGGTGAGAGGCAAGATTGGTTGAATTCAAAGGGATTGAAGAGGATAAAAGTGGTTAGGAGTTGTGGTTGACCAAGGATCGGAGAGGAGGCAGAGTGACTTAGGTTGGGTTTTGGGAATATGTTTGTTGAAGGGGATAGAGTTGGAGAAGAAGGGGGTTTGGTTGGTCACGATGAAGCTTCTGGATGCAGGGGACAAAGGTAATGGCCATGGAAACTCGGCAAAGGCAAAGAAGGATGATGGTCATTTAGGCGTTGAAAGATGACGAGGAGGATCAGACAGAGCTGCTGGAGGTAGGAGATGTTGAGAGAGTTGTTGGATCATGCAAGATCCAATGGTGAGATGATGGTCACGCAAGTGACACATGAGGGCAACTGGAAAAGGGAAGGAATAATCACAACCCTTGGATTGAAATTGATCCAACGATCCAAGTTAGGGGGCACTTGACATGGGTGTTTGACCAAGGGTGACGGCATGTTTGACCTGACACTGAGATGTACCAATAAACATATGACATGCTGAGTTGGACCATTGACCAATGCAAGAAAATGCAAACAAAATAAATTAAAAAAGAAGATGGCTTTAAATGGACAAAATTCCAAAATGAAAATGTTACTCTAAATGATTCTACAATGTTTATGAAGGATTCAAATGTAAATGAACTTAAAAATTCAAGATATAAAATATTTATTGGCATTTTATTAATATAAAATACCTTTTTACTTTGTACTTCTATTGGATTGTCTGTTAATAACAACTGTAACAAAAAAAAATCAAACATGACATGGAATAATGAAATGAACACAAATGCATTTTTTTTACTTTTCTGAGTGAGAGATAATTAGAAAATGTGAGGTACATTCAGATGAATTCGTTAGTGTGCTCAAGTGATAATTGTTGTTTTTCTTTGTCTGTTTTTCTTTGTCTTTTTATTTTTTTATGTTTATGTAATTAGTTAAAACATGTTATGAACTAAAGACATGAAAAGGAAATAAATCAAATGAGATAAATATGTAAATGAAATAACAAGATAAAATTATATATATATATATATATGTATGTATGTATGTATAATATACAATTCATTCAAAAACTCAAGTTTTACAAATGAACTCTAATTCTTTTGAATTTGAAATTGAATTGTATATAATTAAGTGTTAATTAATTCCAACATGAGTAGAGTGAAATTGGACACTAACTATGAGAGATATCAGTTTTTACATCTTGGTATCATGGAATTAGAGTTTAGGTTTATTTCATATATACACAAGTTATTATTTTTTGGATTTTTTCTTGATTAATATTATTGATATGTACACAATGGAGAATAAATATTTTATGGGTGAAGTTAGCGAATATTTACAAGTGAATATGAATGTAATATGAAATGTTAATTTATGCAGAATACTTTCAAGTGCATGAATGTTAATTATGAGCTGTAAACCCATGAATGAGTCTAGTTACTCGAGACGAAGCTTTATTTTCAACTAATTAAAGTTATGAATCACATATTCATCAAATACACATATAATATTTAGGAAAAGGTAAAGAGAAAAATATAACTGTAGAGAAAAAATTTGGTATTTTATAGTAATAAAATCCCTAAAAATGGATATCTATAAGTAAATTACTTTTTTTATGTTAAGTTGTTATGGAAGTTGCAGGTCTCAATAAACTTTTGTTTTGAAAACTAATGAGATTTTGATTTGTTATATTTTATTTCCATTTTTCTTGCATTTTGTCATAAGTAGTTTTCTCCTTCAACCACGAGGCAGTTCCACTCTCAATCGACCCACCATGTGGTTTTGTTCCACTATCCATTACCCTCTTTCTTTGGCACATCAGTGGTCCATTGTTGTCTAGGGTAAACATGGTCGTTGACCAGGCTGATGGCCTCTTCCTATTGGTCACCTTTATTGCCACCTGAGTGGGATGGAGTTGACATAGGTCAAGTTCATCCCCCTTCTCCCATTCCACCTAGACTCGACACCTCATGTGATCCTAGCTCCTACCACTACACTTGCACCATCAATCCCTTGCCTCTTGACATTGCTCCCCACCCGACGTCACTCGAACAACATCAGAGTTGTCTCCTTGCCCCATAAACCCTAGGAACCCTAGGTATATATGATTCTCTTTTTAGTTTCTAGCTATTTCATCTAGCTTTTTGAATACAAAAGCTCCAGTCCAATTTCTTATTGGTGTGACATACCGATGGTTCTCTTAAAATGATTATGAGCATTAAAGGTATTTTCGACATGATCCCGTGGCTTTGCAACGCCTCGTGCAACTTCAATCTTCCTCGGGCATCGATGAGTTGAAGTGACAATTGTAGTGTTGAGCATCACTAAACATAAGACACCAAGAACATGTTCTTTGTCATCTCTCTAGGTGCCCTCTATGTTTCTCTTCTCTTCCTCTTGCATTCTCCTTCTTTATCGCTTCATCTTCTTCCCCATGTACCTTACGTTCATATTCCATCTCTTCTCTATCTTTTCCTTTCATTGTTTATCTCTGTGTAACCCCAATCCACTCGACACTACAACCATCACCATCCTCTTCTAGATTAAGATATTAATTATATGTAACATGTACTATCACAAATGGCCATACATCCTTTAATCGGATATATATATATATGACATTGTACATTTGATAGACCAGTAGGTAGGTGTCCTAACAAGGTGTATATAGTGGTGAGATGATCTTCATATAAGGAAATATGGAATGTATGATCTCTCAAAGGAATCATATGTGTTCATTCTTACTCAATTGATAATACAAGAGATTACTCTGTAATATTATGATGACAACAAATTCTATCGTTTGTCATTCTATTTAGGAAACTTGATATGCTAATATATTATTTTAGAAATCATATGATTAATATTTTTACCTAACGGTTGATTAACAAATCAATAGCTAAACCTTCAAAGGAGACAATCAAATATGGGAAAGAACTTTGGGTTATTCAAAATGTTCCAGTTTGTAAGTTGCTTGAGTATTGTGAATGCTTGAGGTCAATGCGATCGTTATAGATTGTATACCAAGATGCTTCAACTCTAAGGAAATCATCACAATAGTGGATCCTATTTGTGTTTGAATAAAGTAAAATTAATTAGATAATGTCTTATTCTATAAAATCAAATTCTAGATCTAATGGGTTAGAAATTAATCTTAACAAATTGTTTAGAGTCAATAGGAGAATTGGTTTTATATCTTACTTGATCGTATAGCTTAAAGTGGTTTGAATATTTATATTAGATTTAATATAAATATCAAATCATTATACATTGTCTATTCAATCTGCTTGCTATTATCTCCAA